>CM019713.1:60908311-61255811 GCA_009760885.1 Achatina immaculata | reverse complement strand
ATTTCCACTTGTATTGAAACTATGCTGAATCACGTTATCGCACTGTACATCGCTCTCCTCCACAAACCTTTAACCTCTAACCTTTGACCCTTTCTTCTTTTATTTTTTTTTATTCGCGTGTTTTTACTTTATCTTTGACATGCAGTATTATATTTGCTCCCACCCCCTCCCCCATAAAATATTATCAGTTCATAATGAAAGAACAGATATATAATCTGAATTACTACATAGTATATTTACAGTAAAGATTCCTATACACAAACATCTAATCATTTTATTAATAACATGGCCGAGAAAATACCTTAGAGATTACCTTTTCTTTTTTCACTTTACCTACGAAATCTTAACTTTAAAAAGGTTCACAACTGAAACGTTATCTCCATTCACGTTAAAATGATAATACTGTAGATCATTTAGTCTAGACTAAAGATTTAAGTAGTTTTGAAATTCATCTTAATTGTAAAATTACAGAGTCTCAGTGATGATGATGATGATGATGATGATGATGATGATGATGACAGGAGAACAGGGACAGATCTGATGTAAAACTGTGGAGCTGTCATCAAAAACTGGAGGGAACTGTGGAGCTGTCGTCAGAAACTGGAGGGGACTGTAGAGCTGTCACTAGAAACTGGAGGGGACTGTGGAGCTTTTCGTGTTTCTGTCATGGGCAAGGTGAAAGTACCCAGGCTACTCATGTTTCTGTGCTGGGCACGATGATTAAATCATGACAACATCCTGGTGACCTTCCTGTCAGCTGTTTTCACTTCTTCTTCGTCGCCGTAGTTCGCTCAGACATCGACGCTAATCTCTCTCACAAATGTGGCAGTTCGCTCAGGTTTTCAGCATCACCGTAGAGCTTCTCTTGTAGGGGTCTGGGGTATGGCCAGCATCACCTTAGAGCTTCTCTTTAAGGGTCCGGCCAGCATCACATTAGAGGTTCTCTTGTGGGGGGGTGGGGTCTGGCCAGCATAACCTTAAGGCTTCTCCTATAGGGGTCTGGCCAGCATCACCTTAGAGCTCTTTAAGGGTCTAGTCAGCATCACATTAGACCTTCTTTTATAGGGGTCTGGGGTCTGGCCAGCATCACCTTAGAGCTTCTCTTGTAGGGGTCTGGCCAGCATCACCTTAGAGCTTCTCTTGTAGGGGTCTGGGATCTGGCCAGCATCACCATAGAGCTTCTCTGTAAGGGTCTGGGCAGCATACATTAGAGCTTCTCCTGTAGGGGTCTGGGGTCTGGCCAGCATCACCGTAGAGCTTCTCTTGTAGGAGACTGGGGTCTGGGCAGCATCACCTTAGAGCTTCTCTTGTAGGAGACTGGGGTCTGGGCAGCATCACCATAGAGCTTCTCTTGTAGGAGACTGGGGTCTGGGCAGCATCACCTTAGAGCTTCTCTTGTAGGAGACTGGGGTCTGGGCAGCATCACCATAGAGCTTCTCTTGTAGGAGACTGGGGTCTGGGCAGCATCACCTTAGAGCTTCTGTTGTAGGGGTATGAGGTCCAGCAAGCATCACCTTAGAGCTTCTGTTGTAAAGGTCTGGGGTCTGGCGAGCATCACCTTAGAGCTTCTCTTGTAGAGGTCTGCGGTCTGGCCAGCATCACCATAGAGCTTCTCTTGTAGGAGGCTGGCGTCTGGCCAGCTTCACCTTAGAGCTTCTCTTGTAAGGGTCTGGGGTCTGGCCAGTATCACTTTAGAGCTTTTCTTGTAGGGTCTGGGGTTGGGGTCTGGGCAGCATCACCTTAGAGCTTCTCTTGTTTCCAGCACAGCTTAGAGAGTTTCAGCCACGCTTACAGGCAGGATAGCGACAGTCTGTTGCAGGGTTTAGTTAAAAATAATAATACAGTTTCCTTGGGGTTTTTTTTTTTGGGGGGGGGGTTAATTTTTTTATGTAAAACTATAACTGACTGTTTAAGAAAATATCACTGAAAGTGGCATCCCAGCAGCTTTCCCTTCCAGTGATATTTCCACTTGTTAAACTATGCTGAATCACGTTATCGCACTGTACATCGCTCTCCTCCACAAACCTTTAACCTCTAACCTTTGACCCTTTCTTCTTTTATTTTTTTTTATTCGCGTGTTTTTACTTTATCTTGGACATGCAGTATTATATTTGCTCTCACCCCCTCCCCCATAAAATATTATCAGTTCATAATGAAAGAACAGATATATAATCTGAATTACTACATAGTATATTTACAGTAAAGATTCCTATACACAAACATCTAATCATTTTATTAATAACATGGCCGAGAAAATACCTTAGAGATTACCTTTTCTTTTTTCACTTTACCTACGAAATCTTAACTTTAAAAAGGTTCACAACTGAAACGTTATCTCCATTCACGTTAAAATGATAATACTGTAGATCATTTAGTCTAGACTAAAGACTTAAGTAGTTTTGAAATTCATCTTAATTGTAAAATTACAGAGTCTCAATGATGATGATGATGATGATGATGATGATGACAGGAGAACAGGGACAGATCTGAGGTAAAACTGTGGAGCTGTCATAAAAAACTGGAGGGAACTGTGAAGCTGTCGTCAGAAACTGGAGGGGACTGTGAAGCTGTCACCAGAAACTGGAGGGGACTGTGGAACTGTCACCAGAAACTGGAGGGGGCTGTGGAACTGTCACCAGAAACTGGAGGGAACTGTGAAGCTGTCACCAGAAACTGGAGGGGGCTGTAGAGCTGTCGTCAGAAACTGGAGGGGGCTGTAGAGCTGTCACCAGAAACTGGAGGGGAACTGTGGAGCTGTCGTCAGAAACTGGAGGGGAACTGTGGAACTGTCGTCAGAAACTGGAGGGGACTGTGGAGCTGTTGTCAGAAACTGGAGGGGAACTGTGGAACTGTCGTCAGAAACTGGAGGGGACTGTGGAGCTGTTGTCAGAAACTGGAGGGGACTGTGGAGCTGTCGTCAGAAGCAGATAAAAGAAAAAAGCAGTGGACTTTGTTGTGACGACAGGGGCCTAGATTTAGCGTGACCTAGTGTAACACATGTTCCCAGCAAACACGTGTCTTTCTCTGCACGCGTGTGTGGTCGTGTCAGTGTTACTTTAGTTCTATGTAAGTGATCTTGTTCCTTTAGTTCTGTGTAAGTGATCTAGTTTCTTTAGTTCTATGTAAGTGATCTAGTTTCTTTAGTTCTATGTAAGTGATCTAGTTTCTTTAGTTCTATGTAAGTGATCTAGTTTCTTTAGTTATATGCAAGTGATCTTGTTTCTTTAGTTCTATGTAAGTGATCTAGTTTCTTTAGTTCTGTGTAAGTGATCTAGTTTCTTCAGTTCTGTGTAAGTGATCTAGTTTCTTTAGTTCTATGTAAGTGATCTAGTTTCTTTAATTATATGCAAGTGATCTTGTTCTTTTAGTTCTATGTAAGTGATCTAGTTTCTTTAGTTCTGTGTAAGTGATCTAGTTTCTTCAGTTCTGTGTAAGTGATCTAGTTTCTTTAGTTCTATGTAAGTGATCTAGTTTCTTTAATTATATGCAAGTGATCTTGTTTCTTTATTTCTGTGTAAGTGATCTAGTTTCTTTAGTTCTATGTAAGTGATCTAGTTTCTTTAGTTCTGTGTAAGTGATCTAGTTTCTTTAGTTCTATGTAAGTGATCTTGTTTCTTTAGTTCTATGTAAGTGATCTTGTTTCTTTAGTTCTATGTACGTGATCTAGTTTCTTTAGCTCTATGTAAGTGATCTAGTAGCAGAGAAAATGTTGTAAGTCCCACTTCGTATGTGGTCTGTCTTGCCTGCAACAACTACAAGAGCACCCGGAACCCAAGACACCCAAAGCAGCTGGCCACCTTTCTCTCCTCCAGAAGTCAGGCACCCATTTCTACAGCTGGATGACTGGAACGTCCCTGGCTGAATTCGAATCACCAGCCGTCCCTGTGAAAGCTAGTACATTAATCACTTTGCTACTCACACGCCCCAGAATAAAATAAGTTGTTCGAAAATAGTTTTTCATGAGCAAACAAAATCTCCGAGGCAGCTGAGAAAGATGAAAGTTGTAAGTACGTGTGATCTTGCTGTAGATTGTCTGCACGTTTTGCTGTCGGTATTTCCTTTCTTCTGTGGCTACAGACCATGCAGGAGATATTCGACATGGAGAGGAACGTGGCGTTGCTGAGGAAGGCCATCCAGGACAAGGAACACCCAATGCAGGTCGCCCAGACCAGGCTGGATGAGAGGACAAGAAGAATTAACGTGGAGCTGTGCAACGATCCTGTGATGAAATCGTAGGTCTTTGCAAGAAATATCTGTGTGTCTGTCTGTCTGTCTGTCTGTCTGTGTCTGTCTGTCTGTCTGTCTGTCTGTGTCTCGCTCGCTCTCTCTCTCCTAGCCTCTTCTTCTCTCTTTCTTTGTTTCTTTATCTTTGTCTCCTTACCTCTTTTTCTCTGTTTGTTTATCTCTTTCTTTCTATCCTCTCTCTCTCCTTCTCTCTCATTCACTCACCCTCCTCTTTCACTCCCTGTCTGAGTGTCCAGATTGATGTATTTATCTTACATCTTCCATCCTTCCTATGCTGTTAAATGTCAAACAGGGCTCGCATGGCAGTTCGTGAAGTGTTCCTGTTTTCAGCAAGCTTTTCAACGTCATCGAGGATTTTATGCCTAATAATTTGGCCTCTCTTAACAATGTCCTCTTTAGAATTTCACGTGGTCGATGTATTTTTCTTTGGGCTGTTGTGTTCCATTTGATAGTTTGTTTTGGGATTCTCTGATTGTTTCTTCTCATCACGTGACCAGCGTTTGTATCTATCTTATCTTATATCCTTCCCGTGCCATTAGATGTCACATAGGGCTCGCAAAGTAGTTCGCCAACTTTTCCTGTCTTCGGCGAGCTTTTCAAGCTCATCAAGGGATTTTATGCCTATTAATTTGGCCTCTCTTAACAGTGTCCTCTTCAGAGTTTCACACGGTCTGCCTCTTTTTCTTTGGCCTGTTGTGTTCCATTTGATAGTTTGTTTTGGGATTCTCTGATCATTTCTTCTCATCAAGTGATCAACATATGTCCATCTCCATTTCCTGATCACCCATGAGACTGGTTGTTGTCCAGTCATCCGTCTTATCTCTACATTGTTCTTGAATTCGTTCCACTTGATGCCGAGTATTTTCTTAGGCATTTGTTTTCAAAAGAGTCTAGTTTCTTCAGTTCTATGTAAGTGATCTAGTTTCTTTAGTTCTGTGTAAGTGATCTAGTTTCTTTAGTTCTATGTAAGTGATCTGTTTCTTTAGTTCTATGTAAGTGATCTTGTTTCTTTAGTTCTATGTACGTGATCTAGTTTCTTTAGCTCTATGTAAGTGATCTAGTAGCAGAGAAAATGTTGTAAGTCCCACTTCGTATGTGGTCTGTCTTGCCTGCAACAACTACAAGAGCACCCGGAACCCAAGACACCCAAAGCAGCTGGCCACCTTTCTCTCCTCCAGAAGTCAGGCACCCATTTCTACAGCTGGATGACTGGAACGTCCCTGGCTGAATTCGAATCACCAGCCGTCCCTGTGAAAGCTAGTACATTAATCACTTTGCTACTCACACGCCCCAGAATAAAATAAGTTGTTCGAAAATAGTTTTTCATGAGCAAACAAAATCTCCGAGGCAGCTGAGAAAGATGAAAGTTGTAAGTACGTGTGATCTTGCTGTAGATTGTCTGCACGTTTTGCTGTCGGTATTTCCTTTCTTCTGTGGCTACAGACCATGCAGGAGATATTCGACATGGAGAGGAACGTGGCGTTGCTGAGGAAGGCCATCCAGGACAAGGAACACCCAATGCAGGTCGCCCAGACCAGGCTGGATGAGAGGACAAGAAGAATTAACGTGGAGCTGTGCAACGATCCTGTGATGAAATCGTAGGTCTTTGCAAGAAATATCTGTGTGTCTGTCTGTCTGTCTGTCTGTCTGTCTGTCTGTCTGTCTGTCTGTCTGTCTGTCTGTCTGTGTCTCGCTCGCTCTCTCTCCTAGCCTCTTCTTCTCTCTTTCTTTGTTTCTTTATCTTTGTCTCCTTACCTCTTTTTCTCTGTTTGTTTATCTCTTTCTTTCTATCCTCTCTCTCTCCTTCTCTCTCATTCACTCACCCTCCTCTTTCACTCCCTGTCTGAGTGTCCAGATTGATGTATTTATCTTACATCTTCCATCCTTCCTATGCTGTTAAATGTCAAACAGGGCTCGCATGGCAGTTCGTGAAGTGTTCCTGTTTTCAGCAAGCTTTTCAACGTCATCGAGGATTTTATGCCTAATAATTTGGCCTCTCTTAACAATGTCCTCTTTAGAATTTCACGTGGTCGATGTATTTTTCTTTGGGCTGTTGTGTTCCATTTGATAGTTTGTTTTGGGATTCTCTGATTGTTTCTTCTCATCACGTGACCAGCGTTTGTATCTATCTTATCTTATATCCTTCCCGTGCCATTAGATGTCACATAGGGCTCGCAAAGTAGTTCGCCAACTTTTCCTGTCTTCGGCGAGCTTTTCAAGCTCATCAAGGGATTTTATGCCTATTAATTTGGCCTCTCTTAACAGTGTCCTCTTCAGAGTTTCACACGGTCTGCCTCTTTTTCTTTGGCCTGTTGTGTTCCACTTGATAGCTTGTTTTGGGATTCTCTGATCATTTCTTCTCATCAAGTGATCAACATATGTCCATCTCCATTTCCTGATCACCCATGAGACTGGTTGTTGTCCAGTCATCCGTCTTATCTCTACATTGTTCTTGAATTCGTTCCACTTGATGCCGAGTATTTTCTTAGGCATTTGTTTTCAAAAGAGTCTAGTTTCTTCAGTTCTATGTAAGTGATCTAGTTTCTTTACTTCTTTGTAAGTGATCTAGTTTCTTTAGTTCTATGTAAGTGATCTTGTTTCTTTAGTTCTATGTAAGTGATCTTGTTTCTTTAGTTCTATGTAAGTGATCTAGTTTCTTTAGTTCTATGTAAGTGATCTAGTAGCAGAGAAAATGTTGTAAGTCCCACTTCGTATGTGGTCTGTCTTGCCTGCAACAACTACAAGAGCACCCGGAACCCAAGACACCCAAAGCAGCTGGCCACCTTTCTCTCCTCCAGAAGAAGTCAGGCACCCATTTCTACAGCTGGATGACTGGAACGTCCCTGGCTGAATTCGAATCACCAGCCGTCCCTGTGAAAGCTAGTACATTAATCACTTTGCTACTCACACGCCCCAGAATAAAATAAGTTGTTCGAAAATAGTTTTTCATGAGCAAACAAAATCTCCGAGGCAGCTGAGAAAGATGAAAGTTGTAAGTACGTGTGATCTTGCTGTAGATTGTCTGCACGTTTTGCTGTCGGTATTTCCTTTCTTCTGTGGCTACAGACCATGCAGGAGATATTCGACATGGAGAGGAACGTGGCGTTGCTGAGGAAGGCCATCCAGGACAAGGAACACCCAATGCAGGTCGCCCAGACCAGGCTGGATGAGAGGACAAGAAGAATTAACGTGGAGCTGTGCAACGATCCTGTGATGAAATCGTAGGTCTTTGCAAGAAATATCTGTGTGTCTGTCTGTCTGTCTGTCTGTCTGTCTGTCTGTCTGTCTGTCTGTCTGTCTGTCTGTCTGTGTCTCGCTCGCTCTCTCTCCTAGCCTCTTCTTCTCTCTTTCTTTGTTTCTTTATCTTTGTCTCCTTACCTCTTTTTCTCTGTTTGTTTATCTCTTTCTTTCTATCCTCTCTCTCTCCTTCTCTCTCATTCACTCACCCTCCTCTTTCACTCCCTGTCTGAGTGTCCAGATTGATGTATTTATCTTACATCTTCCATCCTTCCTATGCTGTTAAATGTCAAACAGGGCTCGCATGGCAGTTCGTGAAGTGTTCCTGTTTTCAGCAAGCTTTTCAACGTCATCGAGGATTTTATGCCTAATAATTTGGCCTCTCTTAACAATGTCCTCTTTAGAATTTCACGTGGTCGATGTATTTTTCTTTGGGCTGTTGTGTTCCATTTGATAGTTTGTTTTGGGATTCTCTGATTGTTTCTTCTCATCACGTGACCAGCGTTTGTATCTATCTTATCTTATATCCTTCCCGTGCCATTAGATGTCACATAGGGCTCGCAAAGTAGTTCGCCAACTTTTCCTGTCTTCGGCGAGCTTTTCAAGCTCATCAAGGGATTTTATGCCTATTAATTTGGCCTCTCTTAACAGTGTCCTCTTCAGAGTTTCACACGGTCTGCCTCTTTTTCTTTGGCCTGTTGTGTTCCACTTGATAGCTTGTTTTGGGATTCTCTGATCATTTCTTCTCATCAAGTGATCAACATATGTCCATCTCCATTTCCTGATCACCCATGAGACTGGTTGTTGTCCAGTCATCCGTCTTATCTCTACATTGTTCTTGAATTCGTTCCACTTGATGCCGAGTATTTTTCTTAGGCATTTGTTTTCAAAAGAGTCTAATTTCTTTTCTATTTCTTTAGTTGTTTTCCAGCTTTCGCATGCATAAAAGAGGGTGGATATTACATTTGAATTGAATAGTCTTAACTTGGTTTTTGTGCTTATAACTTTTGAATTCCATATGTTCTCAAGATTCTTGAAGATTGATGCTGCTTTTGCAATTCTGATTCTAACTTCCTTTCTGGTGTCACCATCCTGGTCTATGTAGCTGCCAAGGTATGCAAATTGATTGACTTCTTCAATATCTGTCCCTTCTATGTGTATCTTTCCATTTTGATTAAGGGGAATTTTCATTATTTTTGTTTTGTCTTTGTTAATTTCAAGTCCTATTTTGCTAGCCAGTGAAGACAGGCTATCTGTTTTTTTCTTGCATGGAATTCACATTGTTACTGTTAAGAGATATGTCGTCAGCAAAACCAAGATCTTCTAGTTTGTATCTATACTACCTGTTTATTCTGAAGACTTTACACAAGAAAAGAAACTAGGGTTTCGTTTTGGTCTCCCCCACAGTTTGAGAACTGTTAAGCTATGCATCCGATGATGATGATGATGATGATGATAATGATGATGATGATGCATCGTTCCGGTTGCACATAGTTTACAGTAACTTTCGTCAAATCTCATCCTCGTCATGCTCGTCAAGCCCCACTCCAGACCAGGCCCAGTGAGATGGAGCTCCAGCCAATGCCTCGCTTCAATTGGATGGAAACAGAACGGAGGGTAAATGGTTTGTGGGGAGGGGGAGGGTTGCACCACTAATATTGTTTAGGAGACCGCTTCTGTCTACAATAATCTGGTGGGGCACAGAAGCTTCTTACTGGGACGTCACCATGCATTCTTGTCCCGCGTGGTCCCAATGCATCTTCTAGAGGACATGCATTTCTCTGTTTCCAACCTCTGGAGGAGGCCATATTAAGATAAGTTCTTCGTTTAGTTATTTGTTTTTTGTCTCGTCTGTGCAGGTAATCCTCGAAAAAGGCTCACGCCGAAATGTCAGATGATGTATTATTTTTCATTTGTACATTCTCATACTTTCCATTCGTTTTTTCTCAATTTACTCACTCCTTCTGCCACTTTGTAAAGCTACACCATACACCTCTATCTACTTTTATTATTCAAAAATTAACCAATATTGAACATTTTTATCAAATCATTTATTGTAAAACCTCATGTTATCGCACTGTGTTTATTGTTAAATTTCGTGTTATCACACTGTTTATTGTTAAATTTCGTGTTATCACACTGTTTATTGTTAAATTTCGTGTTATCACACTGTTTATTGTTAAATTTCGTGTTATCACACTGTTTATTGTTAAATTTCGTGTTATCACACTGTTTATTGTTAAATTTCGTGTTATCATACTATGTTTATTGTTAGTTTCGTGCTACGTTTCATCCCCATGTTATTTCGCAGTGTTATGTGTCGTCCTCGTGTTATATTATCGTGTTATCTGTGGTTCTTGTGTTACGTTATCGTGTTATGGTGTTATAGTATCGTGTTATGTGTCGTACTTGTGTTGTATTATCGTGTTTTGTGTCGTCCTCGTGTTATCTCATCGTTTTTGTGTCGTCCCCGTGTTATTCCATCGTGTGTTGTGTCGTCTCCGTGTTATCTCACGTGTTTTGTGTCGTCTCCATGTTATCTGGCCGTGTTATGTGTCGTCTCCGTGTTATATTATCGTGATATGTGTCGTCTCAGTGTTATCTAATAGTATTTTGTGTCGTCTCCATGTTATCTTATCGTGTTTTGTGTCGTCTCTGCGTTACCTAATCGTATTTCGTTTCGTCCTCGTGTTATATTATCTTGTTTTGTGTCGTCTCAGTGTTATATTATCGTGTTTTTTTGTCGTGCCCGTGTTATTTCATCGTGTTTTGTGTCGTATCTACACTGCTGGTAGATAAAAGGGATGGCGACTGCAGTAAACTGGTTAAATAAATAAGGTGGACAGAGGTTATGGTGCAGTTTTACAAAGTGAGGGAAGGAGTGACTAAGGTGAGAAAAAAAAAACGAATAGAAAGTATGAGAATGTATAAATGAAAAACATACAACATCCGATAATTCGGCGTGAGCCTTATTCGAGGATACATACACAACGAAACAAAAACACGAAGAACTTATCTGAATGTGTCTTCCTCCAAGTGGGAAACAGAAATGTGTGTGGTAGAAGGAAGAAGGAAAGACACGCTGCCTCCAAACAAAAGATGCCCGATAGAGCCAATCGTAAAGAAGAGGTGAAGAGAGAGGAGGAGAACAAGTGGGAGAAAGGGGTGGGGGGAAGGCAATAGAAACATGATGGCCGCTAGAGGTGTCGGGAGGGGGGAGGGGAGAAAAGAGGGGAGGGAAAAGGGGACGCGGAGAGATAATGAATGAAGAACATAAACACCTGCAGGGAGAAAATGTGAAACTGGTGAATAGGACAAGACCAATATGTTGGCAGAGAAGAAAATAGGGTGATGGTAGGGAGGGGTAGCATAGAGAAAGAAAGTAGAGTTTTAAAAAGAAGGCCAGTGGAAAAATAAAGAAGTTAAAGAAAGCTGAAGACATTGTTAATTCCAGCTGGGTGGAGACAGCCAGTCTAGAAAATAAGACGCTGTTCTAGGACCCTCCGAAATCGTACATCAGCTTTCTCCCACTTGTTCTCCTCCTCTCTCTTCACCTCTTCTTTACGATTGGCTTTATCGGGCGTCTTTTGTTTGGAGGCAGCGTGTCTTTCCTTCTCCCTTCTACCACACACATTTCTGTTTCCCACTTTGAGGAAGACACATTCAGATAAGCTCTTCGTGTTTTTTGTTTCGTTGTGTATGTATCCTCGAATAAGGTTGACGCCGAAATATCGGATATTGTATGTTTTTCATTTATACATTCTCATATTTTCTATTCGTTTTTTTTTCTCACCTTACTCACTCCCTCCCTCGCTTTGTAAAACTGCACCATACACCTCTGTCTACACTACTGGCGAGAGTCTTCAGAGGCCGTGCATGGAGTGAAACTCCTTCTGGTCAATGAAGAAAATGGGAAAAAGCAATTAGGATTGCCGTGCGGCGCCGATGTGAAAAGGTGATGGAAATGATAAAGTGAGGCTTAATCGGTATGTCCAGTAGTCTCGCTGCGAGAGCTACTCATATAACAGCACCTCTGCTCTAGAGGCCGGCCACGTCAGATATACACCTACACTGGTGCAATATGCCTAAACCGGCTTAAACCAGGGGTGAATCTTGAAGGCTTCTGATGTCACAGTACCTTCCGCTCTAGAGGTCGATCACGTCCTAAACACGCCCATACTGGGATAATACGTCTATACCGGCTCAACTCAGGGTGAAACTTACTAGTGGCGAGGATTCGTCCTCCTGAACAAAAGCTCCGTTTTGGTCACAACTAGGAAGGGTAGCGGCCACGACCACAAAATGCTGAAGTCGGAGACACTGGACCATTGCAGTCTAGATAGGCAACCACCTCTCACCCGGCGGGGATGTATGCGTATCCTAATCACGCTGAGGTTTTCCGGTGAGAAAGTCCAACGCTGGACTGGATGGGCAACTACCTCTCACCCAGCGGGGATATACTGATATCCAAAACACATCGAGGTTTTCCGGTGAGAAAGTCCAACTCTGGATTAAACTGGTGCAACGAAAACCACTGTGTCACGCAACCCCGCTTCTGAGACCCACCAGAGAATACAGGCTCAAGCCCCGCGATACTCTGAACCTCTTGAGATCCTCTTGTGAGAGGTGGTAGCCCACCCAGGCCAGATTTGGACTTTCTCACCGGAAAACCTCAGCGTGATTAGGATACGCAAACATCCCCGCCGGGTGAGAGGTGGTTGCCTATCTAGACTGCACTGGTCCAGTGTCTCCGACTTCAGCATTTTGCGGTCGTGGCCGCTACCCTTCCTAGTTGTGACCAGGATGGAGCTTTTGTCCAGGAGAATGAATCCTCGCCACTAGTGACTTCCACCCCTGGTTGAGCCAGTTTAGGCATATTAACCCAGTTTGGGACGTGACCGACCTCTAGAGCAGAGGTACCGTGACGTGCGCAGCCTTCAAGATTCACCCCTGGTGTGAGCCGGTTTAGGCATAATTCACCAGTATGGGTGTATATCAGGTATGACCGACCTCTTGAGCGGAGGTGGCATGACATGTCTAGCCATCAAGTTCCACCCCTGGTGTGTGCCGGTTTAGGCATATTTCACCAGTGTAGGTGTATTTCGGACGTGACCGACCTCTAGAGCAGAGGCGCCGTGGTATGTGTAGCTCTCGTAGCGATACTACTGGACATACCGATTAAACTTCACTTTATCCTTTCCACCACCTTTTCACATCGGTGCCGCACAGCAACCTTTATTTCTTTTCCGCATTTTCTTCCTTGACCGGGAGGAGCTTCACTCCACACGCAGCATTCGAAGAGTCTCGCCAGCAGTGTCTTAACCTCTGGGACAAGCCGGTTCATGCTTTTCGCCTGATATGACTGCACTCAGGACGTGGCCGACCTCTCGGCAACCCCATTTGCACCTTTCTTCATTGGCCGGGAGGAGCACCGCTCCACGCACGGCGGCTGAAGAATCTCGCCAACAGCGGCAGATGAGCTACCAAATGTGCCACTCATCTACCCTAAGTATCTGGTTTTCAGGCGCCAGATATTCGCCCTCGCCCCTTCTCCTGTCAGTTTAAACAGTTCTGCCACGGGAAGGCCAGGAGCTGGACTTGACTGCCAAAGGCTGTTGAATACGCACGCCGTTGGAGTGGAGATCGAATTCTCCACCCCACCTCCGGCAATAGCAGTCCTTAGAACCTCATCATGTTGTGTTGTCCCCGTGTTATCTCATCGTGTTATGTGTCGTCCCAGTGTTATGTTATCATGTTGTGTCATCCTCGTGTTATCTCATCGTGTTATGTGTCGTTCCCGTGTTATTTCGTGTTTTGTGTCGTCCCTGTGTTATATTATCGTGTTATATGTCGTCCTCGTGTTATTTCGTTGTGTTATGCGTCGTCCTCGTGTTATCTCAGCGACTCCGCGTTATATTATCGTGTTATGTGTCAACCCTGTGTTATCTCATAGTGTTATGTGTCGTCTGCTTGTTATATTATCATATTTATGTGTCGTCCCCAACAGCCTGCAGCGTGAGGTGTGTGAGATCCGCGAGTCTGTGTGCATCCTGAAGGATCGCCTGAGGACGTCCGAACTGTCCTTGGCACGCCTGATGAAGACCAAGGCCACGCTGGAGTACGACATATCTGTCAAGGACAACACGCTTAAGATCGACTCTTCCTTCTGTATGGGCATGAGGAAAGGCTTCCCGATGGATCCAAAAGTGGGTCCAATCTTCCAGATGCCCATCTGTTAGACTCTGCCAGTAATGCAATTAAATGGTGCACTTAGACTGCCAGTGATGCACTTTAAGCGTGCACTAGCATTTTGTCTATATTAGTGGTGCATTTAAGGGGGAGAAAATATTAACCGTATATTTTAAAATTTAAAAAAGAGACATAAAGAGGGGAATAGTTCTGAAGACTCGCTTCTTTTAACCAAAGTGGCTTTGTTAGAAAGTGGACAACTTTCTGTTATTGATTTTATGTGCACTTGGTATACCGAAGTCCACTCCACCCCCAACTCTCATATTTTAAAGATAAGAAAATATGTTATTTTCTACATCAATAAAATGTTAATACCACTTTAATATTTTTTCCTTTAATTTCACATTACAGACCAAGAGAACAGTTTTGATCATCAAAAGTAGTTAGTTATCTCGTAAAACTGAAAACAAATTGATGACAACGAATTTACTTTCCCCTAATTTACGCAACAAAAAATGTCTTTTTTTTTTAATTGTTGAAGATGAACTACTTTTTTGGTCTCTCTTGCTGTATAACATCGGCAACAAATATTTCAATTTTTGGAAAAAATTAATAAAAATAATTGTCAAGAGACACGAACAGCGATGATGGAGCACACGACACATGATGATGCTGTCGCGGTCTGTATTCGATTGGGTGTGAAGCTGTATTCGTAATCGTTTAAATGTGGACTAAAGTTTGTAGTGAGTATCTCTTGATTCTGTATAGTATCGTAAAGACCAAGCGAGAATCGATTGGTAGATTGTGACATAAAAATCTCCGATTACCAAAAACAAAACAAGGATTCATTGTGAGAGTCATATTTGTTTAAATTTGAGGTAATTTATAAGTGAATTAAATTCTACAAGGCCATCCATTTATTTGTTATATTTTTTTTTATCTTCTCGCGTGTTACTATTTTGTTACACATTTTATCTTGTAAAATGATATCATAACAGTTTCTTTTTTAAACACTTTCTCTTGTCTTCTTCAATCTGCCTTGCAAGCTGTTGCTCTTTGCAGACAGTACAGTGAAGATTTTGAGACAGCAACGTGTCGGATAGGAAGCGGGTTACGTCGGCTGCTTATTTCAGTTACTGGATGGAACAAAAGAAAAATGCAGGTATTGTGCAATGCTTTTTTATCAGACTCCACCACCAAGGGGACTATGGCGTTCCCTGCCCCGTTAGCCAGGCCCTGCCTGTTACTGGGGGTACCGACGGAGAGGCGGAACAGTGTCTTGGTCAGCTATGGTTCGCTGGCATATCAGCTATGGGTCACTGATTGCCAACTGGGACAACGTATACGCCCCGTTTATTCTCATTGCTTTCCTGTTCACAGTGTGTAATCTAACCTTCACCTCTGACCTTGTTCTATACATCCTCGATTGATATTCCCAGAAATATTTGTAACTTACATATACTGGCGGTGGCGCGTAAAGTCTATCCAGGTGCTCCTCACACTGCAGGCAGATATTCCCTGACTTCAATAGTTGTTTTCCATAACACTATATGCTACGCTCCCATTTTCACATCTGTATTTGGTTCCATTGAGGATGTTAAGCAATAGAGGGCTCACCTGTGCAAGAGCAGAATAAAAGGCAAAGGACAGGCATTTGTGGAAAACCCTTGCGGAAGCCCCATGTGTCCTGGGCACTTAAGGTTCAGAGAGAGAGAGAGAGATTGTTTGCATTTCAACAGTAATAAAAGCAGACAGAGGTTGCTGGTCCAGGTTTACACAACGACAAATGAAACGAGGTAACTGAATCACAAACGACAGAGAAGAAGAAGAGAGTAAGATGAGAACGTATAAACGAAGAACATACAACATCCGATATTTCGGCGTCAGTCTTTTTTGAGGATTACACACAAGAACAATACAACGCATAAATGAAACGGAAAATAGATGAAAAACTAATATATTCTGGTCTCCTCCTACTATGAAAGACGTGCATGCATGGCCCAGGGTCATGGGAAGTTGTGTTGTTGTTTTTGTTGAAAATAGATGAAAAACTAATATATTCTGGTCTCCTCCTACTTTGAAAGAAGTGCATGCATGGCCCAGGGTCATGGGAAGTTGTGTTGTTGTTGTTGTTTTGCTCTCTCCCACTCTCTCTCTCTCTCTCTCTCTCTCTCTGCAACAGAGAGCTGAATCAGCTTTTCATTATTTGGTGTAGCCATTATGAGGGGGCCCCATACGGTTCCCTTGTTTCCAGAGATATCCCGAGGGCTTCCATGGGTGTACTGTAATGGATGAAAACAGAATGACTGATCGGCATATGGTATGTGGCTTCTAGAACTCATCTGGGAGACACTAGCCTAGCTTCTGAGCTGCGCCTTATACACGAAATCTTATTACTGGCCAAGACGATGACACAGAAAATTTAGATAAATAAACTACACCACAGGTTTTGTGAATGACAGTAACAAATTTAGTCCTTATATATATATATATATATATATATATATATATATATATATATATATAAAGAAATAGAAAAGAAATTAGACTCTTTTCAAAACAGATTCCTAAGAAAATATTCGGCATCAAGTGGAATGAATTCAAGAACAATGCAGAGATAAGACAGATGACTGAACAACAACCAGTCTCATTGGTGATCAGGAAAAGGAGATGGACATATGTTGGTCACTTGATGAGAAGAAATGATCAGAGAATCCCAAAACAAGCTATCAAGTGGAACACAACAGGCCGAAGAAAAAGAGGCAGACCGCGTGAAACTCTGAAGAGGACATTGTTAAGAGAGGCCAAATTAACAGGCATAAAATCCTTTGATGAGGTTGAAAGACTCGCCGAAGACAGGAAAAATTGGCGAACTACTTTGCGAGCCCTATGTGACGTTTAACGGCACGGGAAGGATATAAGATAAGATATATATATATATATATATATATATATATATATATTTTCTCTTCACATCAGTAATAAATTTAGTCGTTTAATCTCTCCCCCTCTCTCCCCCCACCTCTCTCTCTCTCCACATCAGTAACAAATCTAGTCGTTTAATGGAAAACTTTGACAAGAAATACAGCAGTGAGAAGCGAAAATCTTGTGTGTAGTAGATGGCCGGGTACAGATTTTGGCTCATTGCTGACAAAATACGTTCAATCTTTGCAATATACTTAATCAACTGTGGTCGATATGAAAAGGATAGATGGATGCTTGTTTGAATATACATGCGAGACTGGCATCCAGAATCAGAAGCACATACTGCAGCTCTTCCTCCACTACCTAGAGCCTAGATCCAGTTCTGCTCTCAGTGAGATAAAGCTGAAGACAAACTTTGAAGCATAAAGCTATGAAATCCAAAAGGCTGCACAGTTACTCTCTCTCTATCTCTCTCTCTCATCCTTACAAGGTCCGACAATTAAGTAATGAGACTGATTTTATTATGGCCAAGACAAAAAATGCCATATATGAAGCAAAGCATGGAATCCAAAGAAGCAAACTTCATATATGATCTGGCAACTTTTCATCACCGCCAGGTAAGCAGACGACAAACAAGCCGCCATTTTGTTGATCTAGTTAGAGGTGCATTGTCATGAAATCAGCATGGAGCAAAAAGCTAACATTAAATTCTGTTTAAAACTCGGAAAAAGTGCCATTGAGACAGTTGAATTGATGTGACAAGTTTATGGGGATAATTGTTTATCTTGTGCACAGATATTCAGATGGTATTCACGATTCAAAAGTGGCGTGGAAACGATTACAAATGCAACTAGACATGGAAGCCCAATTTCTGTTCGTAATGAGGAACTCATTGCAAAAGTCAGAGAACGGATACAAGAAGATCTTTGTTTGACTGTGAGGATGATGGCAGATGAATTTGGTGTTAAGCGAAAAGACCATTCGTAACATTTTAGTGGAAGATTTGGGCAAGAAAAATGTTGCTTGCCAGATTGTACCACATGCGTTGTGTGATGACCAAAAACATCAGCGTGTTGAGTACGCAAAAGACATCATCAAAACGTGTCGCAAAAATAAACATTTTTTAAATTTGATTGTTGCAGAGGATGAAACATGGATTTTCCGCTACGATCCCGCAACTAAGCGCCAAAATGCTCAGTGGAAGTCATCATCATCACCAAAAGGCGAAAAATTTCGTCTTCAAAAGTCGAAAGTGATGAAAATGATGGTGTGCTTCTACGACAGCAAAGAAGTTATTCACAAATAATTTATTCCAGAGGGACAGACTGTCACTGCCAAAGTTTATTTAAGTATTTTGAAACGCCTATTGAAATGGATTTTCAGAGTCCGACCCGAATATTCAACACCTGGCAGTTTTTTCCTTCTTCATGATAATGCACCAGCTCACCGGGCGGTAGTTGTACAGGAATTTGTGGCCCAAAAACAAGTGTGTGCTCTCAACCATCCACCCTATTCCCCAGATTTGTCTCCTTGCGAGTATTTTCTATTCCCAAAATTAAAGTTACTATCGAAAGGACGCTTCTTTGATGATAATGATGACATCCAAAGGGCCGTAACATCGAGTTTAAGGGCCATACCAACAGAAGAACTGCAGAGGTCGTTCCAGTGTTTGTTAGATCGTGCCACTCGCTGTATCAATGCACAAGGGGGCTTACTTTAAATAAAATACAGGTTATATCTTCAACTGTTGTTTATTTTATTTTTTAATGGAATTAGTCTCATTACTTAATTGTCGGAACTTGTAAGTGCTCAGGACACATGGGGCTTTCGTAAGCGCTTGCCCCTTGCCTTTTTTCCGCTCTTGCCCAGGTGAGCCTTCTGTTGCTCTCTGTTGTTCTTCTCCATGTCTCCTTTGGTCTACCCTTACTTCGGTTCCCATGTGGTGTCCATCTTAGCCTGCACAATTTATCCAGACAAGCAATATATGCGTCCGAGGCTAGAACCATGGAACGAAGAAGATTCTATGACTCAAAACCATCGCTTGGTTAAGTATGTGTAGTATGTAGTGTTAACGTTTGTCATGTTATACTTCTGCTGCTAATGTAACCTCCCAACCCTTGTACAAAAGATGAGATGACGCTGCTGTACTCTCCACTCCCCCCCCCCCCACCCCCGCGTCAGTGCTGGGCTATTTACGCAGGTCAATGTGTTTTAAAAAAAGCTTTGTATCAGGCATGCGTATTATGTAACCTTTGACCTCTTGTCAGCTGTTGGAACACAAGATACCCCATGTTCCCACGCGCTGTTTGGCACGTAATTTCCTGGCATGCGACGCGTACTTCAATAAGTGACAAAAATATCTCAAATATTAAATATCAACAGATAAAAGTTAGTCCCACGCTCTGCAATGTGTCAGTCATTTCATCAGCATCTGGAGTATTGAAAGGCTTTGTAGACACTCTTGAAAAGACTTAACATGAGTCTATGGAAGAGGATACAAGTGTCACGCTATGTCGCGGCAGGTTGGGGTCATAGTGTTCTTGACCTCTTCAGAAGGTAGAGGATGATAATGTCATTCTACTACTACTACTACTACTACTACTACTATTACTACTACTATTACTACTACTACTACTATTACTACTACCATTACTACTACTACTACTACTACTACTGCTATTACTACTACTATTACTACTACTATTACTATTACTGCTATTATTACTACTACTATTACTACTACTATTACTATTACCACTACTACTACTACTATTACTATTACTACTACTATTACTACTACTACTATACTACTACTACTATTACTACTACTACTACTACTACTACTATTACTACTACTATTACTACTACTACTACTATTACTACTACTACTACTACTACTACTATTACTACTACTACTATTACTACTACTACTACTACTGCTACTGCTACTACTACTACTGTTGTTGTTGTTACTACATGTACTACCATTACTGCTACTCCTACTACAACTACTAGTATCACTGTTACTACTACATGTACTACAACATAGACAAGAGAGTGATACGACATTAAGATATGGAAAGAGAGTGATACAACATTAAGATATGGAACAGAGAGTGATACAACATTGAGATATGGAACAGAGAGTGATACAACATTAAGATATGGAAAGAGAGTGATACAACATTAAGATATGGAAAGAGAGTGATACAACATTGAGATATGGAAAGAGAGTGATACAACACCAAGAGATAAACAGGAGAGTGATACAACATCAAGATATAAAGAAGAGAGTGGTACAGCATCAATAGATTAACAAGAGAATGATATAATATCAATAGATTAATAAGAGAATGATACAACATCAAGAGATTAACAAGATAATGATACAACATCAAGAGATTAACAAGATAATGATACAACATCAAGAGATTAACAGGAGAATGATACAACATCAAGAGATTAACAAGAGAATGTACAACACCTTAAAAAATGGGGGGGGGGGGAGGGGAGCTGAAGATGTCCAGTTTGGCAGCAAACTAACCTTAGTTGTTGGCAGTCAACTAACCTTAGCTGTTGACAGTCAACTAACTTTAGCTGTTGTCAGTCAACTAACTTTATCTGTTGACAGTCAACTAACTTTAGCTGTTGATAGTCAACTAACCTTAGCTGTTGGCAGTCAACTAACCTTAGCTGCTGACAGCCACCTAACCATAGCTGCTGACAGCCACCTAACCATAACTGTTGGCAATCAACTAACCATAACTGTTGGCAGTCACTTAACCATAGCTATTGGCAGTCACTTAACCATAGCTGTTGGCAGTCAACTAACCATAACTGACATGCTAGCAACATGGTCGGCGGACCATGACTGTCCTACCTGTCACTTGGTACCCCCAGTAACGGGGCAGTGATGGCCACAGCTCTGTGGTGGTGGTGGTGGGGTCTGATAAAGAAATACTGCCAGACCCACCCCCCATCCCCACACTTTTTTTAGCTCCAGCCAGGGACTTAAAAAGTAACAGCCGTAAACCGCTCCCTGTCCGACACCATGCTGTGCTGCAACACCTTCACTACATCCTTCACATACCTTATAGAACATCAACAAGAAGAAGAAGAAGAAGAAGTTTTCTTCCAAATGTAACCATCACATAACTACCAAACGCCCAGTCTTATGCCAGAAAAACACGACAACAGAAAAACACGACAACACAAAAACATGACAACAGAAAAACACGACAACAAAAAAACACAACAACAGAAAAACACGACAACAGGAAACCACGACAACAGAAAAACATGACAACAGGAAACCACGACAACAGGAAACCACGACAACAGAAAAACATGACAACAGGAAACCATGACAACAGAAAAACATGACAACAGGAAACCTCGACAACAGGAAACCACGACAACAGAAAAACACGACAACAGAAAAACATGACAGCAGGAAACCACGACAACAGAAAAACATGACAACAGGAAACCACGACAACAGAAAAACACGACAACAAGAAACCACGACAACAGAAAAACACGACAACAGGAAACCACGACAACAGGAAACCACGACAACAGGAAACCACGACAACAGAAAAACATGACAACACAAAAACACGACAACAGAAAAACATGACAACAGAAAAACATGACAACAGAAAAACATGACAACAGAAAAACACGACAACACAAAAATACGACAACAGAAAAACATGACAACACAAAAACACGACAACAGAAAAACATGACAACACAAAAACACGACAACAGGAAACCACGACAACAGAAAAACATGACAACAGGAAACTACGACAACAGAAAAAAAGACAACAGGAAATCACAACAAAAGAAAAACATGACAACACAAAAACACGACAACAGAAAATTATGACAAGAGAAAAACACGACAACATGCTCTCTGACTTAACACACGCACTCTACTCAGATGTCCAAAGTTTTGTCCCGTTTTATTTTTTAAAGTATGTTTTTGCTGGCTTCACCTTCTATCATGCTTTTTCTTTCCTTTTCCTGATTTGGTGTTTTTCTTTCTGAATAGATGTCCCGTAATGAATTTCTACTTCGGATAATCGGTTATCGACTTTCCAGGATATTTGATCCGCCTCTACAGCTTTCATTTCTAGTCTGTACGCATCAGTGATGATAGTAGAAGACATAGTCCCCGGCATAGGGGCGATCTAGCCGCAGGTGGATAGGACATCACCGAAAGTCTGAATATGTTATTGCGAGATGCTTGTCAACTTGCACAAAACCGTATTGTATTCAGGGAGGCAGTCAGATGGACATCGTTCTGGAAAGGACACATCACGTGACACACATACGTACCTCGTTGAACTATGTTTGTAGACCTCCAGTTGCACACTTGCCATGAAGTAGCTGTCTTAAAGCAAAACATTCAGAGATGAAATCATCTTACACTGGAACGAAACAGCAGACACTCTAGCGAAAGAAGACGGTAAACTACCACAGACAGACACCAACATATCATTTGTGGAGCTCAAAACAGTGATAAATCTCAGCTACAAGAAGAAATGGGAGAAAGAACAGCCAGACCAGCAAAGAAACGATGCCTGCTACCAACTAAACATAGAAGAGCAAGTCATCATCATCTTGAGGCTGCGTAGCGTGCACAACATGGTAGCATCTGTACAACAAACTCAAGATAGTATCAACTGATGAATGTGTATGTGGCACCAATAAGATGACAGCAGACAACAGGAGTGCTCAGTATATGAACATCAGAAAAGACAAGCATGGCCTACACCAGTCCAGAACAAACTATGGGCTTGTCCACATCCTCGGATGACCACCAATTACCTCAAAAGTATGCAAGTCGATGTCTGCAAATGTAAGATTATTATTATTATTATTATTATTATTAGTAATAGTAATAGTAGTAGTAGTAGTAGTAGTAGTAGTAGTAGTAGTAGTAGTAGTAGTAGTAGTAGTAGTAGTAGTAGTATTTTACATTGCGTGGACACGACCAGAGCTGTCCTGTCCATGCAGAGTGTACATGCTGCATGATTGGACTTCTGCGTTTTGACATCCAAAGCTTCCATGGAATATATAGAGTACAAGGTAAGATTCTGTGGCTAAAAGACATCTAAGTTTATTTCAATGTTTCTTTCTGTTACAGATTATAGCAGAGATAAGCCACTTGTCAGTCGCTGTCGTAAAGATAGAGATGGAAGGGGACTTTTCGTCTTCATTGCGAATTTGATATTCTCACAATCGTTTGTGGTCAAGTGGGCTAAGGTGAAATCAGCTTCTGTGCTGTAATAGTTTTTAACTTAAGGAGTTTCTTGTTCATATCCCCTCTCTCAATCCTGGTGGCCTAGTTAGATGAGTGGTTATGCGCTCGGCTTACTAATCCAGTGGTACCGGATTCTGTCCCAGCAGCTGGGACACACACACAAACACACACAAAGCCCTGGGATCGACCCAGCCTCTATAAATGGTTACCAGAGAAATCTGGGAAGCTAAGTGCGACTAGGGGTGATACTGACTATATCACAGTTTCATGCGCCGAAGGTCGTGGAAATATGGGCCTTACACCGTACCTCCAATATGCCTTTGGTCACTGTATCGACCCTTCCGGTTTCCCGATTTGTGCCTATGGTCGATATATCGACTCTTGGTTTCTTTCAATAAAACAACCGGTGTAACATTTAGATTGTACATATTTCATCCGCGTTTCCGGTGACACTTTTCAAAATGGTGACAGAGACCTTAGTTACGAGCGATGCCGAGCGAGAAAAAGGAAGAGAAACATAAAAAAAAAAATTTCAATTTTTGATGATGTAGATAGGGGTTTGGACATGGCCTGTGACCACCCCACTGCTCTTGAATGTAACCCAAGTAGATCTAGACATATTAGATGACTGGAGAAGTAGTTAGGAGGTTATTTCAGACATTAATTTAGCGAGAATGCAACACAGAATCACAATACGAGATCGACAAGTAGACCTAGATATCTCAGATGGTAAGTAGTGTAGATCTAGACCTAGGCGATGGTGAGCTGGGCACAGTTATTGTCTAAAAACATCACATTACTTATTTGTTCCTTAAAAACACTCCGCATTTATGACATTTTCATACATTTAGTTATACTTTGAAACATAATAAGTACATGGAAGTACATGGAAATACTGTTTTCCATTCCATTTTACAACAATACCCCTAATATATCAAGACCCGCGCTTTTTTTCCGGCATCCAACTGAACGTCCGCGTTTCTTCCTGTGGCACGGAAAGAGTTGGCAAAGAAACGGGAATTTTACCTTTACCTTTTTACCTCTCAACCCTACCTCAGACCCCTGCAACCTTACTTCTGACATCTACCACCATTCCTAAGACCTCCCGCGATCTTACCTTAGACCTGCGACCTAACTTGAATCACAACTTGGGGTTGAGAATCATTGAAAATAAACAGACACACAATCTTTTAAAGTTTTTCTCACAAGATAAATAAGTACTGTAGCATTTAATATCAAGTTCACCCGCATAGTTACTTCTTAAAAATGAAATGTAAGCGGTTACTCAACTTTTGAAAGTATTTCAGCTTTCGGGAACGTAGTATACCACGTGACCTAGTTTCCAGTTTCCAAAAATAAACTCACGCTAACATCTAACCTTGTATATACAAGATCGTTCTATAGTAGGGCCCCAGTCTAGGAAAAAGACTTGTAACTTTTTTGTATGTGTTTTACTGAGGATCTGTTCGTTGATTCCTATGTACGCTCAAGCGACACTCACCACAAACAAAGGCCTCGTTAGGGCGTTATTTGCCTTGTGTCGCCTTTGTACTGCTTGCGGCCAGACACATGCCACTTCCGCTTAGCATCATTTTTGGGAATGCTTATTCGTAGTACAGCGTAGTAGGATTTATCTTCTCACAGCTGTAGGATTTATCTTCTCAGAGCTGTAGGATTTATCTTCTCACAGCTGTAAGATTTATCTCCTCACAGCTGTAAGATTTATCTCCCCACAGCTGTAGGATTATCTTCTCAGAGCTGTAAGATTTATCTTCTCAGAGCTGTAGGATTTATCTTCTCACAGCTGTAAGATTTATCTCCTCACAGCTGTAAGATTTATCTCCCCACAGCTGTAGGATTATCTTCTCAGAGCTGTAAGATTTATCTTCTCAGAGCTGTAGGATTTATCTTCTCACAGCTGTAGGATTTATCTTCTCACAGCTGTAAGATTTATCTTCTCACAGCTGTAAGATTTATCTTCTCACAGCTGTAAGATTTATCTCCCCACAGCTGTAGGATCTATCTTCTCAGAGCTGTAAGATTTATCTCCCCACAGCTGTAGGATTATCTTCTCAGAGCTGTAAGATTTATCTTCTCACAGCTGTAGGATTTATCTTATCACAGCTAAGATTTATCTTCCCACAGCTGTCGGATTTATCTTCTCACAGCTGTAGGATTTATCTTCTCACAGCTGTAGGATTTATCTTCTCAGAGCTGTAAAATTTATCTTCTCACAGCTGTAAGATTTGTCTTCTCACAGCTGTAAGATTTATCTCCCCACAGCTGTAGGATCTATCTTCTCAGAGCTGTAAGATTTATCTCCCCACAGCTGTAGGATTATCTTCTCAGAGCTGTAAGATTTATCTTCTCACAGCTGTAGGATTTATCTTCCCACAGCTGTCGGATTTATCTTCTCACAGCTGTAGGATTTATCTTCTCACAGCTGTAGGATTTATCTTCTCAGAGCTGTAAGATTTGTCTTCTCACAGCTGTAAGATTTATCTTCTCAGAGCTGTAGGATTTATCTTCTCACAACTGTAGGATTTATCTTCTCAGAGCTGTAAGATTTATCTTCTCACAGCTGTAGGATTATATTCTCAAAGCTGTAAGATTTATCTTCTCACAGCTGTAGGATTATCTTCTCAGAGCTGTAGGATTTATCTTCTCACAGCTGTAGGATTTATCTTCTCACAGCTGTAAGATTTATCTTTTCAGAGCTGTAGGATTTATCTTCTCAGAGCTATAAGATTTGTCTTCTCACAGCTGTAAGATTTATATTCTCAGATCTGTAGGATTTATCTTCTCAGAGCTGTAGAATTTATCTTTTCAGAGCTGTATGGTTTAACTTCTCACAGCTGTAAGATTTATCTTCTCATAGCTGTATGATTTATCTTCTCATATCTGTAAGATTTATCTTCTCACAGCTGTAAGATTTATATTCCCACAGCTGTAGGATTTATCTTTCCACAGCTGTAGGACTTATCTTCTCACAGCTGTAAGATTTATCTTCTTTTTCTTTTAATAACTTTCAGGTTTGGCAAGTATTTCTACAGAGAGCAGAGTAAATTATGAGCAAGCACGTTTTTTTAACGCCCCATCCCTCAATTGGGAGACCGGCTAGCATGGTGGTTGGACCACTCGTCTATCAACCGAATGGTCAGGGTTCGAATCCCCAGGAGAGCGGGATTTTTTTGTTCTAACCAATACGGCCCCAAGGTTGACCCTGTTGGTCGATCCGAAAAAATTCTGCCTGAGCGAGTGTATATAACCAGTACACACTGGGGTCAGTCAGTCAGTCATTTGCATGTCCTTTGCGGAACTTTGCCTCCCTGACAGCTCTCCTGTAGGCCTACCGGTTGTAAGCAAGATGCCCTGCTGCTGATGCAGATCATCAACGACGTCTTGGAGCCATCTTCGCCTTGGTCTTCCACGCTCTTTCTTTTTCCCACTGTGTACCATTCCAAGACTGTCTTCTCTAAATTCTCATGACGTTTAATGTGTCCAAAATATTTCAGTTTTTCTCTGTTCAATCCTCTTTACTAACGAATCTTTTTCAATATTAAGTTGATGATTGGAGTGAAACTGGTTATAGAAATAAAGGGAGACAGAATTGTATGGTTTGATTTTTCGATGTTTTAAAACAAATCAGTTCTCTCTGTCTGTGTGTCTGTCTGTGTGTGTGTGTGAGAGAGAGAGAGATATTTGCCGAAATATTGGATTGCTATATATGTCGTTCATTTATATATGTGCTCATCTTACTTTCTGTCACTCTGCCTACTTTGTCTGCGCCTGCAAATACAGTCATATATTATTATACTGAATACTCAGTCTTTAAAAAAGAACGGGGTGGAGGGAACCATGTTTGCAAACATCTCATGACATGCTGTGCTAGATAGCGTTGGGATCATGCATCTTCGTCCTATGCGATCCTTATTCCGTGCCATTTGGTTAGTTCACGGAGATATTTTTCTTCTGGCCTCCCTTTCATCGGTTTTCCCTTGAATTTTTTTGTCTTCTGGTGACATGGCCAAGAGATTTTGGTTTTTTTTCTTAATATAAATTTTTCAATTTTCAGAAGCCTTCATGAGAGCCTCTTCGTTTGTTTTTCTTGTCTGTCCAAAGTGTTTCTCCTTTTTACAAATCAACATCTCTTTTGTTTCCAATTTCTTTATCAATTTTTGTTGTTGTTGTTGTTGCTAATTGTCCAAGTCTGACAATAATATAGCAATATTGGTTATATTATCTTACATCTTGCATCCTTCCCATGCTGTTAAGCGTCACATAGGGCTCGCATTGTAGTTTTTTCCCGCTATATGTATATATTTTCCTCACTTTTAGGGACATCTTATCCAGGTTGATTTTTTTTTTCTGTTGTGATAATGGAACCATGTATGAAAGTTTCATTCTTTCAAGACCGGAAGTTGAAGCGCGTGTAACAAGGCGGCTCACATTGTTAGCACCTGCCTCTTTATTTCCTCTAGGAGCGGGAATGTGATAAAGACCTCGTTCGTCTTTGTCAAGAAGGCGACAATGGCGTCCAAGCATGCAGGAGTCATCTTTCATCTTTTTTTCCCCCTCCCCAACCAACTTCCGCTCGGCTTTCCCTCCAAAGTCAGCTCGTCTTTATCTGGTGTATACAACATCTTCAGGACATCTGGCAAGTTTTATGTCCTGTCGCAGGCAGGGAAGGGCCTCTACTACCTGGCCGAGTCAATCCCTCCTTGTCCCCTTTTTATCAATGAACGCTGACCCGGCGACGTGACCCAACGGTACACAATCCTGTGTTATGATTGGCTGAAAGTGTCGATTAGTCTAGTCTGATTGGTGGGTTTGTATAAACAAAACTTCCCGAACTGTCTCCATTCAAACAATCGCCGTGTACCTGGTCGCGACAGTTACTAACAACCAGTTTAAAAATTCAGAGTATAACATGCGTATTTCAGCTGACCACTGGATTTAGAAGCTTTTAGTTTGTAACTTTGCTGTGGATTCTGGAACATACAAACACACTGGCATTTGAAATCTGCGTGCATTAACAGTAAGTCTTGTCGTTATTTTAGGTTACTCATTTCAAAGTCTGCTTCTCTGGTTCTTTGCCTACTGTAACTCATTTCATAATTTGCTTCTGTAGTTTTTTTTTTGCTCATTATCATAACCTCACTTCAAAGTCTCTTTCTTTAGTCATACGTAATAGTTAGTAGTTCATATTTAGTGTTGCTTGTTACAAGTTTGTAATGTTAGCACTAAACCAATGTTGATTGACTGGGCCTGAATGAAAGTTGAGAGAAGAGCAGAATATCAGACGGGCCTGCGTGCCCAATTCTTCACTCTCATTTCTCTCTCTCTCTCTCTTTCTCTCTCTCTCTCTCTCTCACACACACACAAAATGAAATTATCAGCCCTATTCTCAAAATCAGGAGTTGACTTATACACGAAGAACGTTTCTTGCTCTGCCATTCACATTTGGGTGCATGTCCAATACCACGCAAAACCCATAGTAATCATTTTTCCTTTCGATTTTTGAAATTAGTTCTCTAAATGAATTCTCTCTCTCTCTCTCTCTCTCTCTCTCTCTCTCTCTCTCTCTCTCCCCCCCCCTTCCTAAAACTACAGGCTTTTCCAGTATCTATTTGATGTCGACTACCTGCCTCCATGAATCATACAACTTAAAAACGTATTTTAGACTGCTCTTACAGACACCGAATTCAGTTTATTGTTTATTCTGAATAGTCCCGAAATTTTCTTTGGTGGATATTCATGTATATGTGTATGTACTTTCTGTACTGAGTACATGGATAAGAGCGAAACGTAAATGTTATATTTTGTCTCTCAGCTTCAGTGTTAATTATGTTTGTTATATGAGCAGCATATTTGTGGAATATCTGGAACAGAGTGAAAGTTGTATGATAAAGGAAAGAATGTCAGACGGGCCCAATTCTTAACCCTTTTGAAATAAAGATCAATCAGTCAGTCTCTCCTGCTCCCCCCCTCTCTCTCTCTCTCTCTCTCTCTCTCTCTCTCTCTCTCTCAAAACTTGTAGCTGGTTCATGTAACACGTGCTTGAATCAGAAAGTGTTTATACACTGCCAGAATCGGCTGTGCTGAAGTATATTAACATGCTGGGGGCTTGGACTCTACGTGCGCCTGAGAACCTCACGTCTGCATTGTTTCTTTACCTTATTTGTGCTGTTAAATGTATGGGTTTATTTAAAAATAAAGTCTGCTCATTTATTCTCTTTCCCACCCACCCTCCCTCCTCTGTTTGTTTGTTTGTTTGTTTGTTTGTTTAAACACAACAGTAAAATGCACTAAATTCAGTATTGGATATTTCTGAATTGTTTTTTTTTAATGTCATGTACAAGAGAAATGTGTTTTTCTTAGTAGCGTAGAGTTGTGATGTTCTCAGAACATTAACTTGTTCTTATATTTCATTTTCCAGCTTTTCTTCAGCAAATATTTCGACTAAAGAACTGCAGCCAGAAGTCACATCGAGCTCTGACCATCAAAATGGTTCCTATCGATTGCCTTGCGGTTGCTCTGGCGTTTGTGTGGTGTTTGATGTCTTGCTATGGACATATTGTTGCTGACGTGGACAACGATGTGGACGACATTTGGCCAGTTCTTTGTCCTCCGGATACATACTACAGTCGCAGTGAAGTGAGTTTTGCTTCCGCAGCAGTTATTGTCTGTCATCTTTAGTTATTTTTCATACCCTTGTCTCATTTATTTAGAAGAGTACGATTTTAGGGACGTTAACGAATAGAAAATCGAAATATTTGTTACAGTATTTGTTGTCCTTCTTGCCTGGTTAATATTTGTTACAGTATTTGTTGTCCTTCTTGCCTGGTTAATATTTGTTACAGTATTTGTTGTCCTTCTTGCCTGGTTAATATTTGTTACAGTATTTGTTGTCCTTCTTGCCTGGTTAATATTTGTTACAGTATTTGTTGTCCTTCTTGCCTGGTTAATATTTGTTACAGTATTTGTTGTCCTTCTTGCCTGGTTAATATTTGTTACAGTATTTGTTGTCCTTCTTGCCTGGTTAATATTTGTTGGTTATAATTTTTACAGTATTTGTTGGTATTTATTACAGTATTTGTTGTCCTTCTTGCCTGGTTAATATCTGCTACAGTATTTGTTGCCCTTCTTGCCTGGTTAATATTTGTTACAGTATTTGTTGTCCTTCTTGCCTGGTTAATATTTGTTACAGTATTTGTTGTCCTTCTTGCCTGGTTAATATCTGCTATAGTATTTGTGGTCCTTCTTGCCTGGTTAATATTTGTTACAGTATTTGTTGTCCTTCATGCCTGGTTAATATTTGTTAAGGTATTTGTTGTTCTTCTTGCCTGGTTAATATCTGTTATAGTATTTATTGTCTTTGCTGCCCAGTTAATTTCTGTTACAGTATTTGTTGCCTGGTTAATATCTGTTATGGTATTTGTTGCCTGGTTAATATCTGTTACAGTATTTGTTGCCTGGTTAATATATGTTATAGTTTTTGTTGTCTTTGTTGCCTGGTTAATATCTGTTGCCTCATTAGTTGTCTTTGTTGGATGGTATGACAATATACAGGTAACTAGATGTATTGTGGCTTCTAGTCCTTACTGAACACACGTTAAACACGTGACAATGTAGACGCTGGTCATGTGACTAAATTTTTCTTGAACTTGGTCACGTGAGGGGTTTCCCCGCGAGATTTTCGAAGACTGAACGCTTGTGTGAAAGCTAGAGGACTTGTGGGAGTATGTGAGGTCTTTATCTGCCAACACGAGTACCGAGACAGTGATTAAACTTGGGGTTATGTCTGTGAGATCATGGATTTGGACTTATCCTAGGAACTGGCCTTAATGTAAAAATTGTTCTAGAGTCATGGTTAAAGTCACCATGAAGTTTTCATTTGTTTGGATATTGTTTGTTGATCCGTCAGTGCACTCATCCACCAGTACATTACACTGCACACATAAGAAGGCAGACATGCACAGAATTACCCCAGTTACAGGTTTGTTGTTTCAGTTCACTCTTATCTCCCCCTCCTTCATTTCTGGCATGAGCTAATGGACCCTAATCACTAAACCATTCTTTTGTATGTGTTCTGTGTTTGGGGGGGGGGGGGGGGCACACTTTTTTTTCTCTGTAAATCAAGAGCCTTTTGTGTTTGTTTTCCAGATATTTTAGGTGGAAGTACATTTCTTCTTTAGACACTTCTTGTAGAATAACTTTCATGTGGTATCTTTCTGTTGTTCTAGTACCCTCTTTAGACACTTCTGTTAGAATAACATGCCTATATGTGGTACCTTTCTATTGTTCTAGTACCTTCTTTAGACACTTCTGTAAGAATAACATGCCTACATGTGGTACCTTTCTATTGTTCTAGCACCTTCTTTGAACAGCATCTCATCATATGTTATGTTACATGTTAAGACTGTCACTTCATTATGTGGTCTTGCTGTAGGTATGTTTTCGTCATTTTGTTTAGTGATTCATTTTCTTGCTTGTGTTAGTTTTTTTATTCCCAAGATTTCTCTAACATGTGATTTGTGATAGTGATTTTATAGTTTTAATTTTGTCAAGTGTGATTTATTATACTGATTTCACAGGTTTTTTTGTTGTTGTCAGTGTGATACACAGATTTCACAGTTTTTCCTGGTGTCAGTGTGATATGTGATATACAGATTTCACAGTTTTTCCTGTTATCAGTGTGATATGTGATATACAGATTTCACAGTTTTTCCTGTTGTCAGTGTGATATGTGATATACAGATTTCACAGTTTTTCCTGTTGTCAGTGTGATATGTGATATACAGATTTCACAGTTTTCCCTGTTGTCAGTGTGATATGTGATATACAGATTTCACAGTTTTCCCTGTTGTCAGTGTGATATGTAATATACAGATTTCACAGTTTTCCCTGTTGTCAGTGTGATATGTGATATACAGATTTCACAGTTTTCCCTGTTGTCAGTGTGATATGTAATATACAGATTTCACAGTTTTCCCTGTTGTCAGTGTGATATGTGATATACAGATTTCACAGTTTTCCCTGTTGTCAGTGTGATATGTGATATACAGATTTCACAGTTTTCCTTTTTGTGATTGTAGGAACAATGCCTGATCTGCTCAGAGTGCCCCATGAACAAAATCATCATCATCCCGTGCCATGGACTTCACGACACCAAATGCGGTCCCTTCTATGACTTCCAAGATGTTGTACCAGCAGACACCAAATCACGGTCAATGGACAACCTCAGAGACTTGGCTGTCAGTGATAACATCACTCATAAAATGAGTCATTCTGACTCTTCAGCTGAAATTGTTGGCACACTTTCTGACTCAAGCAGGCATGAGAACGCTAGAAATTGGGTTTCTTATTTAAGCAAGACGTCCCAGAGTGACCTGGACTTGCAGGATTCTGAATGGAAGTCTTTGACAGTGACTTTGTTTGTGTTGCTGTCTGTTTTTGTTGTTACAGTTTGTGTTTGGGTGATTATTGTTTGTAGGAGGAGGGACTTGAATCAGAAGACACTGATTTCCAAGTACAATCCTCCCCCTGAAGAAGTATAGACTTCAAAATATGCTCAAAAGTTTTTTTTTTTATATTTGGAAGAATCTGATCTGGAAAATTTCTCTGATATCAGTATTATTATTTTTTGTTGTTGTCTAAGTCATGATTTATGAAAAATTAATTATGGGACGAGTCCAGCACTGTGAAATTTACCAGTACAGAGACCGTTATTTGTGGAGCGATGATTTATTTAACAGTATGCTTTACTGTAGCTTTCGAAGAAGCCGTGGGCAAGAATCACAAACACTGTATCAAAATCAGAAAGATTCAGGATGCAATTTGGAGGTTTTCTATTAACCGGAGCTAAAGTTGGTGAAATGATGCTAATTTATATTATGAAATGGCACCTGTAGCTTTTTCTTGGAATTTTGTTTTGTTGCTTTATGTTGAAGTTCAGAGCATTCCAGTTTTTTTTTACTTTTTTTCAAAATGTTATGAATTATCTCGGTTTTTATGAACTTCAATTTTGAAATCTGACCAAAAATTAACATGCGTTATTTTTCCAGATTTTTTTTTTTTCCTGCTTTTGTCAAATATTAATGTCGCTAGTATCCAGTTTAAATATTTTTAATACAACTTTATGTGAAACCTGTCATATCACAATTTTTGTTATTTTATTGAAATGACAACTTTTTATACATTTTGAAAAATATACAGCTTGTGAGTTTTTTCCCAATATCACACTTTCTAAACAAATTTATAAAAAGATGTTCACCTGTTAAACATTTTATTTATCTCACAATTTCATTGAAAATTCAAGGAAAAAAAAAACCAAAAAAAATTATGTAAATATAATGTTAAATATATTTCTAATTTATTTCTTATTTTATTTGGTGCACATTTTTAATTTGATGTAAAATTTACACGCACAAAAAAAAGCCGAAGTTAGCAGTAGTCAAGGAAGTGGCCTGTTACCAAAACAACTCGGAGATTGTTAGATATCATCACTGAGACTTAGAAGATGTGTTTGGTTGCTAAAAGTTTTTGTTATTGAAGTTATTCATTTACTGTATCAGTCATGCTATAATTTGCCCTTTCATTTGCTCTTAATGAGTAATCTGTCTGGTTTATGTTGAACTACGGGGCGTCTATAAATTATTCACCATTGGTTATACCCTTTTGATGTAATACGCTGCCAGTTTCTTTAAATTGTTCAGTACGTGGATCCTTCTTAACAGTTATAGATGTTGCTTTCCTTAACCACAAAACACACATTGCCTTTTCTTGCACAGTCGCCATTTTTAGTCGCAATGCATGATGGTATGGAGTGATGCCAATCTCATGGGAAAAAATTTTTGTCTGACATCAGTGTTACTACAAAGTAGCTCCATTATGTTTGATTGTAATTTTATTTTTTTTAAATGGATGACAGTAATCGGGTGAATAATTTAAGTACAAGATTTTCACATTGGTTGTCTTTGCCATCTCTCCATCATTTAGTTCCCATGTACCACTGGGTGCTTGTGTGATTTCTTATTGTCTTATCTATGTTTCTTGAGTCATTTCACTTCCTCCCACTTTGTTGTGGAATATGATACCTGCAATATCACTTTCATTTTTACTCAAAAATGAATGCTCAGAGTGCCCCATGAACAAAATCATCATCATCCCGTGCCATGGACTTCACGACACCAAATGCGGTCCCTTCTACGACTTCCAAGATGTTGTACCAGCAGACACCAAATCACGGTCAACGGACAACCTCAGAGACTTGGCTGTCAGTGATAACATCACTCATAAAATGAGTCATTCTGACTCTTCAGCTGAAATTGTTGGCACACTTTCTGACTCAAGCAGGCATGAGAGCGCTAGAAATTGGGTTTCTTATTTAAGCAAGACATCCCAGAGTGACCTGGACTTGCAGGATTCTGAATGGAAGTCTTTGACAGTGACTTTGTTTGTGTTGCTGTCTGTTTTTGTTGTTACAGTTTGTGTTTGGGTGATTATTGTTTGTAGGAGGAGGGACTTGAATCAGAAGACACTGATTTCCAAGTACAATCCTCCCCCTGAAGAAGTATAGACTTCAAAATATGCTCAAAAGTTGGTTTTTTTTTTATATTTGGAAGAATCTGATCTGGAAAATTTCTCTGATATCAGTATTATTATTTTTTGTTGTTGTCTAAGTCATGATTTATGAAAAATTAATTATGGGACGAGTCCAGCACTGTGAAATTTACCAGTACAGAGACCGTTATTTGTGGAGCGATGATTTATTTAACAGTATGCTTTACTGTAGCTTTCGAAGAAGCCGTGGGCAAGAATCACAAACACTGTATCAAAATCAGAAAGATTCAGGATGCAATTTGGAGGTTTTCTATTAACCGGAGCTAAAGTTGGTGAAATGATGCTAATTTATATTATGAAATGACACCTGTAGCTTTTTCTTGGAATTTTGTTTTGTTGCTTTATGTTGAAGTTCAGAGCATTCCAGTTTTTTTTTACTTTTTTTCAAAATGTTATGAATTATCTCGGTTTTTATGAACTTCAATTTTGAAATCTGACCAAAAATTAACATGCATTATTTTTCCAGATTTTTTTTTTTTCCTGCTTTTGTCAAATATTAATGTCGCTAGTATCCAGTTTAAATATTTTTAATACAACTTTATGTGAAACCTGTCATATCACAATTTTTTTTATTTTATTGAAATGACAACTTTTTATACATTTTGAAAAATATACAGCTTGTGAGTTTTTTCCCAATATCACACTTTCTAAACAAATTTATAAAAAGATGTTCACACGTTAAACATTTTATTTATCTCACAATTTCATTGAAAATTCAAGGAAAAAAAAAACAAAAAAAAATTATGTAAATATAATGTTAAATATATTTCTAATTTATTTCTTATTTTATTTGGTGCACATTTTTAATTTGATGTAAAATTTACACGCACAAAAAAAAGCCGAAGTTAGCAGTAGTCAAGGAAGTGGCCTGTTACCAAAACAACTCGGAGATTGTTAGATATCATCACTGAGACTTAGAAGATGTGTTTGGTTGCTAAAAGTTTTTGTTATTGAAGTTATTCATTTACTGTATCAGTCATGCTATAATTTGCCCTTTCATTTGCTCTTAATGAGTAATCTGTCTGGTTTATGTTGAACTACGGGGCGTCTATAAATTATTCACCATTGGTTATACCCTTTTGATGTAATACGCTGCCAGTTTCTTTAAATTGTTCAGTACGTGGATCCTTCTTAACAGTTATAGATGTTGCTTTCCTTAACCACAAAACACACATTGCCTTTTCTTGCACAGTCGCCATTTTTAGTCGCAATGCATGATGGTATGGAGTGATGCCAATCTCATGGGAAAAAATTTTTGTCTGACATCAGTGTTACTACAAAGTAGCTCCATTATGTTTGATTGCAATTTTATTTTTTTAAAATGGATGACAGTAATCGGGTGAATAATTTAAGTACAAGATTTTCACATTGGTTGTCTTTGCCATCTCTCCATCATTTAGTTCCCATGTACCACTGGGTGCTTGTGTGATTTCTTATTGTCTTATCTATGTTTCTTGAGTCATTTCACTTCCTCCCACTTTGTTGTGGAATATGATACCTGCAATATCACTTTCATTTTTACTCAAAAAATGAATGAAATCTGACATTTTCTTAAATTTGTAAAACAAGTTTTAAGATTACTTCATGTGCTTATTATATTACACTTCTTCATTCAGTATATTACATTTAATGACACATAATTATAATTACATATTACCAAAGCACATATTTATTAGAATACTTTATTCATTACCACATATGAGAAGGTACGGTTCATGTAGCCACATTGTGCCACAGAGTTTAACCATGTTGTGCCACAGATTTTTGCCACGCTCTGCCACAGTTTAGCCACAGAGATGTGTATGAGGTTATGATGTTAGCGCCCATATTGTTCCTCAAGCTGCTAGCACACCAGGGAGTGATGAGGTCAATTTGATGCTTTAGGAGGGAGTGATGAGGTCAGTCTGATGGTTTAGGAGGGAGTGATGAGATCAGTCTGATGGTTTAGGAGGGAGTGATGAGGTCAGTCTGATGGTTTAGGAGGGAGTGATGAGGTCAATGCAAATGATGGGAAATGCAAAACAGAAATTAGGAACAGAATAGGCCAAGCAAAGATTGCATTTCAGAGAATGAGAAACATATTAGCTAACACATCTTTATCAATGAATGTTAGAAAACGAGTCCTAAAATGCTATATTGAACCTATCTTGTTATATGGAAGTGAATCATGGACAATAGGCAAGTCTGCACAAAAATCATTGGAAGCAGCAGAAATGTGGTTTATTAGAAGAATGTTGCGAATCCCCTGGACAGCAAAAATAACTAATGAAGAATGTATGAGAAGAGCTGGAGAGACAAAAAACCTTATCAGAAAGATAAGAGAGAGACAGTGTACTTTCATGGGACATGCAATGAGAAGAGGGGGCATTGAGAATATTATAACAACAGGAAAAATAGAAGGAAGAAGATCAAGAGGAAGACCAAGAGAAATGATACTGGACAGTCTGACGGGATGGTGTGAGAGGAGATCACCAACTGAACTGATGGCCTGCATGAAGGATCGGGTACTCTGGAGAAGCATAATAGCCAACGCCAGTCGGCACGGCACCTGATGATGATGATGATGAGGTCAGCCTGATGGTTTAGGAGGGAGTGATGAGATCAGTCTGATGGTTTAGGAGGGAGTGATGAGATCAGTCTGATGGTTTAGGAGGGAGTGATGAGATCAGTCTGATGGTTTAGGAGGGAGTGATGAGGTAAGCCTGATGGTTTAGGAGGGAGTGATGAGGTCAGCCTGATGGTTTAGGAGGGAGTGATGAGGTCAGCCTGATGGTTTAGGAGGGAGTGATGAGGTCAGTCTGATGGTTTAGGAGGGAGTGATGAGGTCAGCCTGATGGTTTAGGAGGGAGTGATGAGATCAGTCTGATGGTTTAAGAGGGAGTGATGAGGTCAGTCTGATGGTTTAGGAGGGAGTGATGAGGTCAGTCTGATGCTTGAACCTCAGTTCTTCCTGCAGCCCCAGAAGGAGTAAGGCGCCCACTTGGATGACAGGGGCATCTTCAGCAGGAGTTGAACCACTAACTTTTGCCATGAGAGATGATTGCTTTAAACATCCAGCATAACAAAAAGATGTGTGACAAACAGTTTGTGTACATTATAGTTCACACACTGTGGTTGTACATTATAGTTCACACTTTGGCTGTACATTATAATTTATACAGTTTGATTATCTTTGATTAAGCTCACAGCCCAGCCTTTCCACTTAGAAAGGAAAGGCTTTTATAATGGAGAGGGACACCTGGGTGGTAAAATGGGCAGTACACCAGCCCCTCATGGTAAGGTCATGGTTTGAATCCAGCAAGGTGACCCAATCACCCAGGCTGTAGAAGTGTCCCAGTCACCCAGGTTGTAGAAAAAAGATAGCTGGCTTTTTCTGGAGTTGGGGAAGGAAAAGCAGCCAAGCCTGACGCAGACCACATCGCCTTCTGGTGTGCCGGCAGGTCAAGGAAAATAGGGACACTAACACCATATCCCCTATATGCCGCTGTAGGATAAAAGGGCTACCTGTATAGTGGAGTAGGAAGCATTAGAAACAAGTTGAGGGACTTGTGCTCATCAGTGTGGTTTTATGACAAGTTAGGATGATGCAGACTTACAAGAAATATGCAAATGACATGTTTATTAAATTTATTAAAAAATAAATTAATATTTATTAAATTAAATTTAAAAGACTATTCAATTCAAATGTAATATCCACCCTCATTTATGCATGTGAAACCAGGAAAACAACTAAAGAAATAGACAAGAAATTAGACTCTTTTAAAAACAAATGCCTAAGGAAAACACTCAGTATAAGGTGGAATGAATTCAGGAGTAACACAGAGATAAGGCAGATAGGCAAACAACCAGTCTCATGGGTGATAGAGGACATTGTTAAGAAAGGCCGATTTAATAGGCATAAAATCCCTTAATGAGGTTGAAAAGCTCACCGAGAACAGGAAAACTTGGCAAACTAACATGCCAGCCCTGTTTGAGGTTTAATGGCACGCGAAGGATGTAAGGCGTAAGATATTTATTAAATTAGCTCCATTATTGTTTATCTACGTGTATGTCTGGCTCTGTGATTTTATATTTATTTATATGTTTAGCCCCATGAATATTCATCTGCTTATATATCTAGCTCCATGACTGTTTATCTATTTGTATATATAGCTCCATGACTGTTTATCTGTTTGTATATATAGCTCCATGATTGTGTATCTGTTTGTATATCTAGCTCCATGACTGTTTATCTGTTTGTATATCTAGCTCCATGGTGGTTTATCTGTATATCTAGCTCCATGGCTGTTTATCTGTTTGTGTATCTAGCTCCATGGCTGTTTATCTGTTTGTGTATCTAGCTTCATGGCTGTTTATCTGTTTGTGTATCCACCTCCATGGCTGTTTATCTCCATGTATGTTTAGTTCCATGACTGTTTATCTGCTTGTATGTCAGGTTCTGGACTTGTATCTGTTTGTATGTGTGGACTACTAGGTGAGTTCTGACAAAGGTTTTTTTGCTTTCAAGTGTGCAGAACTCTTTAAAAGAGTGTTTATTGCTGAGGTAGTGTTTCAGACAAAAGTCTGTGTGTAGAAAGCTAGAAAGATTATAGCAAAGAGCTTACAGAATGTGCAAATGCACATATTTGCTGCAGCTTCATTTAGTTTCCGTACTTTATACCAAACCAGTTTTATGTATTTTATGGCAAACTATTCTCTTTATTATATGTACTCTAGAGCAAACCATGTACTTTATGGCAAACCAAACTCTTTATCTCAGTATTTGAGATTTCCCAGTTTTAGTTTATTCTATGTACTTTAGTCTTTATACTGTTCTGCCTCTTCGTGCTGTTTCAATCATTCATAAAATCAGTGTTTGTCTCATCCTCATCTTTTTTAAAGTTATTTTTGATTTACATGAGAAATAATTTTGATTTTTAAAGACTACATTCAGAATGAACATTAGAGAGTCATAAATGAACATTTATATAAAGTAATTGGGTTGTCTTCATGTGATTTTGTCTAAAAAAATGCAAAATATTTGTTTCCTTAAATTACGAAGTTTTGACTACAGCCGTTCACAGTCTGTCAGAAAAGTTCAATTTTTCAGTTAAATTTCTGGGGACTATCGAAGGGGACTAGCGAACCATAGCTGACATGCTGGCATCAGGATTTGCAAGCCATAGCTGACATGATAGCGTCAGGACTAACGAGCCATAGCTGACATGCAGGCATCAGGATTGGTGAACCATAGCTGGCATGCTGGCATCAGGATTGGTGAACCATAGCTGACATGCTGGCATCAGGATTGGCGAGCCATAGCTGACATGATTCCGTAAGGACTGCCGAACCATAACTGACAAAGATCCAGCTCCACTTCTCCTTTGGTATCTCCAGGAACAAGCTGACACTGGCTAATAGGGTAGGTATAGTAATACTCCCCCACAGTGGTGGAATCTGTTAAAGAAGTATTGCACACCATCTTTTAGACCCACTCAGGGACTGAGAATTGGCCGTCATGACCTGCTCCCAACCCGATACAGCTCTGTGTCTCAACATCTTAACTGCATTGACTGTCAAGAACACCAGCAGCTCCATGAAGATATTGGCATTTGTCGTCTTAAAAGACCGTTTTTTAAGCAAACATATGCTGGCTGTTGTGGATTTTGCCATTCATCATATTGCCAGTGTTGGATTATCATAATCCGGCCTTTGTATCGCAAGGTACATGCTTTTAACTACTAAATTGTCCGGAACATCCGACAAAACTAAAATATAATAATGCAAGAAAAGGAGGGGTAGGGCCCATCGACCTTTCTGTCCACCTGTTGATATCTTTAAATCACCTCAGATACAAGACAGTGGAGAGTACCAAATAAAGAACCACGACTGTCCTAGAACGGGCAAAGATTTCACTCCCGGGAGATTATTTTTCTATGGCAAATCCTATAATAGACGTCTTTCTTTGCTGACCTTCTATCCTCCAGTCCAATTATTTTTTCTCACAATAGCGAGCTGCTCAGAGCTTTGTGACAGTGGAGCGTGGAATGACAGCCACGTTTGTATAGTCTTGGGCTGGGGCAGCCATTGTTTGAAGTTTGACTCGGGGAAACAAGAGGACGACCACATCCCGTGTCCCGAGTGAGCTTTGTGTGCGACAGGCTCTGAAATATCTGGCCCTGTGAAGCCTATCGAATTCTTTGTTTTCCAACAGTGCTTGTATTAGTCTAGGATTATCAGACCTGGAGGGTGAGGTGCATCCAGGTTACTCTTGTCAAAAAACTGGAAGGTCCTGGGGGAGGAGAAATTAAAAATCAGATTTTTAAACCACGAACTGCGAAACAGCGTCGAGACAAGCCGCTATGTTTTGCTAAATATATGCAGACACCCTTTTGCAAAATCTATCATCATCGCCAGTCATATCAGACACCAGTTTGTCTTCAAAAGATGTCACATACTTTGTTTCACTTTACATTTGGACAGCTAGAAATAGGACAGATGAAAGAAAATTAAACTCTAACGATTTGGAAAGAAAAACTTTCAGAGATCGAATACCACATCCCCATTATTTATTTTTCATAACACTAACATTTAGTTCTCATACCACTAACATTTAGTTCTCATACCACTAACATTTAGCTCCCTTACTCCCATCATTTACTTCTCATAATTCCCCCCCCCCCATAATTTAGTTCCCATACTCCTCATACCACCATCATTTAGTTTCCATACCCCCCCCCATCATTTAGTTCCCATATTCCCTCCAACATTTAGTTCCCATACTCCTCATATCACCATCATTTAGCTCCCATGATACCATCATTTAGTTCCCATACTCCCATCATATAGTTGCTATACTAAGTGATTTAGTTCACTCACCATCACCATTTATTTCCCAGACCTCCATCATTTAGTTCCAATGCCCCCGCTATTTAGTTTCCTCACCACTGTCATTTAGTTCCCTCACCACCATCATTTAGTTCCCTCACCACCGTCATTTAGTTCCCCTACCACCATCATTTAGTTCTCATATCAGTTAATCCCAGTTAAAACCTTTTAGTTTATACTATAGTAGACATACATCAATGAGGAAAAATTGGAAGAGGTGGAGAGTTTTGAATATCTTGGATCACATCTAACTAATTAATGGAGATACAATGAGGGAAATTAAAAAGGAGGACATCTATCGCACTTCAAAAAATAAAACAACTATAGAATCTGTGAATAATGTGAATTCCATGCAAGAAAAAACAGATAGCCTGTCTTCAATGGCTAGCAAAATAGGATTTGAAATTAACAAGGACAAAACAAAAATAATGAAAATTCCCCTCAATCAAAATGGAAAAATACACATAGAAGGGACAGATATTGAAGAAGTCAATCAATTTGCATACCTTGGCAGCTACATAGACCAGGATGGTGACACTAGAAAGGAAGTTAGGATCAGAATTGCAAAAACAGCATTGGTCTTCAAGAATCTTGGGAACATATGGAATTCAAAAGTTATAAGCACAAAAACCAAGTTAAGACTATTCAATTCAAATGTAATATCCACCCTCTTTATGCATATGAAAGCTGGAAAACAACTAAAGAAATAGAAAAGAAATTAAAAGAAATTAGAACGAATTCAAGAACAATGCAGAGATAAGACGGATGACTGAACAACAACCAGTCTCATGGGTGATCAGGAAAAGGAGATGGACATATGTTGGTCACTTGATGAGAAGAAATGAGCAGAGAATCCCAAAACAAGCTATCAAGTGGAACACAACAGGCCGAAGAAAAAGAGGCAGACAGCGTGAAACTCTGAAGAGGACATTGTTAAGAGAAGCCAAATTAACAGGCATTAAATCCTTTGATGAGATTGAAAGACTCGCCGAAGACAGGAAAAGTTGGCGAACTACTTTGCGAGCCCTATGTGACGTTTAACGGCACGGGAAAGATATAAGAAAGAATCTGTGGAGAGGAACAGACAGAACTACAAAAATAAGATTTTTAAGGGCATGCATCTTTCCCATGGCAGTATATGCCTGTGAGACCTGGACACTTAACAAAACAGCCGAGAAACACATAAATGCCTTTGAATGTAAATGCTACAGAAGAGTCCTTCAAATATCGTGGACACAAAAAAGAACAAATATATCCATACTACAAGAACTTAATATAGAAGAAGGCTGGCTAGTAAAGAGGATTAAAGAGAGAAAACTTAAATATTTTGGACTTATTAAACGTCATGATAATAGAGAGAAGACCGTCTTGGAAGGATGCATAATAAGAAAAAGAAAGAGAGGAAGACCAAGGCGAAGATGGCTGCAAGACATCGTTGATAATCTGCGAATGGAGGCATCAGCACCAGGTCATCTTGCTTACAACCGAGAGGCCTAAAGGAGTGCTGTTAGGGAGGCAAAGTTCCTCAAGGACAAGCAGATTGACTGGCTGATTGTACAAACTGTAAGCTTGCTCTAGCGTTTATTTTTTTATCCTTTAAAACGTGCCCCTGTCTGTTGACGGTAAAGCACCGTGTACTCACGGTAAAGCGCTGTGTACTCACGGTAAAGCGCTGTGTACTCACGGTAAAGCGTGTGTACTCACGGTAAAACGCTGTGTAATCACGGTAAAGCGCTGTGTACTCACGGTAAAGCGTGTGTACTCACGGTAAAGCGCTGTGTAATCACTGTAAAGCACCGTGTACTCATAGTAAAGCACCGTGTACTCATGGTAAAGCGCCTTGTACTCACGGTAAAGCACCGTGTACTCATGACAAAGCGCTGTGTACTCACTGCTACAAGATTCACTTGACGACTGCTCCGCTTTATGAGGCTGGCCTTGGCAACAGAACCCCGCCGGAAAACGTGGCCTATCTCTGCGTTTGTTTTCCACCTTTGTTAGTTGCATTTAGCTCGGAGTAACTTTGCTTTGGAACATGGAACTGTTAGTGGCTGCAAATTTCAAACACATATTCTACACTCTGCACCGACTGGTCAGCCAGTCAGTCAGCCAGTCAGTCAGACAGTCAGTCAGTCAGCCAGTCAGTCAGACAGACAGTCAGTCAGTCAGACAGTCAGTCAGCCATCTAGTCAGTCAGTCAGCCAGTCAGTCATTTGCATGTCCCTTGTGCAACTTTGCCTCCCTAACCGGGGGGGGGGGGGGGGGGGGGTGGGCGAGAGATAGTGTCAGAACCAAGTGAGCGAATTTTTTTTGGTGGTGGTGGGCATTCTCTTACTGCTTCCTCTCTCTCTTTCACTCCCCATCTTTCTTTCTCCATATCTCTCCGTCTCCCTCTTCTCTCCCATGCGTTAGTTTTTCAATTACATCCTGGGGCAATTGCATGTCGTAAAGGACATGAAGTCTTTTTCTTCGTTCGCTTCTACCACCAAGACCCCCCCCCCTTCCGTGATCCTACTGAAATAATCTCCTGTAGTCCTCAATAGATCCTGTGGTCTCCGAAAGGACCATACGAGATCCCAAACAGGACCACAAGAGGTTCAGAGCCTGTATTCTCGGTAGGTCTCAGAAGCGGGGAATGCGTTACAACGTGGTTTTCGTTGCACCAGTTTAGTCGAGAGCTGGACTTTCTCACCGGAAGACCTCGACCTGCTTTGGATATCAGTATATCCCCGCTGGGTGAGAGGTGATTGCTCATCCAGTCCAGTGTTGGACTTTCTCACCGCAAAACCTCGACGTGATTAGGATACGCATACATCCCCGCTGGGTGAGAGGTGGTTGCCTATCTAGACTGCACTGGTCCAGTGTTTCCGACTTCAGCATTTTATGGTCGTGGCCGTTACCCTTCCTAGTTGTGACTAGGACGGAGCTTTTATCCAGGAGAACGAATCCTCGCCACTAGTAAGTTTCACCCCTGGGTGGAGCTGGTTTAGGCGTATTATTCTAGTATGGGCGTGTTTAGGATATGACCAACCTCTAGAGCGGAGTACCGTGACATGAGTAGCCATAAAGTTTCACCCTTTGTTTAAGCCGGTTTATGCATATTTCACCAGTATGGGTGCATATCGGACGTGGCCGACCTCTAGAGCAGAGGTGCCGTGATATGAAGAGCTCTCGCCGTGAGACTACTGGACATACCGATTAAACTTCACTTTATCCTTTCCATCACCTTTCACGTCGGCGCCCTAATTGCTTTTCCGCATTTTCTTCCTTTTCCAGGAGGAGTTTCACTCCACACGCGGCTTCCGAAGAATCTCGTCAGCAGTGTCTTAGCCCCTGGGTTAAGCCGGTTCAGGCAATTCGCCCGGTATGAGTGACCGACCTCCAGAGCGGGGGCGCCGTGATTTGAGCAGTCCTGACCTCGAGACTACTAATTACTTCACTTAATCCTGTCTTTCACCTTTTCCACAGTGGCGCCGCGCGGCAACCCCATTCGCACCTTTCTTCACTGGCCGGGAGGAGCCCCACTCCACGCACGGCTGCTGAAGAATCTCGCTAGCAGCAGTAGATGAACTACCAAACATGACTCTCATCTACCCGGCGCGTCTGGTTTTCAGGCGCCAGATATTCGCCTTCGCCCCTTCTCCTGTCAGTTTGAACAGTTCTGCCACGAGAAGGCCAGGAGCTGGACTTGACTGTCAGAGGCTATTTGAGACGCACGCTGTTGAAGACATTTCATTGGAGTGGAGAGCGTATCCCTCACCCCACCTCCCGCTGTAACCGTCTTTAGAACCGGGCATGAAGTGTTAGTGCCTTCACATTTCCAGACCTCTTCAGTATTTGAGGTGCCATCACCTGTCCATGCCGCCTTTCTTTTCTTAGGGAAAACTCAGGTACCCATTTTTTTTTATTGGAGGCTGGGTTGCCCCGGAGAAGAAAGATAGATGGAGTTATAGAGACATTCACTACGAATTATGCCATGAATATCACCGAGACCACACATATGGCCCAGAAACGCCAACTGTATCTCCCCTCGACACCTCACGGTACATGAGGAAAAATAAAGTAAGTAAAATAAAGGTAAAGTAAGGATAAAGTAAGTTAAGTAAGGGCTGACCCCAGCTGCAGGTCGGTCTGAAAATTAAAAAAAAAACAAAAACTCCGCATCGGCGGGTAATCGAAACCAGCACCTTCTGATCGGCAGGTGAGTGTACTAACCACTATACCACCGCTGCTTTGACGTATTAAGTATTTGCTATTTTTGCTCCATCACTTTACTGCACACACGCACGCACGCGCACACACACACACACGCGCACGCACACACACATATACACACACACACCTGTTTGTTTCGTTACAGTGGCTCAGAGCAGCAACAGATAAGGGGAAGTAACACTTTTTATTTTGGGCTAGCAGGACTCTGTCCGAGATGTTCAAATATCCTATAATTGTCCTTGCCGTTTTTTCATCAAATATAATTCCTACTCCTCGTTCATGTTTCTCACTTCCTGAATATATTATTGTATATTTATCTGAGTTTATCTTTCCTGCACCTGTCCATCTAACTTCACTCATTCCTAATATGTTGATCTTCATCCTTTCCATTTCCATCTTTACATTTTCTAATTTTCCAGCCTGGAATAAAGTTCTAACATTCCATGTTGCTATTTTGATCTTGTTAGTTTTGCCACCAGTAGCCTGATGACGATCTGGCCTCACCTGTGGCTCGTGAGCTGCCCTACCGGACGAGGCTGTTCCAGAGGAACATCCGTTAACGTCGTTCATGATAAATCTATGACTCTGAATAAGCATAATTGTTCTTGGGAGCTACAACAGTGGTTTCCCGTTGCCCAACTGAAAGGACAATCAATAAACATAAATATTATACAAGTGTACGCTCCAACATCTGAAAGTTCTGAGGAAGATATACAGCTATTTTATAATGACATAGAGACAGCACTAAAACACACAAAGTCATATGAAGTTACCATAGTCATGGGAGATTTTAATGCCAAAGTTGGTAAAGGAAGAACTTCGGACATCGTTGGTGACTATGGACTGGGGGAGAGGAATGGCAGAGGTTATAAATTAATTGAATGGGCAAGAATACATAGCATGGTTGTAGGAAACACCTGGTTTAAACAACATCCTCGAAGACTGGCAACGTGGGCAGCCCAGACAAAAAGACATTTAACCAGATAGACTACATATTAATCAACAAACGATTCCGCAATGCATTACTGACAACAAAAACCATGCCAGGAGCTGACTGCAATAGTGACCATGATCCACTCTGTGGAAAAGTTAGAATAAAGCTAAAGAAAGCAGGAAGAAAAGTGAGAAACATCAAACTGAATACAGAACTTCTTAAAAATGACCAAGAACTGCGAGAACAATACAAAGTTATTATAACAAATAGATACAATGCAATAGCAAAGATAAATAGTATAGATGAACAATGGGAAATGTTAAGAGATTCTATCCACCAAACTGTTAAGGAGATAATACCACCGAAAAAGAAGCCTCTAAAAATAAATGGATGACAGACGACATCTTAGGACTGATGGACAAGAGGAGGAGGAGTAAAAATAACGAGGAAAAATATAGCAAGATAAATAAAGAAATAAGACGCAAATGCAGAGAAGCAAAAGAAGTGTGGTTAAATGAACAGTGCAGACAGATAGAGACAGCAAATAATAAGACAGCAAAAGAATAATAAAGACAGCAAAAACATGCATAAACGAATTAATGAACTCACAGGCAGGAAAACAAAATATACCACAGGATGCCTGAAATCGAAAGAAGGTAAAATGTTAATGGGAAAAGAAGACATTGTGGACAGGTGGACAGAGTATATCGGTGAGCTATATGGAGGAGAAAGACCAGAATTAACACCAGATACTGAAAACTGTGACGGACCGCCAATACTTGAAGATGAAATCATAGATGCCATCAAACACATGAAGAAAGGAAAAGCGACTGGGCCTGATAATATAACAATAGAAGAAATAGAGGCACTAGAGGAGACAGGAATAAAAATAATAACCAAGTTACTGAATGATATTTACGACAGTGGTTATATTCCCAGTGACCTGATTAAATCCACGTTTATAGCACTACCAAAGAAACCAGGTGCAAAGGAATGTGACGACCACCGGACTATCAGCCTCTCATGTCACATAACGAAACAACTTCTGAGAATCATTATGAGAAGAACAAGGAAAAAGATAAAAATGGAAATAGCAGATGAACAGTTTGGATTTGTTGAAGGAAAGGGAACACACAATGCCATTTATGCTTTACGAACACTAACAGAAAGAGCTTTAGAAGTACAGAAAGATCTCAACTTATGCTTCATTGATTACACCAAGGCATTTGACAAGGTGAAACATAGTGAAATTATTAAAATGCTTGAAGACATCAGTATAGACGGCAAAGACTTGAGGATTGTAAAACATCTATAATGGCAGCAAGAAGCAGCAGTTCGAGTTGAAAATAGAATTGGAAAATACCAACCTATAAAACAAGGGCTGCGACAAGGATGTGTACTATCTCCAGACCTTTTTTCTCTGTACAGCGAGAATATTCTAAGAACAATCATCACAGAACCAGGCATAACAATTGGAGGATACAATATTAACAACCTTCGGTATGCTGACGACACAGTACTGATATCCGAGAACCAACAAGACCTACAAAATCTCTTGGATAAAGTCGCCAAAGAAAGTGAACAGAAAGGCCTTACTTTGAACATCAAAAAGACAGAGACTATGGTTATATCTAAGAAACAGAATCCACCAACATGCAGTATTAAATTAAACGGAACCATTCTAAAGCAGGTGCAGAAATTCAAATACCTTGGAGCAGTAATAACTTCAGATGGGAAATGCAGAACAGAAATTAGGAACAGAATAGGTCAAGCAAAGACTGCATTTCAGAGAATGAGAAACATATTAGCTAACACATCTTTATCAATGAATGTTAGAAAACGAGTTCTAAAATGCTATATTGAACCTATCTTGTTATATGGAAGTGAATCATGGACAATAGGCAAGTCTGCACAAAAATCATTGGAAGCAGCAGAAATGTGGTTTATTAGAAGAATGTTGCAAATCCCCTGGACAGCAAACATAACTAATGAAGAATGTATGAGAAGAGCTGGAGAGACAAAAAAACCTTGTCAGAAAGATAAGAGAGAGACAATGTACTTTCATAGGACATGCAATGAGAAGAGGGGACATTGAAAATATTATAACAACAGGAAAAATAGAAGGAAGAAGATCAAGAGGAAGACCAAGAGAAATGATACTGGACAGTCTGACGGGATGGTGTGAGAGGAGATCACCAACTGAACTGATGGCCTGCATGAAGGATCGGGTACTCTGGAGAAGCATAATAGCCAACGCCAGTCGGCACGGCACCTGATGATGATGAACACTTTTTAAGATGGCGCAGAATAGTAATTTAAAAACTAGAATCGTCAGGGAAAATGGAGGAAAGATGCCCGGTGCGACAGAGGATATGTGTGTGAAAATGAGTGGCTGTCAAAATAAAAGAGCAGAAAATGAGACAACAGGAAAGATTCTTGGACCTGGAGGTCAGTGGGCGGTAATCGTTTGTCCAACACAAACTCGGTATCTGGTGAGGTATCCTAGGCTGGGACCAGGCTGGCCTAGATTTGTTCTCCTCTCTCGTGAGCTAAATAATTGCACCAACGGTTAAGTGGAGGACAGGGTTACTCGGTTCCGTGAGTGAAGCTAGTGTCTGGTGTTGTACAAGATTTGGTTTAATGAAGATAGAAGGAAGACAGCAGTCTTCCTAGTCAACCAGGCCTTGAAACAAGTGAAACATTTCAAGTAACTAGCTAGCATAATATCAGCCTCAGGGACGAGTGACAATGACATTAACAAATGCAATAAAGCAAATCAGGTCATTGAACAGATGTCTCCTTTACTGAAAAATAAATACATCACAACTGAAACAAAAAGGGCACTGCTCCCAACTCTATGCTATCAATGTCAAACATGGACACTAACAGCCAAGAACAAAAGAAAAATCGTGACAGAAATGAGATGTTTAAGTAGAATACTAAATGTGACAAAATAAGAAATTTACACCATCAGGGCAAAGGCTGGAGTAACACTAATATTACACTATATCCAGAAACAGCAAGTCAAATGGTTTGGCCATGTTACACGGTTACCACCAGACAATATATCACAGACAACATTCATACTAAGATTTGTAGGTAATGGAGGAAGAGGTCGTCCATGTAAGAAATTACTTCTTCTTCTTCTTCTTCTTTAGCATTCCGAGCCATTAAGGCTCATTGCTGCAGACAAAGTTCGCCTCCATTCCTCTCTATTCCTAATCTTCTCTCTCCAGTTGGTGACACCAGTTTCTTTTATATCCTCTTCTATGTTGTCTTTCCATCTCTGTCTTGGTCTGCCTCTTGGTCTTGTTTCCCTCATCTCTTGTGTATACATAATTTTTGTTTGTTCTCTTCCATTCTTTCTACATGGCCCAAGCAGCGTTGTCTGCTCAATTTCAAGAGATTTATAATTCACTGGGATTTAAATAAGCTGTTCAGTTCAGTTTTCTTTCTAGCTCTCCATTCTCCACTGTTGGTATCCTTTATGGGCCCAAAGTTTCATCTTAGGATCTTGTTCTCAAAGATTTGCTATTGTTATTCATCTTTCTTTGTTGTACTCCATGTTTCTGATCTATACATGACGGTGGTCTTATTATAGTTCTGTAGATTATTATTTTGGTGTTTTGGGACAGAATTTTGGATTTTAACAGGTGTTGCAAGACAAAGTAAATTTTATTCCATATCAGTACTCTACTTTTAATTTCCTCGCTTACGTTGTTGCTTCTGTTGAAGGTTGTGCTAGATTTTTGTGTCTCTTCTTTCCTAAATCTCCAACGTTTATGTAATCTGGATCATTCTGCTCCTGGTCTCCTGATATCTTCACGTACTTATTCTGCCTTATCTTGGTTAATGGTCAAGCCCAGTTTTAGTGCCACATCTCTCAGGTGTATGCAGGTACTGACTACTTCTTGCATAGTTTCCCTCACACCAGAGAGGAAATGACAGAAATCTTAAATATCCCGCTATATAAAACAAACTGCCGAGCCCTATCAAAACGTCTATTTGTCCTCTCAACACTGAAAGGTTAATGAAGGAGACACTACACTACACTACACTACACTACACTACACTACACTACACTACACTACACTACACTACTACACTACACTACACTACACTACACTACACTACACTACACTACAAGAAAACAAACTAGACTCAAAAGATGAAAAATAACTACTCTGATTCAATTTGCGATTTGACATTTTTTAATCAGACGGCTCGATGGCTTTACCATATGGCGGTTTTAGTAAGATAACACAAACTTCGTAACATCCTGACTATGTATGTGCCGTCGAAAAATGTAATACGGATTCACGGTCTGTTTAGTTTTGTTTCGTAGACACACTGACACTATGCAATATCCAATTGTTTTTAGACAGAGTAATGGGGCCAAAAGCAAAAGGCGGTGCACAGAAGTTAAAATTCAATCTAGCGGACGTTAGTGATTTACCGAAGATTAATACTATATTCGTAATAAATGTTATCACTGTTTAATATATATATATATATATATATATATATATATATATATATATATATATGCTGAGTTACTTGATAAAGTGAAGAACAACGTATGTGTTGTATCAATTATGTTCATTTATTTTCTTCACTTTCACAACTGACAATCTTTACTACAGTCTGACAGTATGTGCTATAATAAATAACAGTTGATTTGGGGGATCTGTTAAGAGAAACCAACATTCACTCTTTCTGATATTGGGGGTCTGGTAAGAGGAACCAACATTCACTCTTTCTGATATTGGGGATCTGGTAAGAGGAACCAACATTCACTCTTTCAGCATCCGTACTTAGAGACTTGAGACTGAACTTTAAACTGTTTGTATGGATCTGAGGCTTGAAAGTGGTGACTTGAGACTTGATTGGAGATTTGAAAGTGGTGACTTGAGACTTGATTGGAGATTTGAAGGTGGTGACTTGAGACTTGTTGGAGATTTGAAGGTGGTGACTTGAGACTTGATTGGAGATTTGAAGGTGGTGACTTGAGACTTGATTGGAGATTTGAAGGTGGTGACTTGAGACTTGATTGGAGATTTGAAGGTGGTGACTTGAGACTTGACTGGAGATTTGAAGGTTGTGACTTGAGACTTGACTGGAGATTTGAAGGTGGTGACTTGAGACTTGACTGGAGATTTGAAGGTGGTGACTTGAGACTTGATTGGAGATTTGAAGGTGGTGACTTGAGACTTGATTGGAGATTTGAAGGTGGTGACTTGTGACTTGATTGGAGATTTGAAGGTGGTGACTTGAGACTTGACTGGAGATTTGAAGGCCGTGACTTGAGACTTGATTGGAGATTTGAAGGTGGTGACTTGAGACTTGATTGGAGATTTGAAGGTGGTGACTTGAGACTTGACTGGAGATTTGAAGGTGGTGACTTGATTGGAGATTTGAAGGTGGTGACTTGAGACTTGATTGGAGATTTCAAGGCGGTGACTTGAGACTTGATTGGAGATTTGAAGGTGGTGACTTGAGACTTGATTGGAGATTTGAAGGCGGTGACTTGAGACTTGATTGGAGATTTCAAGGCGGTGACTTGAGACTTGATTGGAGATTTGAAAGTGGTGACTTGAGACTTGATTGGAGATTTGAAGGCGGTGACTTGAGACTTGATTGGAGATTTGAAGGCGGTGACTTGAGACTTGATTGGAGATTTCAAGGCGGTGACTTGAGATTTGATTGGAGATTTGAAAGTGGTGACTTGAGACTTGGAGGTAGTGATTTGAGACTTGACTATTGACTTTGATGGTAGTGGTTTCAGACTTGAAGGTAGTGGTTTGAGATCTGAGGACAGCGACTTGAGACTTGGAGGTAGTTACTTGAAACATAACTGGAAACTTTAACATTACACTTGACCTGTGACTTGAAACGTGATTTGAAAAATTGTTATGAGAGACATGAGAGGAAAACTGCTTTCCACTCCGCACAAATAACGTAACGTTGTTTGGCTCTTCACGGAAATAATTATCTCCCTTATCTGGTTACTCTGCCCCCACCCCCACCCCAACACACACACCTTTTAGCTGTTATTCCACACACCCCACCCCCACCAGTTTTTCTAACCCTCGTTTCCCTGCCTGGTCCGCCCGATGTATTTGACCCCGAACTACAACAATTACATCCTTTGTGTGCCGGCACAGTCAATATTTATGGACAACGGCCACCAGCAAGATTGACCGCCCCAGCGGCGACCCCTGGCGGCTTTTTTGTACAACGGGCAGGAAGTGGAGGCCATGTTTAACAAAGCTGGGGAGAACTAGGAAACTTAAGGTAGCGAGAGTACGTGGTCTACCATCTTCTTCCTGAGACTGTAAATCCTCTTCTTTTAGCAACAATGGGAGAGGTTTATGGCTCTTATACTTGTATACTAATAATGCTTTTTTTCGTTATTTAAGGCATCCGTGTCTTATTTGTTCTGATAAAAGGGATGGCGACTGCAGTAAAACTGGTTTAAATAAATAAGGTAGACAGAGGTGTATGGTGCAGTTTTACAAAGTGAGGGAGGGAGTGAGTAAGGTGAGAAAAAAAACGAATAAAACTGTAAAACTGCACCATACACCTGTCTACTTTACTTATTTGTTCTGCATTGTCTTGCCTCCTTCCTCATATACCTTTTCGTCGGTGATGGGTCAACTAGATTGTTTTTAAAATTACGTTTGGCGGTTTACCTCGCAAAAAGAGCTATTTCCACCATCCATCTCCTACGTGGGCGGCCTCTCCTTTCATTCTTAGTGTTTTCCATGGTATACTGTTTGATGGTAGTCGTGTCATGAGGCCAGACCTCTAACGAAGGTAATGTCAGCTGTTTGATAAGTTCCTAAACATGTGCTGAACAGGTTCCTTCATACTGATTCAGTAAATATTTAACATACTCGACCACGGCAACACAGCCATGTTTGTCTTACAAGTTTGTGTCATATGTTTGCCTTGTATGCTTATGTTGCAAGCTCGTGTTGAATGTTTGTATAATTCTTGTGTTAAGAATTAGCGTTACAAAGTTCATTTTCCTGTGTGCTTGCGTATCCCAATTCTCACGCTCCTAAATGCGTAGAGTTACACTCCACTTGGAAAGGTCATTCACCAGATCTTCTCATTCCTGTCAATATCTTACATCAGTCAGTCATTTGCATGTCCCTTAGAAACTTTGCCTCCCTAACAGCTCTCCTGTATGTCTTTCGGTTGTAAGCAAGATTCCCTACTGCTGATGAATCCATTTGCAGATTATCAACGATGTCTTGCAGCCACCTTCGCCTTGGTCTTCCTCTCTTTTTTCCCATTATGTACCCTTCCAATACGGTCTTCTCTAGATTCTCATGACGTTTAATGTGTCAAAAATATTTTAAGTTCCCTGTTTTGTCCCCTTTACTAGCCAGCCTTCTTCAATATTAAGTTCTTGTAGTATGGATTTATTTGTTATTTTTTGTGTTCATTATATTTGAAGAACTCTTCTGTAGCGTTTATATTCAAAGGCTTTTATGTGTTTCTCAGCTGTTTTGTTAAGTGTCAAGGTCTCACAGGAATATGTTGTGATGGGAAAGATGCATGCTCTTAAAATTCTTATTTTTGTAGTTCTGTCTGTTCCTCTCCACAGCTTCCTTAGTTGTTTTACTTTCTGAAGAGCGATTGATATCCTCCTTTTAATTTCCCTCATTGTATCTCTATTATTAGTTAGTAATGATCCAAGATATTCAAAACTTTCCACCTCTTCCAACTTTTACTCATTGATGCATATTTCAGCTGCTTTATTTGTTTTGTCAGTTGTCATCAATTTAGTTTTCTTCGCACTAAGTCAGAGGTTTTGTTCTTCACTATTCTTACGGACAGACATAATTAGTTTTTCCATTCTTTTTTGTTTGTTGTTGTTGTTGTGGACAGTAATACTGTGTCATCAGTATAATAATCTCTGGTATTTCATAACATCCAGTTGTTATGGCATCGTAATATTCTTTGTCTACATCTTCTCTAACATTCCTCATTATATTTTCAGTATACAAGTTAAATATGTAAGGCAATAGTGTTCACCCTGACGGACCCCTTGTTTTATATCAAACCAACTTGTTGTTTCACCATTTATTCTTAATGCTGCCAGTTAGTTTAGATACAGCAGTGATATTATTTGTATCACATGTGTTGGAAATCCAATTTTTTAATATTATTTTCCAAAGTTTCTGGTGTTGTACACAATCAAATGCCTTTGAATAGTCTACAAAAGATAAATATAGATTCACATTAAATTCTCTGTATTTCTCTATTGTTAATCTTACACCATTAGAGATCTCTACAACGGATGTATTTGTGCGGTCAAGACAGAAGAAGGAATGAGTGAATGGTTTCAGACTGAAACAGGCGTGAAACAAGGATGTGTCATCTTCATTGCTTTGTGGAATTGCCATAGACTTTATAATGAAAAGATGCTGTACAGGTAAAATTAATATTGATTGGATACATGGGACCCAAATAGAAGATCTTGATTTTTCATATGACATAACATTTGTCAGTGACAATGTGAAACTGATGCAGAAAAAAAACCCCTCAGATTCCCTGTCTTCACTGGCTAGCAAAATAGGTCTTGAAATTAACAAAGACAAAACAAAAATAATGAAATTTTTTATTAATCAAGAAGAAAAAAAGTATGTAAAAGGAACAGTTGTTAATGAAGTAAACCATTCTACATACTTGGCAGCTACATAGACCAAGATGGTGACACCAGGAAGGAAGTTAGAATTTCAAATTTATCCTTTAAAAATATTGAGAACATATTGAATTCAAAAGTTATAAGCACAAAAACCAAGTTAAGATTATTCATTTCAAATGTGATATCCACCGTCGTTTATGCATGCGAAGGTTGGAAAACAACTAAAGAAATAGACAAGAAATTAGATTCTTTTGAAAATAAATGCCTAAAGAAAATACTTGGTATAAAGTGGAACGAATTCAAGAACAATGCAGAGATGAGACAGATGAGCAAACGACAACCTGTCTCATGGGTGATCAGAAAAAGAAGATGGACATATGTAGGCCATGTGATCAGAAGAAACTATCAGAGAATATCAAAACATGCTATCAAGTGGAGCACAACAGGCCGAAGAAAAAGAGGTCGACTGCTTAAAACTCTTAAGAGGACATTGTTAAGAGAAGCCATTTTAGTAGGCATAACATCCCTTGATGAGGTTCTTCTTCTACATTCGCTTCTACCACTAAGAACGCCCCGTGATCCTACAGAATTTACTCCTGTGGTCCACACGAGATCCCCGAGAGGACCATAAGAGATCTCCGAGAGGACCACAAGAGATTCCCGAGATGACCACAAGAGATCAATGAGAAGACCACAAGAGGTTCAGAGTATTGCGGGGCTTGGGCCTGTATTCTCGGTGGATCGCAGAAGCGAGTTTGCGTGACACCGTGGTTTTCGTTGCATCAGTTTAGTCTAGAGCTGGACTTTCTCACCGGAAAACCTCGATGTGTTTTGGATATCAATATATCCCCGCTGGGTGAGAGGTAGTTGCCCATCCAGTCCAGTGTTGGACTTTCTCACCGGAAAACCTCAGCGCGATTAGGATACGCATACATCCCCGCTGGGTGAGAGGTGGTTGCCTATCTAGACTGCACTGGTCCAGTGTCTCCGACTTCAGCATTTTGTGGTCGTGGCCTCTACCCTTCCTAGTTGTGACCAGGACGGAGCTTTTGTCCAGGAGGACGAATCCTCGCCACTAGTAAGTTTTACACCTAGGTTAAGCCGGTTTAGGCGTATTATCCCAGTATGGGCGTGTTTGGGACGTGACCGACCTCTAGAGCGGAGGTACCGTGACATGAGTAGTCAACAAGTTTCATCCCTGGGTTAAGCTGGTTAAGGTATATTTCACCAGTATGGGTGTATATCGGACGTGGCCGACCTCTAGAGCAGAGGTGTCGTGGTATGAGTAGCTCTATCCGCGAGACTATTGGACATACCGATTAAACTTCATTTTATCCTTTCCAACACCTTTTCACAGCGGCTCCGCATGGGAACCCTAATCGCATTTTCACATTTTCCTCATTGGCTGGGAGGAGTTTCACTCCACGCGCGGCGCCGAAGAATATCGCCAGCAGTGTCTTAGTTTAACCCCTGGGTTAAGCTGGTTTAGGCAGTCTGCCCCAGTATGGGTGTATATAGGACTTGGCCGACCTCTAGCGCAGAGGTGTCGTGATTTGAGTAGTCCTGTCCTTGGGACTACTGGTTACTTCACTTACTCCTTTCCTTCACCTTTTCCACAACGGCGCTGCGCGGCACCCCTAACAGCAATTTTCTTCATTGGCCGGGAGGAGTTTCATCCCACGCGCGGCATCTGAGGAATCTCGCTAGGATGTGGTAGCCGTTTCTCGTGCTCCCTCTCCGAAATCGAACGCTGATTCCCCGTTACCCGTTACAAACATGGTAGGCATGTCACGTACCATCGACATTTGATAGGGCAGAAATTTGAAAGATGCGTCGCCGGCACAGAAGGCCATGCGATCAGCATAAAGTTATCCAGAGTCACCATCTGGGACGCCGCGCCCCACGAAGGCCAACGACGATTGGTTGTGAACTAATATAAGTTCTCTTTCCACTAGGGTCTGAGCTTGGTAAGCGTGTATTAGCTCGATAACTTCCACAGTTATCCAAGTAGAATCGTGCCATGTAGAGCACCTCGACTGATTTAATGAGCCATTCGCGGTTCCACTGTGAGACAGTGTGAACTTAGACATTATTGGCTTAATCTTTGAGACAAGCATATGACTACTGGCAAGATCAACCAGATAGCTTTCTTCACCGAACCTTAGTCGGATATCTGCCGACAGACCGACGCTGGGCATGGGAGATAGCGTTCTGCTCAGAACGGATCCCTTTCGACCCCGGCGGCGTTTCATTTCCTTTAACCACCGACGGTGGCGCCGGCACTCTCTGTTCTAATGAACGAGAAGAAAGCGCGGCACCGACAACTACATTACATACTGCAGACCCGATACTCTTTTGCGAGAGATGGGCCAATTTCGAGGTCATCGGTCGACAACACCGTAGTACACCACCGACGCGTTAGCACGAACCTGGCTGGCTAGCCGTTTATAGGCTTCGCTCGACGGACAAACCACTCGCTTCTGCATCGAAGCACCTTATTTCTCGTTGTCCAGAAAGGGAGCGAAAACCTTTCTTCCCACGCACGGAACTCGAGAGCGCTTTTTCGCCAAAAGAACCTTGATGAGGTTGAAAGACTCGCTGAGAACAGGAAAACTTGGCAAACAATTATGCGATTCCTCTGTGACGTTTAACGTCACGGGAAAGATGTATGATGTAAGAATCTTATATTGAATATATGATCTCTTATTCGTCTTCCTTATCTAAATGCATCTTGAACCATATTGACGTCTTCTTCTATTTTCGTACGATGTCTACCCATTATGATTTTTAACAGAATTTTAATGGCATGACTAATCAGAGCAACGGTTCTGTAGTTTGTGTATAATTTCAGGTTACCCTTTTTTGGCAGTGGTATGAATACAGTTCTTTTCCATTCTTTTGACCAAAAACCTGAATGCCATATCTTTTTACATAGTGCATGATAGATTGTTGCACATTCCTTTCCTCCTGCTTTAATAAGTTCAGCTGTTATTTTATCACACCCTGGTGATTTGCCATTTTTCAGATTCTTTACTGCCCATAAAACTTCTTCAATTGTCGGTTCGGGTTCTTTCTCCTCCAATAATAATTCATACTGTAGATTTCTGCTTTCACAGTCGGTTGTTTCATACATTCCTCTGCCATTTTCCTTTCATTTTTCTAGAATTTCCTCTGTTTCTGTCAAGATATTCCCCATCTCGTCACAGATTACATTTAGCTTAGGTGTGCCATTTCCTGTCAGTGTCTTCATTTCTTTAATATCTTCCGTATAAGGAAAACATGTGAGAAAAAACAGACGCATAGAAAGCCAGGGTCACAGGGAAAGCTGTCGGCGCCTGGGTCAAGCTAAACAAGTTCCCTGTTTCTACATGTACGTCACTTATTGATAATAATTTGTAAAGGAATGACAAGGCTATTTTTTTAATGCTTCATTTTGCGCCCCCCCCCCCCAACCTAACGCGGACCCCGGGGCAGTCACCCCTTCCCCCTTGCCAAACCTGAGTACGCCAGTGAGTATACCGCGAGCACCTTCCATCAAAGAGGAATTACCTGGAAACCTGGCAAAGAGAGAAAGACGCCGTTTATTTTCTACAATATAATCTGGCAGAGAGAGAAAGAAGCCGTTTATTTTCTACAATATAACCTGGCAGAGAGAGAAAGAAGCCGTTTATTTTCTCCAATATAACCTGGCAGAGAGAGAGAGAGAGAGAGAGAGAGAGAGAGAGAGACGTCGTTTATTTTCTCCAATATAACCTGGCAGAGAGAGAACGAAGCCGTTTATTTTCTCCAATATAACCTGGTAGAGATATAAAGACGCCGGTTATTTTCTCCAATATAACCTGGCAGAGATATAAAGATGCCGTTTATTTTCTCCAATATAACCTGGTAGAGATATAAAGATGCCGTTTATTTTCTCCAATATAACCTGGCAGAGAGAGAACGAAGCCGTTTATTTTCTCCATCTCAAAAACTGATTGATAAAAAGATACGAAATCCACTCACTGGCGTCACAAGCGCTCATCCTGCATGTCGGGCGTTCTGCAGGACAGCAAGAAAGCTCCGCCCACTTATCAAAGCCTGTGGCCTTCTTTCTTATGGTGCCTCAGCTGTGATGCACGTTGTCCTTCATCTCTTGTTTTATCACAGCTGTGCTGCATGTTGTCCCTCATCTTTTGTTTTACCTCAACTAAAGAATATTACGATGCCATAAAAATTGGAGGTTATGAAATACCAGAGATTAGACATGCTGACGACACAATGTTACTGTCCACAACACAAAAAGGAATGAAAAAACTAAATAAGGTTTGGGGGGGGGGGGGGGGGGTGAGGGTTGCATTTTTAATCGTCCCGACCGAAGTAACACGAATCCCGGGACAAATTCTTAAAAATATGGAACTGTTCGTCACTTTATCAGACGTCGAAACGTGTTTATCTTTCGTCTTTCAGCATACACAATTCTGTAAAATCGCCATTGTCCATTGTTCTTATGATGTCATCGTTTATCAGCGTCCTCTTATTTATGTATGAAATATAATCCTCTTTATTTTCTTTCTAAATCAAACACTGCAGTTCACAACATTTACAATACAAAGTATTCGTGTTCAGAATTAATTTCAGCGATTATTTAATAAAGTCACTTATGTTATTAAAATGATAGGTTAACTGCTATATCATAACACATTTTCGCACTTTTTAAAAATGTATATGTCGGCGAAAAATATGCAACTTATGTCAATAGATCCGTGGTATTTTTCTGAAGTCTTTTTTATTATAACCGCAATGGTATGTTGCTAGGAGACAGCGTTGTTGCTGATTGATAGAGCGGATACTTCACAACTCTTCTGTACGTACAAAACCCAGAAGCGTTTACTTTTTCCTTCTTGATATAAGTCTTTGAAGACATTGCGTCCTTCTTAGTACAAAGATAGTAACCTTATTTATGTATATTTTACAGTGATATATCTGTCGGTGTGTCCATGGCGCCATTCTGCTCCGTCTAGACGCGTTAGATGGAACGAAATATAAACACTGGAGTTTTTGTGAGATGCCGTTATACAGTCAACGTCGTGTCTCTTTATTTTTTTTTCACGCGATTCTTCCTGCCTTGATATGTTTATTCGTTACGATCAGCCATCTTTCACACAGAAAGTTTAGTTAGTGTGTCTGCTGGTACTTTATTCTGACAAGGAATGTCCGTCTTGTAATTGTTTCGTAATTAAATAATTGCTTCAGTTTTGTATTTAGGTCTTCAGTAATATTAAAATTGTATACGATTTTCATCATCATCATTAAGTCATCATTAGATGTCGTTCCAGTAGGCACTGGCAGTAGTGCGTCTCCATAAGTCTTAGTCATTGATATTTTAATCAGCTCATTTGATTATTTTTTGTTGTTGTACCGTCACATTAGACTGTCAGCGATATTTTTTTTCTCTGCCTCTCTTCCATTTATTTTTCCTGTTGTTATGAAGCTTTAAGTCTCTCCTCTTATCATTTTATATTCAGTGAATGATGACTGTCATTATCACATGGGTGTTATTTAATAAATGTGTATGCTTTTTCAGTGTTCAACATTTCTTTCATTGTACTCACATGTTTGAATTTTCATTTATGCACTACTGTTTTATAAGACTTTTCTCAATTTTGGTTTATCATTGTATTTCTAGTATCTTTAAATAAATTTTATAGTGACATTTGTTGTTATTGATATGTATGGTAATATTAATAACATTAAAAGTCATGAGAATTTAGAGAAGACAGTCTTAGGAGGGCACACAGTGGGAAAAAGAAAGAGAGGAAGACCAAGTCAAAGATGGCTGCAAGACATTGTTGATGATCTGTGAATGAATGTATCAGCAGCAGGGCATCTTGCTTACAACCAAGAGCCCTACAGGAGAGCTTTTAGGGAGGCAAAGTTCTGCAAGGGACATGGAAATAACCGACTGACTGAATATGTGTGGTCCTCACTTATGTTGCCCACATGACTAAGTAAACATATGACTCACCTGAGATATTCAACATCTTTCATGTCATTTTTACCTTTCTAGATTTGTCTTGATATTTTTTCTGGACCTAGCATCTCATAAGACAGCCTGGTTAGCTGAGTGGTTAGGCACTCAGTTTACTAATCCAGTGGTACTGGGTTCAAGCCTGGGATTTTTCTGTTACACACCAAGAAAAAAGGCCCTGGGGATTCACTCAGCCTCTAAAAATGGTTACCAAAGATAAAGATAAATATGAGTAGGCGTGATACTGACTATATCTCATGCCAAAGGTCGTGGACATATGAGCCTAACACCATATCCCCAATATGCCTTAATGGTATAGAAATAGGAATTTTACCTTTACCTAGCATCAAGAGTGGGTTAACTTGTGAGATATTCGTAGAAAATGCAGGGTGAGAAAGTAATTAGCATAACTGATAGTGCAGCTTCCACTGCACCATTTTAAAGCCAATTTGTAAGATGAAAATAGCCATTATTTTATCTTATTTGCTTGTGAACACTAACAAAAAGAGCTTTAGAAGTACAGAAAGATCTCTACTTATGCCTCATTGATTACACCAAGACATTCAACAAGGTGGTACGTTATGAAATTGTTAAAATGCTTGAAGACATAAACATAGACAGCAAAGACCTTAGGATTGTAAAACATCTATACTGGCAGCAGGAACCAGTGATTCAAGTTGAAAATAAAACTAGAAAATATCAACCTATAAAACCAGGGGTGTGACAGGGATGTGTACTGTGTCCAGACCTTTTTCTCTGTACAGAGAGAATATCCAAAGAACAATCATCATAGAACCAGATATAAAAGTCGGAGGATACAATATTAACAACTTTCTGTATGCTGACGACACAGTACTGATAGGTGAAAAGCAACAAGACCTACAAAATCTCTTGAATAAAGTGCCTAAAGAAAGTGAACAGAAAAAAGACAGAGACTATGGTTATATCTAAGAAACAGAATCCATTTAATTGCAGTATAAAATTAAACAGAACTATTCTAAAGCAGGTGCAGAAATTCAAATACCTTGGAGCAGTAATAACTTCAGGTATGAAATGCAGAACAGAAATTAGGAACAGAATAGGCCAAGTAAAGACTGCATTTCAGAAAATGAGAAACATACTTGTATCATGCAACACATCATTATAAATGAGTGTTAGAAAAAGAGTCCTAAAATGATATATTGAACCTATCTTATTATATGAAAGAGAATCATGGACAATAGGCAGGTCTGCACAAAAATCATTGGAAGCAGTAGAAATGTAGTTTATTAAAAGAATGTTGCACATTCCTTAGACAACAAAAATAACTAATGAAGAATGTGTGAGAATAGCTGGAGAGACAAACAATCTTGTCAAAAAATATGAGAGAGACAATTTACTTTCATAGGACATGCAATGAGAAGAGGGGGCATTGAAAATATTGTATAGACAGGAAAAATAGAGGGAAGAAGATCCAGGGAAAGACCAAGAGAAATGATACTGGACAGTCTGACGGGATGGTGTGAGAGGAGATCACCAACTGAGCTGATGGCCTGCATGAAGGATCGGGTACTCTGGAGAAGCATAATAGCCAACACCAGTTGGCACAGCACCTGATAATGAATGTTAGACAGATTCATTTCAGATTTCATCAACAACATTTTAATTCACACTTTCAGAAACTTTTAAAAATATGGAAGGAATTTTATTTTATTTTATTTTATTTTATTTTATTTTATTTTATTTTATTTTATTTTATTTTATTTTATTGTTGTGTTTTTTAAAATATGTTTTTTTTTTCAGCACACAGAGAAAGTGTACACATCAAGAAAAAAATGCCAGCCATTGAGATTTTGCCAGGAAGTGTCCTGCCTTGTGAGGACTGTACAGACACTGATGGTAGTAATATTTCAGAATTGGAATCTACAAATCATTTAATTGTTTTGTTGTGCATGGATGGGAGATAGGTGCACCAACAACTTATAATGTGCTCTTCCCATGGACGTACACGGTGATGGATTAATCACCGCCAAGGCCCCTGGGCTCAACTTAGTAAGCCCTGCCCCCACCTCCAACTGAAACTGTCAGTCTCCTGATATATGGTTTGATACCCCTCTACTTGTAATCTCTACAATTACTGTATAACTTTATTATATTAGCAGACCAAACACAACTGATATGTTACTGCCTTTTAGATAACATGACATGAAATGGTGATCTATATTTGTGGAGATTTTTGTCCCCTGTATGCTGGGCACCACCCCCCCCCCCCCAGGCTAAAGTCTGCCCAGTCTTATGGCTGCATATCTGTGTGCACAGCTGATCATGGTACCTAGCCACCTTTCCATCTCCAGGTCTAGAAAGAGCTGTGTACTCACTGGGTGACCTGGGATGCATCCGGCCAGACTTGAACCACCGAGCTCTTTGTGAGAGATGAGCACACTAACCACTACGTTACTTAGACATTCTAACAGTTACAATTGCAGTTTAATTCTCATATTAAAAAGTTTTGTCAGTGATGCAAGGATAAGCCAATAAATAAGTTACAAAACCTCCTTGATGACTTTGTTGTCTTGGAGGGAGATCACTCAGGTGATTCATCCGTTACTGAATTTCTGGATCTGCTTGTAGATGGTTTTAAACCATTTCTTTATTCATTTCCTCTTTATGCAGTCCTTTGGCCAACAGAAAACATACAACTCCACGCTGTTCTTCTAGTGTGTATGCTCAACACACTCAACATATTAAAACAGTTTGCTGTTAAATGACTGTGGCATGATGGGATATAACTGTGGCTCAGATTTTGTACCAGTTTGTGCTGTTATATATAGCCAAAAAATGATCAATGAATTTTTAAACTGTTTTCAGTTTGTTCAGTTTTGCAACTCATTTATTGACTTATTTTGATGCTTTTAATTTAAGTGTTAAATTTACATACTGTCAAGTAGATTCTGTGATCTTTCTTTTTTTCATATTATTAAAATATTTATCTGTTGTTCTCTGTTTTCTGACTTGATGGTGGTCCTGTGGTTTGTTCCAATTAGAGATGTCAAACATTACCATAGAAAAGAGAAACATTGTTGCTTACATTGTTGCTGATGGTGATAATGAAGATATAAATTTAGCATTTTGTTTCTAGTGTAAGGATTTTTCTTTCTTTGTTTATTATTCAAATAAATTTATCTTTTCTATATTTTTTTCATGTTGCCTTATAAGTGGAACAGGACAACCTGTCACGGTCTGAAAGCTCTACTGGCACAAATGATGAGTTACACTGCATGGAAAATGAGAACCTTTTAAAAAAAACAGACATGGCTACAGACAATTCTACATCACGGCTAGAATTATTAGAGTTATCTTCACTTGGCTGTGAAAACAATGCAGCTGGCACTAATAGTACTGACAGCTGTGCAGCTAGCACTGATGAAAATGACAATTGTGTAACCACTACTGTGTTTGATAGCTGCAGCATAACCAGCACAGATAATCACAACATTGTTTCCATTGCTGATAAGCTCATTGTATCCTGTCTTGAGACTGAATGCTGTGTGTCTGGCACTGGGTTTGACAGCTGTACAGCAGGCGCTGATAATGACAGCTGTACAGCAGGCACTGATAATGACAGCTGTGCAGGAACCAACAACCATGATGGGAGTGAACTAGGTATGTTGTTGTCTGAGAAGCTTTTTGAGTAATGTATGATCTTAATCTGCTTAGGGGAGAGAGGAAGATGCAGCATACATGCTTCAAATGAGATAGTAGTGTGTGTTCATAGTTGATTGCTTGCATCAGAAATGGCAAACCTTAGTCTACCAAGACCCTATTCCAACTCCCAGTAGTGCCCCAGAAACAGCAGTTTGGCAAAATGAACAGGGATCACATTGGACCACAAACTCAGTCCCAGCAGTATATGGCAGGTCAAGGTCAGATGTGTATGGCAGAAAGGTGCATAACTGTAACACATTGCAACTAGTGCCCTTTTGAAGGCAAACAGAGACGAAGAAGAAGAATCTACTCAGGCACCATTTTGATTTCAGAGGGCATTAGTTTTACTTGCTCTGGCACCATTTTTACTTCATAGGGCATTATTTTTACTTCCTGAGGCATCATTTTTACTTCAGAGGGCATTATTTTTGCTCAGTCAGGCATAATCTTGACTTAAGGAGGTTTTATGTTTACTTGCTCAAGCATAATTTTTTACCAGCAGGGGCATGTTGCTTGTCAGGTAACCCAGTATTACAAAAGTCTCTTGACACACATTCATGAGAGTATGGAAACAGTGTGCCATGTGAAGACTGTATGCAGATATGTATATACAAATACACACACACGTTTACCAAGCAGTAACACAGTTCAGAAGTGCTCTCCAAGTTTTGAGTTAGAAAAGATGACAGTGCACTTCTTTTAAAGTACAGTTTTGTATGAACTGCCTTCAGAAACAGTAGACAAAATATTGTGGATGTGATAGAAAGAAAAATAAGAGAATTAAGTAAAATTATTTTCTTTCTCTCACATCTAAAGTGACTTGTCTGCTATTTTTCTTTCTTTTAGATTAATCATTTCACATTACTCTGTATAACTTTTCTATGTGCAGGTCTTGTTTTCAATTTGTTAAATTTTCTTAAAGTAGTAAATTTTGTAAAAATATCTCAGTCTGTGTAGAAAGTTATATACAGTGTTTATGACCAATGTTTGTAATGATGCTTTATAGACTGACAAACTGGAGTAAATTTGTGATAAAAAATAAAGTATTTGTTGAGTAGAAATAATTTTCTTTTTGTGTGTCTTAAAAAATAGAGAAATTCATTGCAGAAGTGGACTAGGGATTCATTTTAAGAAGGTGGTCTCCATTGTGCTTTTCTAAACAGATTGTAGTTTTTTTTTTTTAAGTTTTGTTTGAATGTTTACTTTGCTCTCATCTGTCTATTTGCAAAATATCACAGGTTACACAGATACCTTAACTTTACTTTTATTATAATTTGTTATCTCTTCTCTCTTTTGCCCTTCAGTGCCAAAACACAGAGTGCTGCTTGTAGCAAGAGATTTCCACTTTTGTTGGACTTTTGCTATCTTCTTTGCAGTCTTTCATGTCATTTCTTTATGTACCAGCATTTTCTCTGCCGCATGCCTCTTTGGGTCATCCATTGGTTCTTTTGCCTTATGAAATCCTCACTAAAGCTGTTTATTGTAAAGATTCATCTATCATTCTCTCGTAATAATGTGGCCAGTCCATCAGTATCTCCCCCTTTCAGTCACTACTTACAGTGGCATCATGACTTAACTCTCTTAACAAGATATTTCTTTTGGTGTTTGGTCAGAACATTCCCTTGATCTTATGTAAACACTTCATTTAGAAAACATCAAGTGTATGTGCAATTTATACTTGTCATTTTCAAGCATTCACTCCTTTATAGTGAGAAACTTAGAACATTACTCTTGAATATTTGGCTTTCTTGGTTATATTTTTTATCATTTGTTACTCTTTCTTTCATTTTTTAAATTCTTAATCTGTTGTTGTTTGTGTCTGTAGAATTTTTTTTTTTTTTAGTAGGAATGCTTTATTTGTGTGTGCCATCTTTGGTGTTTCCAGTCAGTTCAAATGATTTTTCTATTTCTGTGCCATTTGGTCAGTCCGCTGAGATGTTTTTTCTCCCTCCACATTTTCTGTTGAATTTTCCAGTCATCATAACAGGTTCCCCTTGGAACAACTGTGTTAAGAACACACTTATCTTAACATAGTTTTTGTGAGACAGGGAACATAGGTCTGTTTGGTTAAAAATTCTGACCTACTTCTGTATCCCAGAAACCTGTAGCAATCAACACTAATTGTAATTGTTATTTTTGTAAAATATAATGTTAGGTAGGATCATGGAGATCGCTGGCGGGGATGAGGGAAGTCTGGTGTGAAACCAATGAATCCAGGACGTGACAAGCCTATGGGTCTTTACAACAGTGGCTATCAGAATGATGTAAACAAAACAGAGCCAGCAGACTATGGGTGGCTGGGAATGGATATCACTGAGGCACTCATCGGATTCCTCATCCCAAAGTCAGAGTGTCTCTGTGGAGCTGTCTCAAAGCCATCTGGCCAGCCAGCATAGAACACTGGATCTGACATGGAGAAGGGGCTTAAATACAGCCACCAGAGGATGGAAAACAAAGTTTTGGCCAGGCCAGCCTACACCACTGTCTTCATGGCAGTCCAAGAAGACCACAGTCTGCCCTAGCAAGGAAAGGTGCTGAAGTCAGAGGTACCTGGCCAAAAGGCATATCGCAAAAATCAGGGTACCACGCGTTATTGCACATGAAATGTCTCTATCTGCAGTTTTCAAACATGGTGCTCGCCCTGTGAAGACTAACCAGGCAGGTGCGGTGCTGGGCCTGCTCATCAAAAGGGTCTACCCAATGCTACTGGAGGTCCTCTCAGTTTGTCTTGTGGAGCCAGGAGATATGAGAGTAGAGCTACTGGCCAAAAAATACAACAGCAGAAAACTGCCAAAAAGCAAAACTTCAACTAATACAATGGAATGCTGAGAGTGTCAGCAATGTTAGAGATGGCTATAGCATAAAGGTGGAACTAGAGAACATACTCTTTGCAGAGCAGCTAAGTATATACTACATACAGGAGACACACCTAACCAAAGACGCAGCCTTGAAAATCAGAGGCTACCAGTGTTTTAGATCAGACCGACAGGACAGAGGAAAAAGAAGAGTACTCACACTTGTTAAGAATAATATTAGCCCATGGCAGGTGGGAGTGTACATGGAAGGAGCCAAATACCATATGATCCATCAAAAAAAACCAGTGATACAGACTTCCACCTCCTTAACTATTACTGTCCTAATGACTGCCCACTTGCTCTAGAAACAATCCAACACAAAGAGAGACTGATGGTCTGTGGAGATTTTAACAGCCATTCCCAGAGCTGGGGCCACATAGACAAGAGAGGAGAGGAAATTGAGAGCTAGCAGGATGATAATGGACTTCTGAGCAACCAGCCAGCGGATCCCCCAACATTTTACTCAAGGGCATGGCATACAACCTCAACACCAGATCTGGCATTCCACTCTCCAGACCTGAAGTGGAACATTACAAGCAAAGCTGGAAAACAACTTTGGAGGTAGCGACCATCGACCAGTCTCCCTGACAATAGAAAATTAACTCATTAACACCAGTAGCCCACTCCCCAGATGGAACTATCAAAAAGCAAGCTGAACAATGTACAGACATCGTACATGTATCCTGGTTGGACAGCTGTCCATAGAAGGTAAGGATATTAACAGCATAGTGAAGGAATTCAATGCTTATATCCTTCAGGCCGCCTGTGAAACCATTCCCAGATGAGCTTGTAGGGACTGTAAACCATACTGGTCTAGTGAGCTGGGAAAATTCCATGATGACATGGAAACAGCTCAAAAGCAAACAGAAAATAGACCATGCCAAGAACACCACAACAATTACCAACTTGTATGAACTCCCTGTAGCTGCGAGCTGTTGTTCTTTGCAGCCGATGCTGTAGAGATGTTGAGGCACAGTATTGTATCAGCGTGGGACCGGGTTATGGCGGCTGCTTTCTCAGTCCCGGAGAACAGCTAAAAAGCAAGGGGTGTGCAATGCTTCTTTAGCAGACTCCACCACCATGGGGACTATGGCCATCCTATGCCTGTTACTGGTGGTACCACGGAGAGATGGGACAGGGTCTTGGTCAGCTATGGTTTGCTAACCTTGATGCTAGCATATCAGCTATGGGTCACTGATTACCTTATTGGGTGTCTTCACCCCCAACATTTGCCAGCATGCTAAGGCCAAGTTTCAGAGAGCCAAGCTGCAGGCCAGACGGGAAAGTTGGAGAGAGAAAACAATGTCCCTAAACTTTGAAAAGCATGGAAGGAAACTGTTGAAACTAATCAAATAGTTAAATGATGAGAGCACTGGAAGAAGTACAAAGATTACACTAATAGAGGATGAGAAAACTCTTACAGGTAAGCAGGTAGCAGATCACTTTGCTCGCGTGTTTGCACAGGACTTCAACATTGATATCCATCCAGAGAAAGAGCGTACAGTGCGCATTGAGCCACAGAAAGAAGAGGAACAAGTCAGAAAAGTGGAGGTCATAGATGCACCAGTCACGTGCAGCGAGTTAGACCTAGCAGTCAGTAAACTGAAATCAAGGAAATCACCAGGACCAGATGGAGTGTCCAATGAAATGATCAAGAACCTGGGATTGGCGGCAATGGGAAAGCTGTTGGATATTTTCAATATGTGCTGGAGCACGAGTAAGTTACCTCAAATCTGGCAGGAAGCAAGCATGGTACCACTGCTAAAGCCAGGGAAAAACAGTGGTACAGCCTCCAACTACAGGCCAATCAGTCTCAATAGGTGCCTCTGCAAAATGATGGAATGCATCATTGACCTAAGGCTAAAATGGTGCCTAGAAAATGAAAACCACCTCATTCCACAACAAGCAGGATTTAGGCAGTACTACAGCACGGAAGATCAAGTGACCTATTTCTCTCAGGAGATTGAGGGTGCATTCCAAGACAAAAACCTTGTACTAGCAGCATGGATATATCTGAGGAAAGCTTTTGATAAAGTATGGAAGAAAGGTCTGCTGTGGAAACTAAGAAAATGCAATGTGAATGGAAGACTGTATAATGTCCTATTTACACAAAAGAAGAGCAAGAGTAGTAATGGATGGACACAAAAGCCAGAAAGTACTTCTGCAACACGGTGTACCACAAGGAGGAGTCCTTTCACCTAAACTATTCCTTGTATTCATTAATGACCTGGTCAAGGAACTTCGCCATGGAATCAAAGCAGCACTGTATGCAGATGATCTGGTCATGTGGTGTACAGATAAACATGTGACAGTTGCTATACAGAGACTCCAAAGAGCAGCAGACATCTTGACATCATGGACAAACAAATGGTGTGTAAGTATCAACACAGAGAAATCAAGTACCACTCTGTTCACTCTCTCATCTAAACAGAAAGCAGGTAAGATCTTTGTAAATGAAATATCCTTAAGGATGGATAATCAACTCACTTAATTAGGAGTGACTCTTGACTCAAAACTGACCTGGAAGCAACACATCAGCAGTGCAGAAGCAAAAGCCAGAAGAAAACTAGCCATATTAAGTGGAACAACATGGGGAACTAGTGAAAGAGTCCTCAAGAATGTATATCAGCAAAATATTCTACCACATTTAGAATATGGCTCAACAGCTTGGTACACAGCATCAAACACTATGCTGCATAATCTAGACAAAGTACAAAATCAATCACTATGGATTATCACAGGTGCCATGAGATGACAAATATCCATGTGACACCTGGATATGTGTGTATACAGATGGATCTGCACACAATGCCATAAAGAATGGAGGGGCAGGAACACATATTGAGTATCCAAACTGACAAGATTTCCATACCTACTGGAAAATGCTACAACAACCATGATGCAGAAGTTAGGGCAATTATTGCTGCAGTTGAAAAACTATCAGACTCCAGAATTGGTAAATGCCCCATAGTAATTCTCACAGATGCAAGATCAGTACTGGAAGCTCTTCATGAAGTGCAACAAACTACCAGACCTTAAGGATGCCTTGTCAAAAATTGGCTTACAACATGGAGTCACTTTGCAGTGGATTCCCTCCCACTGTGGAATACCAGGCAATGAGAAAGCTAACCATCTGGCCAAAGAGGGCACTGAAATGGAGAAATCAGTCATACCAATTACCTATAATCAGAAGAAAAGCAATATAAAAACCTACAGGAAGCCACAAACACCACCACATGATGACTATCACATGCTAAACAGAAAATAACAAGTCACCATTTTCTGTCTCCGAACAGGACACAGCTGACTCCGAAGTCATATGTATACAAAGTTTAAGGTTGGTACTACTACTCTTTGTACATGTGCCCAGGTGCCCCAAACTGTGGAGCATCTCCTCCAGAACGGCACCAACTACAAGACATTGAGAAGTAATTACTGGCCCAGTGAAACCACCAAAGAAGATAAGCTCTATGGTTCCATACATGAATTACAAAAAAAAAAAAAACAGTGAAATTTATCCAAGAGACAGGACTGCAGATATAGACAGACAGTGCGTAAGCAGAAGAAGAAGAAGAAGATCATAACAGTTCTCTAACGTGTTTTTTTTCTCATGACATTTGTTTTATTTTTGGCATATAAATTTATGTTATTTTGAAAATCTAAGCAGGCAGTTGTATTGGGGTCTGTTCTGAGCCAAGGGACATAAACCTGATTTCAGAAAGTGTGGACAAGGTGATTATCAAGGATGTGGAGTCACCAAAAGAATTATCACAGTTATTCTCATCTGTGAGTGACCATGGCATGGACATCAGTGCTGGTGTTACTAAAGATATCAGAGCTGATAGTGAAGGCAGTAGCTCTATGTCAGGTGTGTTTCTGACATTATATTATATATTAATGATTTAAGATTTCAGAAAGAAGTACAGTTTCAGGAAATAAATTGCGGCCAAGCTACAGTTTCTGTGACATGTTTTATTTATTTCAACAGAGGAAGCAGAATAATAGATACATCAGCCATTTTGTTAATAACTGTCAGTTCGTATAAGCCTCACATTATTTACACCTTCCATATTTGGCTTAGTGCTGTGAAGATTTTTACAGCCGTGAATTATTGTGCATGTGTATGACTATGTGTGTGAAGGGGTGAATGTGTGGGTGATGGTTTAAAAGTGTGTGTGTTTTCTGAGAAACTCCATTACTCAAGCAGGAATCTTTTGTTGACACTTTGCTGGATGTTTCCAAAATTAGCTTCAAGAAACAGGGTTTGTTTGCAGGTTAAAACACTGCTGAAAACCAAATGTAAAAACATGTAGGAAAGAGAGTTTCCAGGTCAGCAGAGTATGAACCCATGTCATCAGCTACACAGAAGAACAGGTCGCTGTCTTCAGACTGTAGATAGGTCATAGGAGATGAGATGTTGACATTTTTAACCAGCTGAAGATAGGCACAGCTGATGAATGCACCTGTGGCACTGAAAAAAATAATAGTCCAGCATCTGTGACAGGGCAGTTGGCATTAGGAGCAAAGAAGGTACACATGACCATTACTAACACCAATTTGGGCGAAGCTATATGGTCATGTTGACAGCTTAAGACTATGTTCTTCAGAGATATCCAGTTTGATATCTAAGAATGTTCAAAGATGATCAAGATAAGAAAATCTGTCATTTGCATGTCCCTTGCGGAACTTTGCCTCCCTAACAGCTCTCCTGTAGACCTCTTGGTTGTAACCAAGATGCCCGGGCTGCTGATGCGTCCATTCAAAGATTATCAGTGATGTCTTGCAGCCATCTTCACCTTGGTCTTCCTCTCTTCTTTTTCTTATTATGTATCCTTCCAAGACGGTCTTCTCTAGATTATTATGTTTAATGTGTCCAAAATATTTACATTTTCTCTCTTTAATCCTCTTTACTAGCCAGTCTTCTTCAATATTAAGTTCTTGTAGTATAGATATATTTGTTCTTTTTTGTGCCCATGATATTTGAAGAATTCTTCTGTAGCATTTACATTCAAAGGCATTTATGTGTTTCTTGGCTGTTTTGTTAAGTGTCCAGGTCTCACAGGCATAAGTTGTGATGGGAAAGATGTATGACCTTAAAAATCTTATTTTTGTAGTTCTGTCAGTTCCTCTTCTTTAGTTGTTTTACTTTTTGAAAGTAATATTATTTGTTGCGATGATATTAAAAAGAAAATTAAAAGAATATACAGCACGCATCTGTCTTATTCTTTTCAGATTTATTGCAATCTGCTTCAAACTATTGTATATCATTTACTTTACAACATGAAAAAAATTTCTTAGCAATTATTATCAATATCAGTATCCATTGATAGTTTTCCAGTTTGGTCACTACTTCTTTATCAATGAATTTTTTTCAGAATGTAACCAGCAGACTGAGAGATCTGGCAGTGTTGATGATGAAAATCTGGCATTAGAGAATGTTGGAAAAACTGAGGAAAATGTAACAGCTGTCCAAGAGTTGCCAGGAATACTCACTGCAGAAAGTGACATTTGTGAAACTGAGCCCAGTATGACAGTTAGCTCTTCTACTAGTGAGGCGTGTGCTGTAGAGAACAAAAGCACAGGAGCAGGTCTGTGTCACCCCCAGGGCATGTACTTGTGCTGTGTTTGAGGTGGATGATGTGTTGAACATTATGTCATACTTGAGAGATGATAGGATGATGTTGAACATTTTGTCATCCTCATGAAATGTTTACTGTTACAACATCATTATGTGGGTTTTTTTTTTGGACAGCAGAAATTAAAAAGAAAACATATTAATCCACATTTGAACACCAAGAATACGTACAACAGTTGTACAGAACCAAGATGCATGTGTTCAGGAAAAAAGAAGTAGATCAGATAAAAAATAAATGTCTATTTACTGGTGGAGCTAAGTCAAAGATTGTTAATGTCTTACATACAGAAGTGATTTACGAAAGCAAGTACTGGATGCCTCTTTCAGTCAATACATTCTCACAGAAAAAATGTTAAATAAGTACTGTGTTTCTTTACTTTACTGTACAAAAGCCTCGTTTGTTCCTATTTGTTCAAAAAAGAAGGCGAAGATTGCTGATTTTTTAAAATTTATTTTGTTCAGATAATAAGTGATTTTATCAAAATACAGAATATATTTTTTTATGAAAATTATTATTTTGTAGTATGATTTTTTCCTTTTTTTTTTAAAGAAAAAAAGTCTTGGTAGATCTGCTGTGCTTCTGTATGATAGAATATGTAGTTAAATTGTCAACAAAATTGTTTTTGTTTTCTTTCTCATGAATGATAATAATAATAATCTCTCTCTCTCTGAACCTTAAGTGCCCAGGGCACATGGGGCTTCCGCAAGGGTTTTCCACAAATGCCTGTCTTTCGCCTTTTTTTCTGCTCTTGCCCAGGTGAGCCCTCTATTGCTCAACATCCTTTCTGTTGTTCTTCTCCATGTCTCTTTTGGTCTACCCTTACTTCTGTTCCCCTGTGGTGTCCATCTTAGTGCTATTTTTGGTAGTGAGTTGTCAGTCATTCTGAGCACATGTCCCAACCATCGCCAGCGTCTTTCCTCAATAATTGTTGTCAGTGGTTTCATCTGCATTTCTGCCAATAAGATGTTATTTCTTATGGTGTTTGGCCAAAATATTTTTTAAATTCTACGTAAACATTTAGTCTGGAAAGAATTCAACTTGTTTTCTATGGTTTTGGTGATTTTCCAGCATTCACTTCCATAGAGTAGTACATTTAGAACATTACTCTTAAATATCCTGATTTTCATATTTATGCTTAGTTTTTTTGATTTCCATATATTCTGTAGCATTGCAAAAGCCTGGTTTGCTCTAGTAAGTCTGCTGTTGATGTCCTCTGTGCTGTCTCCATTTTCTACTACTCTGCTGCCAAGGTATACAAATTCGTTGACCTCCTCCACTAACTTGTTATCTGAGTACATTTCTGTTGTTCACATTTTGCTTCATTAATTTTGTCTTTCCTACGTTGATCTTTAGTCCTATGTTGTTTGCATTCTGGGTTAACTTGTTTATTTTATCTTGCATATCTTTGTGACTGCTTGATAATAGACAAATGTCGTCCGCAAAGTCAAGGTCCTCCAGCACTGTGTTAAGGGTCCATTGTAATCCTCTGCGTTTGTCTGATGTTGCCTCCTTCATTAACCAGTCTACTGCCAAGATAAATAATGTTGGTGATAGTACACATCCCTGTTTCACTCCTGTTTGTACCCTAAAGCTGCTGGAGGTATGTTCTCCACAGATAACTTTGCACTGAAAACCCTCGTATAGGGCTTTGATTACATTAACTATTTTATGGGGGAGGCCATGCCATCTTAGGATTTTCCACAGTGCATCTCTGTTGACACTGTCAAAGGCTTTCTCAAAATCTATGAATAATGCATATGTTGTGCTATGCCACTCATTTGCCTGTTCTAATATTTGTCTAAGTACAAATATATGGTCTATGCATGATCTTCCTTTCCTAAATCCTGCCTGCTCTTTCCGAAGTTTTTCCTCAAGTATTGGTACAATTCTGTTGATGATTATTCTGCAAAATACTTTACTAGTGAGTGGCAGTAGGGTAATGCCTCTCCAGTTCCCGCAATCTCTGAGGTCACCCTTCTTTGGTAGTTTTACTATAAGACCAGTTTTCCACTCCTCTGGGGCTTTTTCTAAATCCCAAATTTGTTGTAATATCCGGCAAAGTTGTTTTGGTGTTTCTGTTTCTTCTGCTTTCAACATCTCAGCAGTCACTTCATCTTCACCTGGTGCCCTGTCTGATTTTAGCATCTTTATCGCCTCTTTTACTTCATTTATTGTTATTGGTCCTGTATTGATGTTTAGTTCCGCTTTTGCTTCAGGTATATCTATTGCTTGTGCTGCTTGTGTTCTGTTTAGTAGGGTGTTAAAGTGTTCCCTCCATCTTTCAATTTTTTCTCTTTCTCCACTGACCAGTTGTCCATTTTGTGTTCTTACTGCACTTTCACATCTTGTATTGAAGTTACCTGTCATCTGCTTTGTGATTTTATATATGGTTTTCATGTCATTTGTATATGCTGCTTTCTCTGCTGTCTCTGCTAAGTTGTCATAATACTGACGTTTATCTTGACGGCATGATTCCTTCACTTCTTTGTCTTTTTGTGCATAATTACTTAAAACTCGTTCTTTAAGCCGTTGTGATTTGGTGTTCAGTAATTTTTTCTTGATTTCTTTTCTTTGCTCTATCTTTTCCTATGTGGTCTCACTTATCCATTCCTCTTTTCTCCTTTTCCGATATCCCAGCACCTCTTTTGCTGTTTCCTGTAGTGTTTTATTGAACTCTAATATGGACATTTCTGCTTCGTCTTGTAGGACACTGAAGCGGTTCTTAAGTATTATTGAGAATTCATTTCTTGTTTGCTGGTCTATCAGTTTTCTTGTATCAAAATGTATCTTTCTGTGTTCTCCGATTCTGGCTTTCCTTAATTTTAGTTCTATTTTTGCTACCAGAAGGTTGTGATCACTTCCTATATCTGCTCCTTTCCTTGCTCGCACATCTTGTAGTGACCGTTTCCACTTGTTGTTTATTAGTATGTGATCGATTTGGTTTTCTGTGGTTTTATCTGGTGACCTCCAAGTCACCTTATGGATGTTTTTGTGTTGGAAAATTGTCCCTCCGATGGTCATCATGTTTTCTTCACAGAAACTGCACAGTCTTTCTCCATTTTCATTTATTTCTCCGATTCCTTCTCTTCCCATGATTCTTCTTCTATCTTCATTTCCTTCACCTACTTTTGCATTGAAGTCGCCCAAGATGAGTAGCATATCATGCTTGGGTATTGTTTCTACTGTGGCTTGGAGGCTGTTGTAAAAATCTTCTTTTAATTCCTCTTCAGCTGCTTCTGTTGGTGCATAACAAACTATAATAGACAGCTTCGTGAATCTTGAGTTGAACCGTGCATATAATAATCTCTCATTTATTGGGGTCCATTTCAGCAGTGCTCTTGATGCTTCTTTTGTTATAATCAATGCTACTCCTCCTTCATGAAGATATTCTTTACCTGACCATATTATTGTATCTTCTGTGTGCTGTGTTGTTAATTTCCTTCTGCCTTGTCCTGTCCATCTTGCTTCTTGTATTCCTAGTATGTCTAGTTTGTATCTGTGCATTTCCTTGATGGTTTGTGCTAGTTTTCCAGTCTGGTTTAGTGTTCTTACATTCCAGCTGCCTATTTGCATCTTTTGTTTAGGTTCCAGGAGGTCTGCAGTCGGGCTGGGGACTTCCAGTGGCTGGCTTTCATCCACAACCTTCATGGGCTCAGTTTCCTGATACGCATTTCTCCTTCCACCTGCATTTGCTTTTTCCCTTGCTTCTGTTTCTGTAGCAGTCTGATAGTTTTTTTACCAGATAGGGTTGCTGGCCCTATGCTGAACCCTCCTTAGTCGCCTTTTACGATCATGCATGGTAGGGTACAGTGGTCCTATTCTTTGCAGATCCCGGGTACCACACGGGGGAATAATAATAATGGAGGAGGTTTTTTTTTTTGGTTAAAATTACTAGCATTAAAATGGACTTCATTGTTTTTAAATGTACCTAAATATTATTTGCATGGTTTTTAGAGCTCACCAGAACACCATTCCAGCACATATTTGTGGAAAGAAAATGTCAAAACGTTGCTTCCTTCGGTAGCTGCTAAATGTGACTAATTTTCTTGTTTATGTTTATAAAAGGTAACGTTAAAGGTAATCCTGTCATGCCTTAGAGGCACATAGGGATATGGTGTTAGTGCCCATGTTTTTCTTCACCTGTCAGCACACTAGAGGGTGATATGGTCAGTATCATGCCTGGCCGCCTTTCCTTCCCCAACTCCAGAAGAAGTTGGGTATCCATTTCTACAGCTGGATGACTGGGGTGTTTCTGGTTAGATTTGAACTCCCGACCTTCACCATGAGAGACTAGTGCATTAACCACTTCACCACTCAGACTATTTTTATGGAAGTGATATATAGGAGGTGTACATTTTTTTGCACTTTTCTTTACAGAAAAATAGTGCCGCTTAGAACTATTATTAGAACAAGAAATATCAGGTTAATAATTTCCCAAACTCTTCCACATATTTGTAATTTATTATTTATATTAGTTTCATCTTGGGAAGACTGGTCTTCTTCTGTTCATTGCTTTCATGAATTCAAAACCAATGCAGAGATAAGGAAGATCACCACACATCAAACTGTGTCATTAGTGATCAGAAAAAGGAGATGAACATATATTGGCCACCAGATGAGAAGAAACAATCAAAGAATCCCAAACAAGCTGTCAATTGAGACACAACAGGCCAAAAAAAAGAGGTCGACCATGTTTAGAGTTTAAGAGAGTGGCTAAACTAGTGAGCATAAGATCCCAGAACGGGGTTGGAAAACTCACAGAAAACAGAAAAATGTGATGAAATACAATACGAGCCCTATATGATGTTTAATGACGTGGGTAGGGTCTAAGATGTATATTTTCATGACACACCCAGCCATCTTTTGATGTGGTTCACCTATCTGTATTGTCATCTCCTTGCTCTCTGTCTTTCAGTTTTTCTATAGAAAATGTTTTTCATTGTTGCATTATGCTTTTTTGTACTGGCAAATATTTTAGGTTTCCAGTTTATATGTTTGGGGGAATTTCACACTGTGGAATGGGATCATTGTCACATTTAAAAGAATGACAAAGGCATAATCTGATTTGTAGTATGATATATTATACATTAGTTTAAACAAGAAAAAATGTATTTTGTTTTTGTAATAAAATTGTTAGCATGTTATTAGTATACAACAGAAAAAAGAGCTAAGAACTGAGAAGAAAGAATGGAAAAATGAAGAGATTGGAACAATGTTTTTTTTCACTTACCCATCAAGTTAACCCACTGTAGTTAGTCCAATATATTCTAAATGAATCAAAATATACACAAACACCTTTTCTTCACATATCCTCCAAAATTTACATGAAAACATACACTAATTATGCATTTACAGTAAACTAAAAGCACCAAGTGGGTAGGTAATATTTACATGAAAACAAGTGGGCAGGTGGCGACTAATATTTACCAGAAAACAGGCCTTTGTTATTTATTTTTTTGTTTTTTTTTAAATTTGAAGCATTCTACAACATTTAATTGTTTAAATTACACAATCTCCAGCATTACTTACTGTGATATTACAGCTAGTACTAGCAAAAAGCTGAGAAGTAGTATCACCAGCTACACCTCTAGCACGTTTTGCTGCTGGACCAAAAAGAAAACATCACCCTCATCCTCTGAATCAGCCACGTGGGTCCGAAAATTCCAAATCTCTACTACTGCATTCACTTCACTGCAGTCTAGACATTTTTAAATTAAATTCTGAGCTTGTAATGCAGAAATACGCTGTTCTGGATGAAATAAACTACCACTGGAAGCCATATTTGTTGATAAACAAAAACCTAGCGACGATAAACTTCGAAAAAAACTTGTTAAATTAACACACAGCCGCTCTGTATTCAGCTGAAACACGCGCCTCATGTCGACAAATGGGTTCTGGAAGGAAGTCCATCTGCTGGTTTTAAGTATACTTTGATTATCTTCAAAATTAGAGAGCTACAAACTGTCATTGCACTGCGCAGAGAATGGGGTTCTAAGGGGTAAAAAACCAAGCAGGATGCATCACAAAGCATACAAAGAGTTAAGTTACTGTTCTACATACTTTGGTCTTCAGTTACTGTTCTACATATTTTTGTCTTCACTTACTGCTCTACATATTTTGGTCTTCAGTTACCGTTCTACATATTTTTGTCTTCAGTTACTGTTCTACATATTTTTGTCTTCAGTTACTGTGCTACATATTTTGAAGTAAGAACTTTTAAAAAATTCCTTTGGGAGTGTATTAGGCCATTCCTTTTCTTCTGTTAATTTCCAGTTAATATTTTCCTGCATTTATTATCATGTGCATATGAATTGTGTCACTTGTTCTAGTGTTTATTCATTTATTTTAAATTTTTTTATAGATGGATTTTGTTCTTCTCTGCTGACTGCCATGGCCTTTGTCTGTCTAATATTCATTTCCATTTCATTGTTTTGGACTCATCTGTTTATTTATGTCATAAGATTTTTACCACTCATCTTGATCTTTTGCCATCTGTGTATCTGAGATTATTAATTGTTTACCCACTGATGAGTGCCCCAGGCATTTCACTAATAACTTCTCTGTACAGAGGTTAAATAAGCATAGAGACAACATGCATCCTTGTCCTACTCTTCTTTGTAACTTCAGTGGGTTTCAGTTAGTTGGAATCATAGTGTGCACCTGCTGTTTGTTCCCAGCACAGACTGCTTGTTACTCTGATGTCTTCAGCATCTAAATCATAGTCTCTCAGGTGTTCAGTCGTTTGTTCGTGTCTTACCCTGCCAAAATCCTTTGTGCAGTCTGTAAAGTACACATATCCATCCATTTATTCATCCACCCATCCATCCATGTCTTCATTTGGTGATTGGCTAAACAGTCACTACCCAGAAGGGCTTGTGGCATCTTGCAGGGCAGCAAAAAATTCTCTCCTTCTCTCATGGTCTACCCCAGCAGTGCTGCATGCCACTCCACTAGTTAGCCTTATGTTGGTCTCTCTTTACATTAGGTGTTCACTGCATGGCTCTTTTAGTGATGTTTGCTGGTGTCTCTTTGGAGCACACAACCAATCAATTTCCAGCATTTTTTTTCTATTATAGCATGCATATCTTCTAGTTCACATTGGACATGTAGGTCTCTATTATTTATTAAAGAACATATATATTTTAAGATAAAATGACCCTGTATTGTTCCAGATACACAACAAAGTGTGGAACTTGCCATTCAAGCAAACAACAAGGAAAATAAAATGACAGAGGAGGAAAAGGCCAAGAAAGAAGCAGAAATGTCAAAATACCCAAGGTCAGAGCAATAGTTCAGATGCACCTCCTTCAGTATCACAGTGAAATAGAGCTATGCTGTAGAGTATCCTGTCCTATTGTCCCAAGTGATGACTAAACAAACTTGTATCCATCATTATCATCCTCTTCATTGTCAATCTTGTTCCAATCACCTGTTCTGAAATCTGAAAGATGACATTGCAGGATGGTTTTAACCTGCTTTCTTATCATCCTCTCAAGCCAATAAAACAAGGACCTTCATTATATCCTGGTTTTTGCAATCTTGATATCACATTGTTTTATTTCATTGTCACTGTTCCTATTTTTTTAATTAACCTTTCTTTCATTTTTTTTGTTTTTGTGTACACCTTTTTGGGGTGTATCTTGTGTGATTATCATCTTTTATTCATTAATGCGCAGACAGATTTGTGTGTAGTATATTCTGTTGTAACATGCAAGATATCTTCAGTAGCTTCTTATCCTATTTTGCTTAATTTAGTACTTTTGCTGCTATCCTCAAATGGTGTCAACAAAAGCATGACAGAGCAAGTTCTCCAACTTTGTGCCTTCCCATGATGCCGAGAAGAAACCACCAAATAAAATAAGCTCTACGGTTCCATACATGAGTTACAAAAAGCAGTTAAATTTATCCAAGAAACAGGACTGCAGATATAGACAGGAAATGCATATGAAGAAGAAGAAAAAGAAATGCCTTCACATGAGAATCAGTACACTGCATTCTGTGCTACTCTCACCTTCACTATATTAACTAATTGTGTGTTTCCTCTCAAGTAATTGATATGTTTCTTTTCAAAATCATTTTTTTCTTCTTCTTTTCTATAAGAAGAATACCTTAAATGTAGAACATATTATCTAATTAAGATGTAAGGTTTATGATTTTGCTTCTTTTGGAAATTTTCCATAAAAAAAAAATAAAAACAAGTGCTTAGTACTTTTAATGTGTCAGAATAACAATGTGTTGAAGCCTTCAGATTATGATGGCTCATCTTCAAGAATCAAGATGTCCATTCTCAGACTTTTATCAGGTTGCTGAAAGCATGTGTGAGGTACCTATTAATGTTTCACTGAATCATTCCGGAAGTCACTCAGCAACATCTTCCTTTTCATAAGAAGATATTTTACTAACCATTGCACTATCCCCTGCTCAGTTGTGCTGTAGAAATGATAAATATTTCTCTCTCTCTCTCTTTTTTTTTTCTTACCAGTTATTTATTTTGTCTTCAACCTTCCTTTATGTTAACAAAAAAACTTGTCTGTGCAAAAATGTGTTGTCAGTGAACCATTCAGTGAAGATAGTGCTAAATTCAGTCAGTGAAACTCATATTAGAATTAGTCATTGAAGATCATATGAGAATCAGTCAGTGAATGTTACATTAGAATAGTCGTGAACGTTACATTAGAACTAGTGAATCTTACATTAGAATTAGTTAGTGAATCTTGCGTTAGAATCAGTCAGTGAAACTCATATTAGAATCAGTCAGTGAAACTCATATTAGAATCAGTCGGCAAATTTTACATTAGAGTCAGTGAATCTTACATTAGTTTCAGTCATTGAGGCTTACTAGATTCAGTCAGTGAAACATATGAGAATCAGTCGGTGAAGCTTATCTTAGAATTCGTTAGTGAAGCTTATACCAGATCCAGTCATTGAAGTTTACAACCAGTTCAGTCAGTGAGGGATATATTAGTATCAGTCAGTGAAGCCTGTATTAGTATCAGTCAGTGAAGCCTGTATTAGTATCAGTCAGTGAAGGCTATATTAGTATCAGTCATTGAAGCCTGTATTAGTATCAGTCAGTGAAGCCTGTATTAGTATCAGTCAGTGAAGCCTGTATTAGTATTAGTCAGTGTATCCTGTAATAGTATCAGTCAGTGAATCCTGTAATAGTATCAGTCAGTTAAGCCTGTATTAGTATCAGTCAGTGAAGCCTGTATTAGTATCAGTCACTGAAGGCTATATTAATATCATTCAGTGAAGCCTGTATTAGTATCAGTCAGTGAAGGCTGTATTAGTATTAGTCAGTGAAGCCTGTATTAGTATCAGTCAGTGAAGCCTGCATTAGTATCAGTCAGTGAAGGCTATATTAATATCAGTCAGTGAAGCCTGTATTAGTATCAGTCAGTGAATCCTGTATTAGTATTAGTCAGTGAAGGCTATATTAGTATCAGTCAGTGAAGCCTGTATTAGTATCAGTCAGTGAAGTTTACACCAGATTCAATCAATGAAGGCTATATTAGTATCAGTCAGTGAAGCTTAAATTGTCTCATCAAATATCCTCAGAGTTTTGACAGAGAAGTTCCTGAAGAAACATTGTCGGGACTTGAAGCTCTATCACACGCCAGAACTGAATGATGTGCTGTACCTACACTATAAAAGTATGTCCACATCATCATCATACATAACCAGATCTAGCGTTATAATAAAATTCATCATTACACTCTATACATAACCAGGTCTAGCATTATAATAAAATCCATCATTACACTCTATACATAACCAGGTCTAGCATTATAATAAAATCCATCATTACACTCTATACATAACCAGGTCTAGTGTTATAATAAAATTCATCATTACACTCTATACATAACCAGGTCTAGCATTATAATAAAATCCATCATTACACTCTATACATAACCAGGTCTAGCATTATAATAAAATTCATCATTACACTCTATACATAACCAGGTCTAGCATTATAATAAAATTCATCATTACACTCTATACATAACCAGGTCTAGCATTATAATAAAATTCATCATTACACTCTATACATAACCAGGTCTAGCATTATAATAAAATTCATCATTACACTCTATACATAACCAGGTCTAGCATTATAATAAAATCCATCATTACACTCTATACATAACCAGGTCTAGCATTATAATAAAATTCATCATTACACTCTATACATAACCAGGTCTAGCATTATAATAAAATTCATCATTACACTCTATACATAACCAGGTCTAGCATTATAATAAAATTCATCATTACACTCTATACATAACCAGGTCTAGCATTATAATAAAATCCATCATTACACTCTATACATAATCAGGTCTAGTGTTATAATAAAATTCATAACTACACTCTATACATAATCAGGTCTAGCATTATAATAAAATCCATCATTACACTCTATACATAACCAGGTCTAGCATTATAATAAAATCCATCATTACACTCTATACATAATCAGGTCTAGTGTTATAATAAAATCCATCATTACACTCTATACATAATCAGGTCTAGCATTATAATAAAATTCATCACTACACTCTATACATAACCAGGTCTAGCATTATAATAAAATCCATCATTACACTCTATACATAATCAGGTCTAGCATTATAATAAAATTCATCATTACACTCTATACATAATCAGGTCTAGTGTTATAATAAAATTCATCACTACACTCTATACATAACTAGATCTAGCATTATAATAAAATTCATCACTACACGCTATACATAACTAGATCTAGCATTATAATAAAATTCATCACTACACTCTATACATAACTAGGTCTAGTGTTATAATAAAATTCATCACTACACTCTATACATAACTAGGTCTAGCATTATAATAAAATTTATCACTACACTCTATACATAGTCAAGTCTAGCATTATAATAAAATTCATTACTACACGCTATACATAACTAGGTCTAGCATTATAATAAAATTCATCACTACATGCTATACATAATCAGGTCTAGCATTATAATAAAATTCATTACTACACTCATTATTTCATGTTTTCTGTCTTTATTTCATCTTGCTGTCATCCCTTTCTTTCTTTCATTCTTGCTGCCATCTTTTATCTTTTCTGTCTTTCACCTTTCCTTCTTTTTTTTTCTTGCTTTGTGTGTATATTGGCCTCTGTTATTTCAGCATTTTCGTGTTGTCAAGTTCCTGTCTGTTTAAACCAGATTTGTTTCATCCTTTCAGGATTTTCTGTGGTGTTTTTTTTTTTTTACTCTTTTATCTTCCTTCTCTCTGTTTTATATTCTCATTTGCTTTTCTTATGTTGTGACAATACATCTTTCTTCTTTCCTTCATTGTTTTCTTTTATCTTTTCTGTTCTTTTTTAAAAAAATCTTTCTTCCTTTTTTTAACTTGTATGAACACCCTGTAACTGCGAGCTGTTCTTTGAAGCCAATGCTGTAGAGGTGTTGAGGCACAGCATCGTATCGGCGTGAGAGAAGGTTATGGCAGCTATTTTTTCAGTCCCGGAGTACAGCTAAAAAGCAGGGGGTGCGCAATGCTTCTTTAGCAGACTTCACTACCATGGGGACTACGGCGATCCCTGCCCTGTTAGCCAGGCTAGGCTTGTTACTGAGGGTACCACGGAGAGTTTGGATAGGGCTATGGTTCACTAACCCTGATGCTGGCATATCAGACATGGGTCGCTGATTACCTTATCGGACAACGTCTTCACTTCTTCCTTTTTTTAAATACTGATTGTGATTTTTCTCTCCTTTTTCATTCTAACTGATCCTGTATTGTAGATCATGTTTATCACTTTTACATCTACACTGATTCTGGTTCGTTGTGTCCAGGTATTTACTTCATTGAGAATCTTGAGGCCTACACTGGCCTGAAGTGTCTGTGGCTTGAATGCAATGGGATCAGCAGAATAGAAAACCTGGACAACCAGAAAGAGATGCGTTGCCTGTTCCTGCAGCAAAATGTCATCGAGAAACTCGAGAACTTGCAGGCCATGCAGAAGCTGGATACTCTCAATGTCTCACATAATTTGATTAAAAAAATTGAAAATATATGTGAGTGTAATGCCATTATGCTGTTTTAACATGTTGATCTTATGAGTGTAATGCCATTATGCTGTTTTAACATGTTGATCTTATGAGTGTAATGCCATTATGCTGTTTTAACATGTTGATTTTATCTGTGAGTGTAATCCCATTATGCTGTTTTAACATGTTGATTTTATCTGTGAGTGTAATTCCATTATGCTGTTTTAACATGTTGATTTTATTTATGAGTGTAATCCCATTATACTGTTTTAATATGTTGATTTTATCTGTGAGTGCAATCCCATTTAGCTGTTTTAACACGTTGATGGTATATTAAAGTTTAATCCTATTCTCTTGTTTTAAAATGCTGAATATATCTGCAAGTGTAATCCTATTTTGCTGTTTTCAAATGTTGAATATGTCTAAAAGTATGATCTAATTATGCTGTTTTCACAAGCGGAATATGTCTAATAGTGTAGTCCCTTTCTATTGGATTTTTGTTGTTGTTTTCACATGTTGGACATGTCTGTGAGTATAATCACATTCTGTTGTTTTCACATGTTGGACATGTCTGTGAGTACAATCACATTCTGTTGTTTTCACATGTTGGACATGTCTGTGAATATTGTTCACATGTTGGAAATATGTGTAAGTATTTTTCACATGTTGAACATTCATGTGCTGTGAGTGTTACATTATTCAACTATTTTCATGTGTGCTTAAATGAGATACTATTAATTCATAATCTGAAGACCTTGAGAACAGATCCCCCCACCCCTAAATGCTTTTATTTGTTCATTTCTTGAAAGAATTTTACATAAGTTTCCTCAACTGACTGACACAGACATTTATGACTTTTGGCATCTTTTTTATTTTTTTGTGCTCTTTATTAAATCTGTATCATTTCTGTTCTTTTCTGTTCTTTGTTCTCATTGTTGTGTATATAAGTCACTTTTGACATTTATCTTCTCTTCAGTGCTTTTATACTTAACTGTTCTGTTCTTTGTTCTCATTGTTGTGTATATAAGTCACTTTTAACATTTATCTTTTCTAGCTTACCTTGTCCTGGGCCTTGTCTTATCTCAAAACATATTTTTTGTGTTTCTTTATTTTTAATAGTCAGTGAGGTTCTTTTTATCTCCTTTAGTGGACACATCAACATGGATCTTTTTGTGATCATTTTGTGAATGTATTTATTTTCTGTATCTCATTATCCTGTGCTTTGTCAGAGGTTTTATTTAACTGATTCAGTCTGATTTTTTTCTTGACTTTTTAAAAATATAATTTTTGCTTCATTCCCTTTGCCCTTCCTTCTAGATTCTTTTTACTGCATCTGTTGACAAAATACAGATGATATTTAGGATTTGATTTGTTACTAAGGGCATTTTCAGTTGTGACAAGGCATTGGATCCATTTTTTTAGTTTCCTGGAACATTATATATATATATATATATATATATATATATATATATATATATATTGCACTTGGAGTTCAGTTCAAATAATTATCATTTTGAAATTCATTTTTCAGCCTGCCTGCCTGTGTTGAACACCCTGAATATCTCCCATAACAAGCTGCAGACGGCCGAAGACCTGGAAGAGCTCATTCACTGCCCAAATCTCAGCATCATTGACCTCTCTCATAACATGATTGATGATCCAAAAGTCATTGATGTATTCATGAATATGCAAAATTTGGTTAGTACTTATTTTGTTTTTAATGAGTGCTCAATATATGTTATTTTTTGTTACGTGTTTTGACTATTTGTTGGACTGCATGGTATCGTTCTTCCTGTATGTATGGATGGATGTCTATCACCTTTCATTCATTATTTGTACAGCAACATCAAGTTGTCCATTCTTCTTTTTCTTCTTCTTCAGCTTTCTGAGCCATTAAGACTCATTGCTGCAGATAAAGTTCGCCTCCATTCATCTCTGTTTCTTATCTTCTCCTTCCATTTGGTGACACCAGTTTCTTTTATATCCTCTTCTGTATTGTCTCTCCATCTCTGTCTTGGTCTTGTTTCCTTCATCTCTTGTACATGCATCATTTTTGTTTGTCTGCTGTCATCCATTCTTTCTGCAGGACCCAACAAGAATAATCTGTTCAGTGTAAAGACATTTCTAATTCAGTGTGATTTAAATAAGTTGTTCAGTTCAGTGTTCTTTCTAGCTGTCATTCTCCATGTTGCTATCCCTTATGGGCCCAGAGATTCTTCTTAGGATCTTGTTCACGGGCCATCCAATTGTTGTTCATCTTTGTTGTACACCACGTTTCTGATCTTGCTGGCTGGTCTTATTAAATTTGTGTAAATCAAGTTGTCTATAGTCTTCAGTATTTTCCCATGGAATGGCTTTAATCTGGAATATTAAAATATGTTGACAGTAGAAAGTGAAACTCTGTCTGCTGATGGCAATGAGTGATGGGCAGTGAACTTCAGGCAAGGGACAAAGGAACAGAATATTTCACAGAAATGCTGGACCCCCCATTTACATCTAGATCAGTTAAATCTTAGCTTACCAAGCAACATCCATGACCCACAAACATTTTTTAAAAAAAGAAAAGAAATCTTGACCATGATACCAAACAAGGAAATGGCACAATGCCTATTTTTTATCATTTACAGTTGTTTAAAATCACAAATCCTTACCTACAGAACAAAACTATATGACTGTATTTTTTTTTATAAGCCATTCAAACAATGTATGGTAAGTTAAGGGTTAAATCATAAATCCAACAAAAAAAATTGTTGGATGTCCAAGTTGGAGGTCAACAGCAAGCAGAATTCAAGCAAGACAGTTCTTGACAAATTAATAAGTCAAGCTTTTGAATATTCATCAAAGAATTGACTGATTTGAAGGTGCCCCTTTTCATGAATTTTATGGACTTTGGTAGACCTTTCACAGTTTTGACACAGATGATGTATGGATGCCATGGTATCCCTCTGATATTTGTACGCTTATAAAGCAACCATGCAAAAGTGAGGTGCACAGAAAGATTGACAAAGGAAACTTAAAAAGATGTATGCCTGATGAAAACCAGTGTAAGACAGATATGGATGTCGTCACCCGTGATCTTGATATGCAAAGTACTTGTCTTGTTGATTTACAAAACCATGACATGACGCCAGGAATTCTTTTTTTTTTTTTTTTGACAACAGATTTGATATTCCTAGAAGATAAGATTTTTATAAAAAATCTTTCCCTTTACTACACTGATGATAACACATGCCAATATAAAATAAAGAAAGCGGTAGAAATAATAGCTAAACTGTTCTGAAAGAAGTGCAGAAATTCCATTGCATACAGTATCTAGGACAAATGTAGATTTAGGAAATAGAATATGAAAAATAAAATTATTAAAATTCTTTGATACTGAACATTTTCTAGGTCTACTGAGCATTTAAATACTCTGTCAAACAATTTTTAAGTCGGTTTATAAATATTTTCTCCTGCTTTTTCTTTCTTCACATTCTAGAGAGTTCTCAACATGATGGGAAACCCTCTTAATCGTGAGATCAGGTTCTACCGCAAAACCATGACTGTTAAACTGGTAATTTTTTAATTGGTGTTACTTTTTTCCAGCGCCAACAGAAACAGAGGAGATACCAGCGGCAGAGAATACTCTAGACATCAATGTAGAACCACCCAGCAAGGCCGAAATTGAACACTCTATCTCAGAGTTGAAGAGAAATAAGGCACTGGGTCCAGATGGAATTGTAGCATAAGTGCTCTTAGCGAACAATAAGTAACAACAGAAATACTACTCTTAAACAGGATTTGGAAAGAAGAGAAGGTTCCAGAGGACTGGAAGGAGGCCCATCTTATAAAACTCCCTAAGAAAGGAGATCTATTAGAATGTAAGAACTGTAGAGGCATCTCCCTGCTCTCAGTATCCAGCAAGATCTTCAGCAGGATTGTGCTAAATAGAATTAAAGCATCATTAGATAGTAAACTAAGAGCAGAGCAAGCAGGTTTCAGGCAAGAAAGATCCTGTACTGACAACACTGCTGCAATGCAAATAATAGTAGAACATTCAGTGGAGCGGAATTCTACATTCATTGATTATGAGAAGGCATTTGATAGTTTAGATCATAGAATGCTACGGAAACTACTGGAACACTATGGTATCCAAGCCAAGATAACAAAGCTTATAAAGACCAAATATGAAGGAACAACTTGCAGAATTGTGCATGGAGGAACTCTCACAGAAAGTTTTAAAGAGGAAACAGGTGTGAGGCAGGGATGTTTGCTATCACCATTCCTATTTCTTCTAGCAGTTGATTGGATCATGGAAACTACCACACAAAGAAAAAGAAATGGGATACAAAGGACACTGTGGAACCAATTGGAAGATCTTGACTTTGCAGATGATGTCACATTTCAAGCACACAGCCACACACAAATGGAAGAGAAACTTCAGATCTTAACTCTTTGTATACTGGGTGTGTTTCCCTCAAAAGACCAAGTGGGGTAAATTTCACAATGTGAAATGGGATGGTTGTCACATTTAAAAGAATAACAAAGGCATAATCTGGTCTGTAGTATGAAGTATTCTACCTTATTTTGAAGAAGAAAAAATGTATTTTGTTTTTCAAATAAAATTTTTAACATTTTGTTAGTATACAACAAAAAAAAAGAGCTAAGAACTGAGAAGAAAGAATGGAAAATGAAGTAATAAAATAAATTTTTTGTCACTTACCCATCAAGTTAATCCACTGTAGTTGTTTATATAATTCCATAATGAATAAAAATGTACACAAACATCTGTTCTTTAACATATCTTACAAAATTTACATGAAAATATGCACTAGTTATGCATTCACAGCAAACTAAAAACACCAAGTGGGTAGGTAATATTTACATGAAAACAAGTGGGCGGTCGTTGACTAATATTTACCAGAAAACAGGCCATTGTGTTTTGGTTTTTGTTTTTTTTTAAAATTTGAAGCATTCTACAACATTTAATTTTTTAAATTACACAATCTCCAGATTACTTATTGTGATATTACAGCTAGTACTAGCAAAAAGCTGAGAAGTAGTATCACCAGCTACCCTTCTAACACATTTTGCTGCTGGACCACAAAAAACATGAAAAATGCTTTCAATCACTGCCACGTGGGTCGGCCGAAAATTTACAATTTCTACTACTACATTCTCTACACCACAGTCTAGACAATTTTAAATTAAATTATGAGCTTGTAATGCAGAAATATGCTGCTCTGGACGAAAGAAACTAGCACTGGTAGCCATATTTGTTGATAAACAAAGGCCTAGCGACGATAAACTTTGAAAAACTCGCTTTAAATGAACAAAGAATCGCTCTGTTTTCTGCTCAAACCACGCGCTTAATGTGGACAACTGAATTCCAGAAGGAAGTCAACTGCTAGTTTTAAGATACTTTGATTATTTTCAAAATTAGAGAGCTACAAACCATCATCGCGCCTCGCGTCTATAAGTAGTTCGTAATAGGGATACAACCACGCAGGACGCGTGTCCAAATACCCTAAGAGTTAAGCAAGAATTCAGCTAAACTGGGACTATATATTAACAGACAAAAAACAAAGATAATGAAAAATAATAGTGCAAGCAATAGCCTCATGGTAATTGAGGGAGTGCCAATTGAAGAAGTAGAGTATTTCACATATTTAGGCAGCATAGTGGATAAATATGGGGGAATGGAAAAGGATGTTAAAGCTAGAATAACCAAGGCCAGGACAGCATTTATCCAACTTAACAAAATATGGTCATCTAAGAACATCAAAACAAGAACTAAACTTAGGCTTTTCAATACAAATGTAAAGATTGTCCTACTATATGGTTCAGAGACATGGGTTATGACCAAGACAGTACAACAGAGGAAACAAACATTCATGAGCTACTGCTTGAGGAGGATTTTAAACATTAAATGGCAGGACAAGATCAGGAATGAGGAGGTCTGGGAAAAGCCAGGACAAGAACCTATGAATCTACAAATCATGTCTAGGAAGTGGAGGTGGATTGGCCACACTATGAGGAAACCCGACACCAACATAGCAAGACAGGCACTGACATGGAATCCTCAAGGAAATAGAAAATGAGGAAGACCTAGACTTACTTGGAGAAGAGAAATGATGACAGTGCTCAGAGATAAGGATGCACATGGAAGGAAGCAGAGAATAATTCCAAGAACAGGGATGACTGGAGAGCCTTTATCTGTGGCCTATGCTCTCAAGGGAGCAAAAGGTGATGATGATGATTACTTTTTTTGAACAGCATCTCATTGACTTCAAGTGAACTATTCTAAGGAAACACATCCTAATGACATCATTTATTCAGATTCAAAGAAATATCACTATATCATTTAGAGCAAGGGTGAACAAATTTGCTCAAGGCAAAAGCCACATAAAACAAATTTCACATGTTTCTGAGCTGCAAGAAGTTTTCATTTATATTAATTGTGATGTAAAAGATTTCCACAAGCATATTTCCATGAGCGCATATTAAATGTCAAAGAGTATATGGCTTATGAGCCAAGGTTTGAGCACCCTTGATTTAAAGTGTGAGGGAAAATATTTTCATGGCATTATGTGAGGAGCTCTGAGGAAGAAAAAAAAAGTCATAATAATAAGAAACTTCACAATTTGCTGTTGATTTTAAAGAAATCAATTTCTGCCATGTTACATGTTTGAATCTGATTGCTTAGCCTATTATAATGACATGGGTTAAGTGTTTTAACAAATAACCATCCAGACATGAGTACTGATCTTTACATTTTTAACTTCCATGGCATGTTATTTACTTTACATTTTTAACTTCCATGGCACATTATTTACTTTACATTTTTTTAACTTCCATGGCATGTTATTTACTTTAGCTCCTGTGGCTTTTGTTTCAGAAAAATCTGCAGTATCTTGATGACAGGCCAGTATTCCCTAAAGACAGAGCATGTGCAGAAGCTTGGTGAGATCCTCCTTCATTCATTCCTTTTTTCTGTCTCCTCTTTCTTCCTTGTTTTACTTTCTTCCTTGCTTACTTCTTTTATCTTCATTACAGTACTGAACACTAGTCTACTAAGTATTCATTACTGTGAGACTGAGAATAACTTGTTTTTTTTTTTTACATATATGTAGATACTTTCTGTACTGAGAGCATGGATAAGAGTCAAACGTTAATGTTTTATTTTATATAATTTCTTTTTTAGTTTTCTTATTTCAGTGTTAAATATGTTTGTTACATGCACAGCATATTTGTACTGTCTGATGCAGAATGTCTGGAATAGAGAGAAAATTGTATGATAAAGGGCAGAATGTCAGATGGGCCTACATTGCCCAATTCCTTACCTTTTGCAAATAAAGATCAGTCAAGCGTCAGTTCTTTTCTTTTCTTTCAGTGCTATTGTTATGGCTTCAATAATTGTTAAGTGTCTGCTAAGAAGTGTAAATAAATACATTTGATGTGTCATTAGTTGTAAAGTGACATGTCTCCCCAGGGCTTCTGGTGGCTTGGAGGCGGAAAAAGCAGAAAGAGACAGATGGGCTAAAAGAGAGAATGAGAAACTCATGGAAAGTGTTGATTGTAAGTAGTCTCTCGTTATCACCCATGAATGTAGACACTGTGTAAGTAGTCTCTCTTTATCACCAATTAATGTAGGCAGTCTCTCTGTAAGTAATCTCTCTGTAAGTAGTAGTAAGTAGTCTCTCTTTATCACCCATGAATTTAGACACTGAGCTGGTTAGATGCTCGAGTGTTTCATGTTGAAAGTCCTGTGAGAAACAGTCACTTCAAAGCAACTAAATTTGTAATTTTGGTGAGAACTCTTTAGCAAGATTTGATAAAATCTCATTACGAGGAGAATCACATAGTGAGATTTAATCTAACCACATTGTGAAGAGACCACTTAGCAAGATTTTGATATTGCCATAATCTGAGGAGAATTATATACAATGAAGCCAGAGTGATCAACATAAAATATTTCCCATGAAATATCATCATGTGCCATGCGAGGTTCATGGGCGGTGTCATACTCCTCCGCAAATCTCAGTCCTTGACATTTCTGAGTAACTCTGCCACCAATTTCTTTCCATGCCACAGTGTCAGACCTTTTAACATCTGTTTCCTCAGTCTTCCTCTGCTCTCCTGCCTTCAAATTTGCCAGTTGTTTTGATGCTCTTTAGTTTCTCGCTTAAGCCTTTGACAGTGTCAACAGAGATGCACTGTGGAAAATCCTAAGATGGCATGGCCTCCCCCACAAGATAGTAAATGTAATCAAAGCCCTATATGAGGGTTTTCAGTGCAAAGTGATCTGTGGAGAACATACCTCCAGCAGCTTTAGGGTACAAACAGGAGTGAAACAGGGATGTGTACTATCAACAACATTATTTATCTTGGCAGTAGACTGGTTAATGAAGGAGGCAACATCAGACAAACACAGAGGATTACAATGGACCCTTGACACAGTGCTGGAGGACCTTGACTTTGCAGACGACATTTGTCTATTATCAAGCAGTCACAAAGATATGCAAGATAAAATAAACAAGCTAACTCAGAATGCAAACAACATAGGACTAAAGATCAACGTAGGAAAGACAAAGTTAATGAAGCAAAATGTGAACAACAGAAATGTACTCAGAGTAGATAACAAGTTAGTGGAGGAGGTCAACGAATTTGTATACCTTGGCAGCAGAGTAGTTGAAAATGGAGACAGCACAGAAGACATCAACAGTAGACTTACTAGAGCAAACCAGGCTTTTGCAGTGCTGCAGACTATATGGAAATAAAAAAAACTAAGCATAAATATGAAAATCAGGATATTTAAGAGTAATGTTCTAAGTGTACTACTCTATGGAAGTGAATGCTGGAAAATCACCAAAACCATAGAAAACAAGTTGAATTCTTTCCAGACTAAATGTTTACGAAGAATTAGGAAAATATTTTGACCAAACACCATAAGAAATAACATCTTATTGGCAGAAATGTAGATGAATCCACTGACAACAATTATTGAGGAAAGACGCTGGCGATGGTTGGAACATGTGCTCAGAATGACTGACAACTCACTACCAAAAATAGCACTAAGATGGACACCACAGGGGAACAGAAGTAAGGGTAGACCAAAAGAGACATGGAGAAGAACAACAGAAAGGATGTTGAGCAATAGAGGGCTCACCTGGGCGAGAGCAGAAAAAAAGGCAAAGGACAGGCATTTGTGGAAAACCCTTGCGGAAGCCCCATGTGCGCTGGGCACTTAAGGTTCAGAGAGAGAGAGAGTTTCTCGCTTCTCATCACATGCCCCAAGAATAATGATTGCCTTTGCCTTATCTTTGTTATTATATTTTGTTTTTCATTGACTTGTCTCAAACACTGCTTATTAGTTATCTTGCCTTGTCCATGGAGTCCTCATCATTCTTCTCAAGAACCAAATCTCTCTTGCCTCCAATAATTTACTCATTTGTCTGCCAAAAATATTGTTAAAATTTGTCCTGTGGAAAAGGGAAAAAAAATATATGAGGCACTTTTATGAAAGTTTGTAAGAAAAATACGCAGAATTACCTGGGACTCAAACCATGGACTTCAGTAGGACAAGCAGCCGTCTAGCATGAGAAAACAGCATACCAACACACTACACTATCTAGCACCCCTAGAAAAAAAGGTGTTTGATGGTGAAGCCATTAGTACCTGTCCAGCCGAATTGAAGATCGTGACACCCAGAAAGAAATGAGGTCATAGCACAGAAATTCCATTGCTTAGATTCAGTCTCTTGCAAGTACCAACTTTCAGACATAAACATACACACACAGTCTCCTGCCATGTAAAGTGCATACTGGACAACAACAACAAATGAACAAATACTTTTTACATAAAGTTAGTTTCTAGTTATGGTTAAAGGTACACATTTTTACAAACAGGAAACAATGAAGCTTTTTTACAGTAAAGTAACAGAACACAAGGTTGTATGATTGGTACTAATGGCTTCACTGTCAAACACCTTTCTCTGGGGGTGGTAGATAGTGTAGTTCATTGGTATGCTGTTCTCTTGTGGCTAGATGGCTGCTTGCCCTACCAGAGTCTGTGGATCAAGTCCAAGGTAATTCTCTTGTGATTTTTCTTTATGTCACATCTAAAAGTGCTTTGTCTATGATTTTTTTTAGATCTGATCATGCAACCCTGTGTTCTGTTACTTTACTGTATGAAAGTTTCATTGTTTCCTATTTGTAAAATACTTTGTACCTAAGAAAAATATGCAGCATCAGTCATTTGCATGTCCCTTGTGGAACTTTGCCTCCCTAACAGCTCTCCTGTAGGCCTATCGGTTGTAAGCAAGATGCCCTGCTACTGATGCATCCATTTGCAGATTATCAACAATGTCTTGCAGCTATCTTTGCCTTGGTCTTCCTCTATTTCTTTTTCCCATTATGTATCCTTCCAAAACAGTCTTCTCTAAATTATCATGATGTTTAATGTTTCCAAAATATTTAAGTTTTCTTTGTTTAATCTTCTTTATTACCCAGCCTTCTTCAATATTAAGTTCTTGTAGTATGGATATATTTGTTCTTTTCTGTGCCCATGATACTTGAAGAATTCTTCTGTAGTATTTGCATTCAAATTTGTGTTTCTCAGCAGTTTTGTTAAGTGTCCAGGTCTCCAGTTAGCGGTTTTGTTAAGTGTCCAGGTCTCCAGTTAGCAGTTTTGTTAAGTGTCCATGTCTCCAGTTAGCTGTTTTGTTAAGTGTCCAGGTCTCCAGTTAGCTGTTTTGTTAAGTGTCCAGGTCTCCAGTTAGCTGTTTTGTTAAGTGTCCAGGTCTCCAGTTAGCTGTTTTGTTAAGTGTCCAGGTCTCCAGTTAGCAGTTTTGTTAAGTGTCCAGGTCTCCAGTTAGCTGTTTTGTTAAGTGTCCAGGTCTCCAGTTAGCGGTTTTGTTAAGTGTCCAAGTCTCCAGTCCACTGTTTTGTTAAGTGTCCAAGTCTCCAGTCCACTGTTTTGTTAAGTGCTCAGGTCTCTGGTCAGCTGTTTTGTTAAGTGTCCAGCTCTCTGGTCAGCTGTTTTGTTAAGTGTCCAGGTCTCTGGTCAGCTGTTTTGTTAAGTGTCCAGGTCTCTGGTCAGCTGTTTTGTTAAGTGTCCAGGTCTCACATATGCAGCATAGGAGGAGCAAAACGCAAAGTATTTTGTAGCCACAGAAGCCATCCAGAACATCAAAATGGAAAGATAAATGTACATCACATTATTTATTAAATGATACACCTGTTATTACCCTTTATATCTATCAAACAATACACCTGTTTCCACTATGTTATTTATCAAATGATACACCTATTATCATCCTTGATATGTAACAAATAATATACATGTTATCACCCTTGATATCCATTAAATGATACACTTGCTATCATCTATGATATTATTCAAATGATACACCTATCAACCATGATCTCTGTTGCATGACATACCTGTTATCACCCATATGAAAGAAGTGAAGGTATTCTTGCAAAAGGAACTAATAGATTAAGAGAATATGACCTGACAGAGAAGATGTGGGGCAGATGCCTGGCAGAAGTGCTCCACACTGCATGACCTTGATAGGATCTTTTCTATCTGCTAAGGTTAGCAAAAAGACTGATTAAAAAGCTAATCCAAAATAGGCACCTGAGATTAATTCAGGTAATGCTTCACAATTTAAAATCAGTTCAGGTAACTTTTCACAATTGAAGTTTTATCACTTTTTTTAGCTCTGATCTCAATGAGAAAGAAAACAGTGGCCAAGAAGATTGAGACGGAGCTAAATGAGAGGAATGCCAAATTAGGAAAGACGGAAAAAGTAGAGGTTGATGTGGACTCTGTTGATTGGCTATACAGAACATATAAGATCAAAGGTGATGACACAATTTACCAGGAAGGTGACAGAGACACTTCTGAAAATGATGCCACTGATTTGAATAAAAAAGAGATGCCTACTGAAGATGCAGGTGAGCAAGTTATTTAGGTCTGGCCTAATTTCAGATAGAATGTGCTACACAAACATATTCTTACTTACATACAAATGCAGTCACAGAATAGATTTGAAATTTCACATAGACCATGTTAACTCTTTCACTCTTTAAATAATTTCCACACTCTGCCAAAATAAATTTTGATGAGAAATTTTGGTAGAAAGAAACTAGAAATTTGCTCTGTAATTTAAAAATATGGGTTGGGTTAGAAATGCACTACTTTTCATTCTGTTTAGACTTTGCCTAAATACCACTCTGAGCATTGATTCACAAAGATGTGCAAGATCTACCAACACTGGCTGTATTGTTTCGGAGTGAAAGAGTTAATTAATGGTCTCAAGTGGGGTTGGCAACCTTCCTATCAAATGCATAAAAGTCAAAAGGGTTAATGGTCTCAAGCGGGGTCAGCAACCTTCCTGTTAAAAGCATAAAAGTCAAAAGGGACATAACCATTGCTTTTTATGAGTGACTAAGTAAACACCTTTTTATTATAAAGAGGTCGGGTGTCACCTGTGTGAGTGGGTGCAGTGCCACATTCATGTTTAAAAGCAATAAATGAACTTAGTAATAATAATAAATTATTATTGTCTGAGTAGCGAAGTGGCTAGTGCACTGCCCTCTCGTGGCGAAGGTCGGGGGGTTCAAATCTGGCCGGAGGCACCCCAGTCACCCAGCTGTAGAAATGGGTACCTGACTTCTTCTGGAGTTGGGGAAGGAAAGGCAGCCAGGCGTGATACTGACCATATCACCCTCTAGTGTGCTGACAGGTCAAGGAAAATATGGGCATTAACACCATATCCCTATGTGCCTCTAAGGCATGACAGGATTACTTTTACCTTTTACCTATGAATAATAGTTACTTCCCTCTGCTGGTGGCGAGATTCTTCAGCTGCCATGCGTGGAGTGGGGCTTCTCCCGGCCAGTGAAGAAAGGTGTGAATGGGGTTGCCACACAGCACCACCATGGAAAAGTGAAAGAAAGGATTAAGTGAAGTAATCAGTAGTCTCGAGGTCAGGACTGCTCAAATCATGGCACCTCTGCGATGGAGGTTGTCCATATCCTATATGCACTCATGCCAGGCGAATTGCCTGAACCGGCTTAACCCAGGGGTTAAACTAAGACACTGCTGGTGAGATTCTTCGACTGCCATGCGCGGGGTGTAACTCCTCCCGGCCATGGAAGAAAATGCAAATAAGGTTGCCGGCTGGTGCCGCTGTGAAAAGGTGATGGAACGGATAAAGTGAAGATTAATCGATATGTTCAGTAGTCTCGCGATGAGAGCTACTCATACCACAGCACCTCTGCTCTCGAGGCTGGCCACGTCTGATATACACCCATACTGGTGAAATATGTCTAAGCCGGCTTAACCCTGGGTGAAACTTGATGGCTACTCATGTCATGGTGCCTCCACTCTAGAGGTCAAACACGTCCTAAATGCGCCTGTACTGGGATAATATGCCTAAACCGGCGTAACCCAAGGGTAAAACCTACTAGTGGCGAGGATTCGTCCTCCTGGACAAAAGCTTCGACCTGGTCACAGCTATGAAAGGTAGTGGCCATGACCACAAAATGCTGAAGTCAGAGACACTGGACCAGTGCAGTCTAGATAGGCAACCACCTCTCACCCGATGAGGAATATGCGTATCCTAATCACACTGAGGTTTTCCAGTGAGAAAGTCCAATGCTGGACTAGATGGGCATCCACCTCTCACCCGGCGGGGATATACAGATATCCAAAACACCTCGATGTTTTCTGGTGAGAAAGTCCAACTCTGGGCTGGATGAACTGCCACCTCTCACCTGGCGGGGATACACTGATATCCAAAACACCTCGAGGTTTTCTGGTGAGAAAGTCCAACTCTAGATTAAACTGGTGCAATGAAAACCACAGTGTCACACAATCCTGCATCTGCAACCCACCAAGAGTACAGGCCCAAGCCCCACAGTACTCTGAACCTCATGTGGTCCCCTCAGGGATCTCTTGTGGCCCTTTCAGGGACCACAGGACCAATCATGGACCACAGGAGTAAATTCAGTAGGATCACAGAGCGATCTTTGTGGTAAAAGCAAACAAAGAAGAAAATGAGAAGTTACTTCATTTATGTCATACAGGGTGGGCCATGAAAAAAACAGCCAGTGCTTAAAGTACAATAACCTACCACAAATTACATATACAGTGTGTTGCAAGCACACTCATGCAGCAACAAATGACAGAGCTATCACAGAATGTGTAAAGTGGGCCAGAGCTATCACAAAATATGTGAAGTGGGCCAGAGCTATCACAGAACGTGTAATGTGGGCCAGAGCTATCACAGAATGTGTAAAGTGGGCCAGAGCTATCACAAAATATGTGAAGTGGGCCAGAGCTATCACAGAATGTGTAATGTGGGCCAGAGCTATCACAGAATATGTGAAGTGGGCCAGAGCTATCACAGAATATGTGAAGTGGGCCAGAGCTATCACAGAATATGTGAAGTGGGCCAGAGCTATCACAGAATATGTGAAGTGGGCCAGAGCTATCACAGAATATGTGAAGTGGGTCAGAGCTATCACAGAATATGTGAAGTGGGTCAGAGCTATCACATATGTGAAGTGGGCCAGAGCTATCACAGAATATGTGAAGTGGGCTGCTTTTTCTCATGCCTCACCTTATATTATGTAATAACAACACCATAACCATGTGATGTAGCCTGCAGGCTGGTGATTACCAACTCCTGGCCTCAAGGTTTTGTATATTCTAATATGATGGATAGTGGGTGTTCAATGAATCCTCATGGCTGTGCTATATGAAACACTTATGTTCATGTCTGACATATCTATCAGTCAATCAAGTGCTGTGCTGTGTGGCATAGACAATCATTTCTCTCCACAATTCCCTGTCTTTAGACTTGATTATGAGATCCGCCGGTGACTTTCTTTCTAGCCACACTGACAGTCCATCCAGTAACTTCTCTCTCTCTCTTCCCTCAGTTTTTCCAGTTGTGACAATGTGTTCCAAATTTCCTCCTCTCAGAAAATGTCCTACAAATCTCGCTTGTCTGCCTCTGATCTTTGCTGTAATTTGCCTTTTAAATCCAGCCTCTCTTAAGACTTCCTTGTTGGTTTCCTTAGCTGTCCATGGTACCTTCAACATCCTTCTTATGAACCACGTTTCCATGACTTTCATTTCTCGCTGTACTCTCTTATTCATGGACCATTCTTCACATCCATAAAACAAAATTTGCTCAATGTAACATTTAAGTACTCGTAATCTTGTTTCCATTGATATGGATCTGTTGCACAAGATGTTTCTCATTTTCTGGAATGCTGACTTGGCCTGAGCACGTTTGCTTTTTATTTCATTGTGATATTTCCCGTCAGCTGTTATAATTGTTCCTAAGTACTTGAATCTATCAACTTGTTTCAGTTCTGTGCATATCTATACCAGAATTTATTCCATTGTATTCAGATGTAAATCTACACACAACAAAAATTTTGTTGAAGTTAGATACAGGTGGTGGATGGAGTGGGAGAGCGGCTGACAGATAATGTTGGTTATGGTCACCATTCTATGATGGTAGGCAGATGATCTCAATGTAGGGACAACGGCTACGATCACTGAGTAGTAGTCACTGCCTAGAAGGAAAGCAGTGGTAAACTACCTTCTGTGAACATACCAAGAAACCCTAATAGCATTGTTGATAATATGCAAATGGATGCATCAGTAGCAGGGCATCGTGCTTACAACTAAGAGGCCTGCAGGAGAGCTGTTATGGAGACAAAGTTCCGCAAGGGACATGCAAATGACTGACTGAGTTAGGTACATTAGTGCTTCAATTTGTGTGTTGTTAACAGTTAAAATTATATAAATAAATGTAGAAATCTTTGATTATAGACTGCACAGTAACTTTACTATAGACTGGACAGTAACTTTACTATAGACTGGACAGTAACTTTACTATAGACTGCACAGTAACTTTTACAAGCCATTACTGGGGAATGTTTAAAAATCTCTAAGTATTTGTATGAGGTGTGATCAGAAATTTTCTGGCCTGATACCATGATCTCTAAATCTTTTTGAGTGGCATGCTTCATCAGCAAGTGGCAGTACCAGGATGTGTGTGAATCAGTGTGTGTCAAGTGATGTGTGTGAATCAGTGTGTGTCAAGTGATGTGTGTGAATCAGTGTGTGTCAAGTGATGTGTGTGAATCAGTGTGTGTCAAGTGATGTGTGTGAATCAGTGTGTGTCAAGTGATGTGTGTGAATCAGTGTGTGTCAAGTGATGTGTGTGAATCAGTATGTATCAAGTGATGTGGAGCTAGGGATATTTATTTAACATCAAGCACTCATCATCTATGGATGTTAAAAAGAAACAGCGGGTTTTATGAAAGTTTAAGCAAATCTTGGGCAAACTGCAGCAGGAACCCTAGCAAATCTTGGACAAACTGCAACAGGAACCCTAGCAAAGATTCAACAAGCATTGGTGAGCAATCTTATGGTCAGACACATGTTTTATGTGGCATGCATTATTCAACATCAAAAAGACAGAGACTATGGTTATATCTAAGAAACAGAATCCACCAGCATGCAGTATTAAATTAAACGGAACTGTTCTAAAGCAGGTGCAGAAATTCAAATACCTTGGAGCAGTAATAACTTCAGATGGGAAATGCAGAACAGAAATTAGGAACAGAATAGGCCAAGCAAAGACTGCATTTCAGAGAATGAGAAACATATTAGCTAACACATCTTTATCAATGAATGTTAGAAAATGAGTCCTAAAATGCTATATTGAACCTATCTTGTTATATGGAAGTGAATCATGGACAATAGGCAAGTCTGCACAAAAATCATTGGAAGCAGCAGAAATGTGGTTTATTAGAAGAATGTTGCGAATCCCCTGGACAGCAAAAATAACTAATGAAGAATGTAGGAGAAGAGCTGGAGAGACAAAAAACCTTGTCAAAAAGATAAGAGAGAGACAATGTACTTTCATAGGACATGCAATGAGAAGAGGGGGCATTGAAAATATTATAACGACAGGAAAAATAGAAGGAAGAAGATCAAGAGGAGGACCAAGAGAAATGATACTGGACAGTCTGACGGGATGGTGTGAGAGGAGATCACCAACTGAGCTGATGGCCTGCATGAAGGATCGTGTACTCTGGAAAAGCATAATAGCCAACGCCAGTCGGCACGGCACATGATGATGATGATGATGATTATTCAAGGCCATTCGAACATCATTTGAAGATGATGATGACCACATAGAGAGACCACTGACTTGTACGGCTCCTCAAAATGTCACACAGATCCAGCAGTTCATCCATGAGAATCATTGTCTGACTATTCGAGAGCTTTGTGAGGCAGTGAGTTGGTACTGGTTTCGGGACAAGTCAGAAGATCCTTGCAGAAGAAGTAAGCACGCACTGCATGACAGCCAGCTTTGCCCCAAGGATCTTCACAGCTGACCAGGTGCAGGATTGTCTTGATTAGCTTCAGCAGCTTGCCTCAGAGGATGAAACCTTCTTGTCCAGGGCCATAGCTGGTGGTGAGAGCTGGTTTTGTGCTTGTGTCCAGGAGACAGAGCAGCAGCCATTCTGATGGGAAAGTCCAGGTTCACAGACCAGACAATCAAAAATGCAATGTCAAGAGCATGGTGATCATTTTCTGTGACATCAAGGGAACTGTGTACCAAGTTTTCTGTGACATCAAGGGAACTGTGCACCAAGTTTTCTGTGACATCAAGAGAACTGTGCACCAAGTTTTCTGTGACATGAAGGGAACTGTGCACCAAGTTTTCTGTGACATGAAGGGAACTGTGCACCAAGTTTTCTGTGACATCAAGGGAACTGTGCACCAAGTTTTCTGTGACATGAAAGGAACTGTGCACCAAGTTTTCTGTGACATCAAGAGAACTGTGTAGCGAGTTTTCTGTGACATGAAGGGAACTGTGCACCAAGTTTTCTGTGACATCAAGAGAACTGTGTACCAAGTTTTCTGTGACATGAAGGGAACTGTGCACCAAGTTTTCTGTGACATCAAGAGAACTGTGTAGCAAGTTTTCTGTGACATGAAGGGAACTGTGCACCAAGTTTTCTGTGACATCAAGAGAACTGTGTAGCAAGTTTTCTGTGACATGAAGGGAACTGTGCACCAAGTTTTCTGTGACATCAAGAGAACTGTGTAGCAAGTTTTCTGTGACATGAAGGGAACTGTGCACCAAGTTTTCTGTGACATCAAGAGAACTGTGTAGCAAGTTTTCTGTGACATGAAGGGAACTGTGCACCAAGTTTTCTGTGACATCAAGAGAACTGTGCACCAAGTTTTCTGTGACATCAAGAGAACTGTGTAGCAAGTTTTCTGTGACATGAAGGGAACTGTGCACCAAGTTTTCTGTGACATCAAGAGAACTGTGCACCAAGTTTTCTGTGACATCAAGAGAACTGTGCACCAAGTTTTCTGTGACATCAAGAGAACTGTGCACCAAGTTTTCTGTGACATCAAGAGAACTGTGTACCAAGTTTTCTGTGACATGAAGGGAACTGTGCACCAAGTTTTCTGTGACATCAAGAGAACTGTGCACCAAGTTTTCTGTGACATCAAGAGAACTGTGCACCAAGTTTTCTGTGACATCAAGAGAACTGTGCACCAAGTTTTCTGTGACATCAAGAGAACTGTGCACCAAGTTTTCTGTGACATCAAGAGAACTGTGCACCAAGTTTTCTGTGACATCAAGAGAACTGTGCACCAAGTTTTCTGTGACATCAAGAGAACTGTGCACCAAGTTTTCTGTGACATGAAGGGAACTGTGCACCAAGTTTTCTGTGACATGAAGGGAACTGTGCACCAAGTTTTCTGTGACATCAAGAGAACTGTGTAGCAAGAATTTGTCCCTGCTGACCAGACTGCATGTTCAAACTTTGATGTTTTGCAGTGAGTGCATGAAAATGTGAGAATGAGATGCTTTTGCATGTGGCAAGGAAAAGCACTGGCTACTTCACAGTGACAAGTGCTCCTTCTCACAGTGCACTTGACACCCGGTAGTTTTTGGTCAAGAATAACATTCTTGTCATTCCCCCACCCTCCTTATTTGCCAGACTTGGACACCTGTGACTTCTTTTTGTTCACAAAATTGAAGATGAGGTAGAAAGAATGTTGTCTTGACAACATTGAGGACATCCATATGGGATCACAGGTGGTGCTTAACAACATCATCTACTTCAGGGAGCATTCCAGTAATGGAGGGAGCACTTAGACCAGTTTATCCATGAACAAGGAAACTACTTTGATAGTAATGGTGGTCAGTAAGAGCTATAACAAGATTTTACTTCTTTGTAGGAGCAGTCTGGAAAATTTCTGATCAAACCTTGTATATATATAAACACATATATCATAATATCATGAAATTATATGCCATGGCATTTGCATGCCTTAGAGGTGTGAAGTATTTGTGCCTTCACATATCTAGGCCACAGCTTCATGAAGTAGTTAGGGAATCCAATGCCTTCCTGCCTTTGTTTTGTAAGGGAACTCCTGGGTACTCTTTTCCTGAGGCTGGGTTGACTCCAGGTGCTGGTCAATTCAGAAAAATTTCACTCCAGCTGGGAACTGAATATAGGGCATTCTGGTTGGTAGTGAGTACACTAACAACCACACCACCACAGCATTGTGATAAAATTAGACAATATTTCCACTGACAGAAGAAACAAATGAACACATTTAATATTCAAAAGACGAGATACTGAGATAGCCCACATATTATCAATTTGCAGGCCCTGTTTGGCCAGTAGACCATGCTGCCACAAATGAAATAGAGGTCATTTGTCCAAAATCAAAAATGGAGCAAGAAGACAACGGAATTTTCTCTTCCAGAGAAGACAAACCTATGAGACTGCTGGTAACATCTTTGGATGAAGGTAAGAGTTGGAACTTCAAAAACACTTGAATAAACATTTAATTTAATTAAAATTTTTTTCTCTAGACCTGTTATGATTTCCTCATTCATAACAGCAAATACAAAATGTTTTACGGAGCAACAGCTGGGAATGCTTGCAGATGCCACTACACTGTCATGTGCTGAATGGCAACTTGGGTCCAAGATAACAACTAGAAAAATTATCAAAGAAAATTTGAAGGAGAGTTGGGCTCACTGTATTGTAAAAACTTTGAATGATGTTAAATTATCAATCATACTTTGTATAATTTAACAGCTTTTAAAAAGTCACTTCAGAGCACAACACTAATTTATCACCCTGTTTCATTTTTCCATTAGGAATGATAATCCACAATTCTCCACAGCATTTTTCTATTTTGAAGTCAAAAGTTCAAGGGGTGTCCTGGAATGACCTTTTTTCTATTTTTGTAAACAGCTTTAGGTATGTCTTAGAAAGGCCAAAGGCCTATTTTCTGTGACATGAAGGGAACTGTGCACCAAGTTTTCTGTGACATCAAGGGAACTGTGCACCAAGTTTTCTGTGACATGAAAGGAACTGTGCACCAAGTTTTCTGTGACATCAAGAGAACTGTGTAGCGAGTTTTCTGTGACATGAAGGGAACTGTGCACCAAGTTTTCTGTGACATCAAGAGAACTGTGTACCAAGTTTTCTGTGACATGAAGGGAACTGTGCACCAAGTTTTCTGTGACATCAAGAGAACTGTGTAGCAAGTTTTCTGTGACATGAAGGGAACTGTGCACCAAGTTTTCTGTGACATCAAGAGAACTGTGTAGCAAGTTTTCTGTGACATGAAGGGAACTGTGCACCAAGTTTTCTGTGACATCAAGAGAACTGTGTAGCAAGTTTTCTGTGACATGAAGGGAACTGTGCACCAAGTTTTCTGTGACATCAAGAGAACTGTGTAGCAAGTTTTCTGTGACATGAAGGGAACTGTGCACCAAGTTTTCTGTGACATCAAGAGAACTGTGCACCAAGTTTTCTGTGACATCAAGAGAACTGTGTAGCAAGTTTTCTGTGACATGAAGGGAACTGTGCACCAAGTTTTCTGTGACATCAAGAGAACTGTGCACCAAGTTTTCTGTGACATCAAGAGAACTGTGCACCAAGTTTTCTGTGACATCAAGAGAACTGTGCACCAAGTTTTCTGTGACATCAAGAGAACTGTGTACCAAGTTTTCTGTGACATGAAGGGAACTGTGCACCAAGTTTTCTGTGACATCAAGAGAACTGTGCACCAAGTTTTCTGTGACATCAAGAGAACTGTGCACCAAGTTTTCTGTGACATCAAGAGAACTGTGCACCAAGTTTTCTGTGACATCAAGAGAACTGTGCACCAAGTTTTCTGTGACATCAAGAGAACTGTGCACCAAGTTTTCTGTGACATCAAGAGAACTGTGCACCAAGTTTTCTGTGACATCAAGAGAACTGTGCACCAAGTTTTCTGTGACATGAAGGGAACTGTGCACCAAGTTTTCTGTGACATGAAGGGAACTGTGCACCAAGTTTTCTGTGACATCAAGAGAACTGTGTAGCAAGAATTTGTCCCTGCTGACCAGACTGCATGTTCAAACTTTGATGTTTTGCAGTGAGTGCATGAAAATGTGAGAATGAGATGCTTTTGCATGTGGCAAGGAAAAGCACTGGCTACTTCACAGTGACAAGTGCTCCTTCTCACAGTGCACTTGACACCCGGTAGTTTTTGGTCAAGAATAACATTCTTGTCATTCCCCCACCCTCCTTATTTGCCAGACTTGGACACCTGTGACTTCTTTTTGTTCACAAAATTGAAGATGAGGTAGAAAGAATGTTGTCTTGACAACATTGAGGACATCCATATGGGATCACAGGTGGTGCTTAACAACATCATCTACTTCAGGGAGCATTCCAGTAATGGAGGGAGCACTTAGACCAGTTTATCCATGAACAAGGAAACTACTTTGATAGTAATGGTGGTCAGTAAGAGCTATAACAAGATTTTACTTCTTTGTAGGAGCAGTCTGGAAAATTTCTGATCAAACCTTGTATATATATAAACACATATATCATAATATCATGAAATTATATGCCATGGCATTTGCATGCCTTAGAGGTGTGAAGTATTTGTGCCTTCACATATCTAGGCCACAGCTTCATGAAGTAGTTAGGGAATCCAATGCCTTCCTGCCTTTGTTTTGTAAGGGAACTCCTGGGTACTCTTTTCCTGAGGCTGGGTTGACTCCAGGTGCTGGTCAATTCAGAAAAATTTCACTCCAGCTGGGAACTGAATATAGGGCATTCTGGTTGGTAGTGAGTACACTAACAACCACACCACCACAGCATTGTGATAAAATTAGACAATATTTCCACTGACAGAAGAAACAAATGAACACATTTAATATTCAAAAGACGAGATACTGAGATAGCCCACATATTATCAATTTGCAGGCCCTGTTTGGCCAGTAGACCATGCTGCCACAAATGAAATAGAGGTCATTTGTCCAAAATCAAAAATGGAGCAAGAAGACAACGGAATTTTCTCTTCCAGAGAAGACAAACCTATGAGACTGCTGGTAACATCTTTGGATGAAGGTAAGAGTTGGAACTTCAAAAACACTTGAATAAACATTTAATTTAATTAAAATTTTTTTCTCTAGACCTGTTATGATTTCCTCATTCATAACAGCAAATACAAAATGTTTTACGGAGCAACAGCTGGGAATGCTTGCAGATGCCACTACACTGTCATGTGCTGAATGGCAACTTGGGTCCAAGATAACAACTAGAAAAATTATCAAAGAAAATTTGAAGGAGAGTTGGGCTCACTGTATTGTAAAAACTTTGAATGATGTTAAATTATCAATCATACTTTGTATAATAAAACTTTGAATGATGTTAAATTATCAATCATACTTTGTATATTAACAGCTTTTAAAAAGTCACATCAGAGCACAACACTAATTTATCAGCCTGTTTCATTTTTCCATTAGGAATGATAATCCACAATTCTCCACAGCATTTTTCTATTTTGAAGTCAAAAGTTCAAGGGGTGTCCTGGAATGACCTTTTTTCTATTTTTGTAAACAGCTTTAGGTATGTCTTAGAAAGGCCAAAGGCCTATTTTCTGTTTCTGTAACCAACTTTAGGTGTGTCCTGGAAAGACCTATTTTCTGTTTCTGTAACCGTCTTTAGATATGTCATGACCTTGTTTGTTTGAGTTCTTATCTCAAGATCTTTACTACTACCAGATGCCTGTTTCATTGGAGCATATTTCTTTATTATTTAATCAAAATAATTTTGCTGCTTATTTCAGTCTTCTCCCAACACATTATCATTATCATTCAGTTTTCCGTGCCATTGTGTCTCATTGCTGCGGACAAGACTTGTCTCCATTCCTCTGTGTTTTTAGTCTTATCCTGCCAGTTGTCAACTTTGAGGGCTCATAGGTTTAGGCTGTCATGCCACCGTTGTCTCAGTCTGTGACTTGGTCTGTCTCCATTAATCACTTCTGTATAAGTTATCCAAACCACATCGAGGTTTTCCGATGAGAAAGTCCAACTCTAGACTAAACTGGTGCAACGAAAACCACAGTGTCATGCAATGCCGCTTCTGTGACCCACCGAGAGTATAGTCCGAAGCCCCACGATGCTGTGAGCCTCCATCCTAAACTCTTCCCGTGCCCAAGAAAAAAATGCGGACGTTCCTGTTCATGCCACACAAAAAGCGCGGGTCCTGATCTGTATAGTGGGTATAGTTGTAAAATGGAATGGAAAACAGTATTTACATGTACTTCCGTGTACTTATTATGTTTCAAAGTATAACTGAATGTATGAAAATTTCATAAATGCAGAGTTGTTTTAGGAAAAAAAGAAGTAATGTGGTATTTTTAGACAATGATTGTGCCCAGCTCACCATCGGCTAGGTCTAGATATGCACTACTTTTATGTTGCATTCTCGCTAAATTAATGTCTGAAATAACATACTAACTATTTCTATAGTCATCTAATATGTCTAAATCTACTTAGGATACATTCAAGAGCAGTGGAGTGGTCACAGGCCATGTCCATATCCCTATCTACATCGTCAAAGATTGAAAAATTTTGATGTTTCTTTTCCTTTTTCTCGCTCAGCATCGCTCGTAACTAAGGACTCTTCCACCATTTTGAAAAGTGTCACCGGAAACGTGAACGAAATATGTACAATCTAAATTTTACACCGGTTGGTTTTATTGAAACAAATGAATTGTCACTATAATGACTATGGCACGCAACTCAGTAACCGGAAATTCTCACTATAGTGACTATTGCACGGGAAGAGTAAATGAGACTATCGCAAGAACCACAGGAGTAAACTCAGTAGGATAAAGTGATGATCTTGGTGGTAGAAGTGAATGAAGAAGACTTCTGTATAAGCCTTTTTTTGTCTGTCTATTCTAGTCCATCTTCTCCAAGTGTCCCAAAACATCAATTATGTTCAAATATTTATCAAATGTTGATCGTTTTTAAGAGGAAAAAATATTACAGGGTTATTTGATAAAAACAAAAGAAATATTAAACTTCAAGAAATGTGTTTTCAAAATAGACAGGTTTGTACAGTTGAACTGTTTAGTCTGAGTGACAGGTGAACTTTCCAGCCTGGGTGACCAGGTGAACTTTCCAGCCTGAGTGACAGTTGAACTTTCCAGCCTGAGTGACAGTTGAACTTTCCAGCCTGAATGACAGTTGAACTTTCCAGCCTGAGTGACAGGTGAACTTTCCAGCCTGGGTGACAGGTGAACTTTCCAGCCTGAGTGACAGTTGAACTTTCCAGCCTGGATGACAGTTGAACTTTCCAGCCTGAATGACAGTTGAACTTTCCAGCCTGAGTGACAGTTGAACTTTCCAGCCTGGGTGACAGGTGAACTTTCCAGCCTGAGTGACAGTTGAACTTTCCAGCCTGGATGACAGGTGAACTTTCCAGCCTGGGTGGCAATTGAACTTTCCAGCCTGAGTGACAGTTGAACTTTCCAGCCTGGATGATAGGTGAACTTTCCAGCCTGAGTGACCCTGCTACAAGTATGTGAACCATTTGATGAAGCTCCAGAAACAATACTTGGTCCCTAATGTCTTGGAAAAGAAATGGGCCATGGAAAGTTATAATATTGATTTGTATTGCCATCGCCTAGTTCTTTGATTTGCACCTCTTGCCACTATCATTATGATCATCCTAACTGCTTTACCAAGTAACTCTCTTGATTCTTTTTTGAGTCTCTAGAAGTACGTGAGGTCCAGATGTGCAGAAGGGAACTGCACCCAGAAGAGCATCATGCCATGTTTTTGCCTAAGTTTAATATTAATGACACCAATCAGTACATAATACTGATTGTCACTGCCATATGATAATGTGTGACATCTGTGTGATATATAATGTGAGATACTGTTTTAGTTCCACTGATGATCCAGTGTCATCATCTTCAACACTTGCAGACAACACTTCATAGGAAAAGACTTCTGACTGTTCAATATTTGAACTGTGGTTCTTCCTATGTCATTTTTCTAAAAAGAGTTTCCTTTCTATGAATATATAATTGTATTTTTTTTGTAAACAAGATTTTTTTCCTTTTGTCTTGCAGATGTAAAGGAAGAGATAGATGAGTTTGAGGTACGTCGTGAATGTATCAGAGTGTAATATAGTGTAGCTGTGAGATAATAGGTATTAGTCTGGCCTCAAGGGTTTTACCATTTGAGGACAAAATTTAACATGTGTAGTACAAATATATTCTCAAAAACAGTTTTGTGCACAAATGTGCGTTGTAACATCAAATTACAGAGTGTGATCTAAAATTCTCATAAAAAAAAAATAACTAAAATTCAAAGAAATCAGGAAAACAAGTTCCATGTAAAGCTATCTATTTTTCTACTGCAGCTACTGTAGCACAGATTTTCATCATGAAATTGAAAAATAAAAGAAGCAATTTTCTTTTTTTTCTTTTTCTTTTTTACAAGGCATATAAAGTTTCGTACATGGCATGATTTTTTAAAAATTGTGCAGCTGCATGTCTTAGAGGGAACATTGCTAGGTGTACATAATTTGTATTAAGTATTATTAGTTTTAAAAATTGTACCTGTTAGTATCTTGGCGGATAACCAGTAAACATTGTCTTTTGCTTGAAAATAGGATGTAAGGCACAGGTAAACATTGTCATTGGCACAGGGTAAAGTAGATATGAGTCTGCTGAAGTCATGATGTATTAAAACAGTTTTCACGCACTACTTAAAGCCATAACACAGTACTGTGTGTTATTACAGTTTCTCTTACATGAGCACTAAGCTCAGAGACACTCAACATATGTTACAATGATATTCACTCTGTAACAGGACAACCCAGGTAACACTGACTCCACTACTTATCCATACACGACATGACCAGTTACGTGTAAATCAACAACTCTACACCACAATTAACACTTAACATGAATCCAAACATCACAGGATTCATCAGACACACTGTATATGTTTAATGATGAGATCCCATTTGTACAGTGAGTGTTGTAACGATGTAGAGTGTAAACTTGATGGATACATTTACAAATGATCATCCAAAAAAACATAAGTCCGGGCGACTAACATCGCCATGGGACTAGGTCAGAAAAAAACATGGACAAATCGACACACAAATCTACATGACTACTACAACAATGTGTCTTAAGAAAAGCAATCCATCAACTACAACAATGTAACTACAGAATCTCTATCCGTTCCTAGAATCAAACACACAACCTCTCGCTACAACATTCTGACCAAAAAACTCCCCTCTCAACTCATTCACACCTCCCGCCTAACCTAAATCACGTGACTAAGAATTCTCTCGAAACACGAGATATTTTCTCCGTGCTTGCATACAGTGATGAGTTGTGGTCTACCAGACCACAACCACAAGGTTACACACAAAACAATCTGTACAGAATGTTATTCTGTTACAGTATTTTCAGTAGCATTTGTACATAAGTACTGTTTAGTAATTCTGTTTCATCTCATTGTATTTCTGTCTGTCAGTTGATTAATTCTGTACTTATTTTAGTTTCCAATTTTGCCTCTGTTTCATTAAATATTCAGATTTCTTGGTACTTCTCATGCACAGGACCTCCCAGATCTGGAAGAACTTGATGAGACAGAGGTGCACACAATCCATGCTAATGTGAGCTCTCAGAGAGTAGAAATTGAAAAGGTAGATCAGAAGTGAAATACTGAGCTCTGTCTGAGTGCAGTGTGAATTCTGTTATTAATTAATAAGCAAGAAGTCTAGCTGCAAATTTGAGCTTATGCCACTGTGATGGTTTAAGCTCAAATGTGAACTTTGCAGATTTGCTTATATTTGCACTTCACCTGCTGGTAAGAAAGTCCCGGTTCAAGTTGGCACTCAGGGTGAATTTTTTTTTCAGATCAGAGTCAGCCCAGCTTTAAGAAATGGGTATCTGGTTTTCCTTGGGATAAAAAAAAAGGTAGAGAGGCCAGGTGCTGCTACCTCAGATCCTGTGGTGGCCTAGAAAATGTGAAGGCACTAACATTTCATACTCCTACATCATGCAGATGTGTGGGACATGGATTCAGTCTGGTAGGAGACTGGCTTTTGTAAATTTCAGTTACACTGCTGGCGAGATTCTTCAAATGCCGCACGTGGAGTGAAACTCCTCCCAGCCAATGAAGAAAATGCAAAAAAGAAATTAGGGTTGCCATGTGGCATCATCATCATGTGCCGTGCCGACTGGCGTTGGCTATTATGCTTCTCCAGAGTACCCGATCCTTCATGCAGGCCATCAGTTCAGTTGGTGATCTCCTCTCACACCATCCCATCAGGCTGTTCAGTATCATTTCTCTTGGTCTTCCTCTTGATCTTCTTCCTTCTATTTTTCCTGTTGTTATAATATTTTCAATGCCCCCTCTTCTCATTGCATGTCCTATGAAAGTACATTGTCTCTCTCTTATCTTTTTGACAAGGTTTTTTGTCTCTCTAGCTCTTCTCATACATTCTACATTAGTTATTTTTGCTGTCCAGGGGATTCGCAACATTCTTCTAATAAACTACATTTCTGCTGCTTCCAATGATTTTTGTGCAGACTTGCCTATTGTCCATGATTCACTTCCATATAACAAGATAGGTTCAATATAGCATTTTAGGACTCATTTTCTAACATTCATTGATAAAGATGTGTTAGCTAATATGTTTCTCATTCTCTGAAATGCAGTCTTTGCTTGGCCTATTCTGTTCCTAATTTCTGTTCTGCATTTCCCATCTGAAGTTATTACTGCTCCAAGGTATTTGAATTTCTGCACCTGCTTTAGAATAGTTCCGTTTAATTTAATACCGCATGCTGGTGGATTCTGTTTCTTAGATATAATCATAGTCTCTGTCTTCTTCTTCTTCTTCGTTCACTTCTACCACCAAAAACCGCACTGTGAAGCTACTGAATTCACGCCTGTGGTCCTCGTTAGGTCCCGTGGTCCCCTGTGTGGTCCAAAATAGACCACACGAGATCCACGAGAGGACCACAAGGGGTTCAGAGTATCACAGTGCTTTAGCCTGTATTCTTGGTGGGTCTCGGAAGCAGGATTGCGTGACACCGTGGTTTTCATTGCACCAGTTTAGTCTAGGGTTGGACTTTCTCACCGGAAGACCTCGTCGTGTTTAGGATATCAGTGCATCCCCGCTGGGTGAGAGGCGGTAGCCCACCCAGGCCAGAGTTGGACTTTCTCACCGGAAAACCTCGACGTGTTTTGAGATACCCGTGTATCACCGCCGGGTGAGAGGTGGTTGCCCATCCAGTCCAGGGTTGGACTTTCTCACCGGAAAACCTCAGTGTGATTAGGATACGCAAACATCCCCGCCGGGTGAGAGGTGGTTGCCTATCTAGACTTCCCTGGTCCAGTGTCTCCGACTTCAGCATTTTGCGGTCGTGGCCGCTACCCTTCCTAGTTGTGACCAGGATGGAGCTTTTGTCAAGGAGGACGAATCCTTGCCACCAGTGACTTCTACCCCTGGGTTGAGCCGGTTTAGGCATTATTCCAGTATGGGCGTGTTTGGGACGGGACCGACCTCTAGGGCAGAGGTACTGTGACATGCATAGCCTTCAAGATTCACCCCTGGTATGAGCCGGTTTAGGCAAAATTCACCAGTATGGGTGTTTATCAGGCGTTACCGATCTCTAGAGCGGAGGTGGCATGACATGTCTAGCCATCAAGTTCCACCCCTGGTGTGTGCCGGTTTAGGCATATTTCACCAGTGTAGGTGTATTTCGGGCGTGGCCGGCCTCTAGAGCAGAGGTGCCGTGGTATAGCTCTCGTAGCGATACTACTGGACATACCAGTTAAACTTCACTTTCCACCACCTTTTCCCATCGGCTCCGCACAGCAACCTTTATTTCTTTTCCGCATTTACTTCCTTAACCGGGAGGAGCTTCACTCCACGCGCGGCATTTGAAGAGTCTCGCCAGCAGTGTCTTAACCTCTGGGACAAGCCGGTTCATGTATTTCACCCGATATGACTGCACTCAGGACGTGGCCGACCTCCAGATTTAAACAGTTCTGCCACGGGAAGGCCAGGAGCTGGACTTGACTGCCAGAGGCTGTTTGTGGCGCGTTTGCAGTCCTTAGAACCGCTGGCTAGCCGTTTACATGCTTTGCTCGACGGACAAACCACTTGCTTCTGCATCGAAACACCTTAACTCTCGCCGTCCGGGAAGGGAGCGAAAGCCTGTCTCCCCACGCACGGAACTCGAGAGTGCTTTTTCGCCAAAAGAACGGTCGGCCTGTGCAACAGCAACCGCCCGCGCTGTGCAGGTCGGCGCAGCTCTGCGCGGCTGACCATAGTCTCTGTCTTTTTGATGTTCAAAGTAAGGCCTTTCTGTTCACTTTCTTTGGCGACTTTATCCAAGAGTTTTTGCAGGTCTTGTTGGTTCTCAGCTATCAGTACTGTGTCGTCAGCATGTGGCGCCAATGTGAAAAGGTGATGGAAAGGATAAAGTGAAGCTTAGTCGGCATGTCCAGTGGTCTTGCAGTGAGAGCTACTCATACCACAGCACCTCTCTCTAGATGCCAGCCACATCCGATATACACCCATACTGGTGAAATATGTCTAAACTGGCTTAAACTTGGGGTGAAACTTGATGGCTGCTCATATCATGGTACCTCTACTCTAGAGGTCAGTCACGTCCTAGACACGCCCGTACTGGGATAATATGCCTAAACCGGCTCAATCCAGGGGTGAAACTTACTGGTGGTGAGGATTCATCCTCCTGGACAAAAGCTTTGTCCTGGTCACAACTAGGAAGAATAGCAGCCAGAACCACAAAATGCTGAAATCGGAGACACTGGACCAGTGCAGTCTAGATAGGCAACTACCTCTCACCCAGCGGGGATGTATGCGTGTCCTAATTACGCTGAGGTTTTCAGGTAAGAAAGTCCAACTCTGGACTGGATGGGCAACCACCTCTCACCCAGCGGGGATATACTGATATCCTTAACACGTCAAGGTTTTCCAGTGAGAAAGTCCAACTCTAGATTAAACTGGTGCAACGAAAACCACAGTGTCATGCATTCTCGCTTCTGAGACCCACCAAGAATACAGGCTCAAGCCCTGCAGTACTCTGAACCTCTTGTGGTCCTCTCATGGATCTTGTGTGGTCCTTTCAGGGGGAACCACAGGACCTATTGAGGACCACAGGAGTAAATTCAGGAGGATCATGGGGCAGTCTTGGTGGTAGAAGCGAACAAAGAAGAAGAAGAAGAAGAAGATAAATTTCAGTAGCAGGTTTAAACGGCAGCCTTCTCAACAAGCTCTGCTAAGCTAAACAAGCTCTGCCAAAGTTTCAGTCACAGCTTTGCTGGAAAGACTGTGGTATTCGGTTTACTAGTGTCAGCACATGCAACTAGGATGAAACCTTTCCTAGGTTTGGTTTGTAGGCTGTAACAACCATACCAGGTTCGACACAGTCATAATGACTTTCTTTCTTCTAGTTCTGGACACTTTTGGTGAGCTAATTCTGAACTTTATATAACTTACATTTAGCTAATCTTTGTGGAAACATTTTATTTGAAACTCCAAAAATAAATCTGGCCTAAGAGAAACCAACTCTAAAGAGGACATTGTTAAGAGAGGCCAAATTAACAGGCATAAAATCCCTTGATGAGGTTGAAAGACTCGCTGAAGACAGGAAAAGTTGGCAAACTACCTTGCGAGCCCTATGTGACGTTTAATGGCGTGGGAAGGATGTAAGATATAAGAAGTGACATAGTGGTTAGTGTCATCATCTCTCATAGTGAGGTTAGTGGTGTGAGTCCAGCTGGAAATGCCCCAGTCACTTAGCTTTAGAAACGGCTACCTGACTCTTTTTGTAGCTGAAGGAGAAAGGACATCTGGCTCTGATGCTGACCACATCATTATCTAGTGTGCTGACAGGTCAAGGAAAATATGAACATTCCTTGTCATTGGATGCCTTTATGGCATAATGGGGTAGTAGAGCTATGACATGATGGGGTAGTAGAGCTATAGCATGATGGGGTAGTAGAGCTATGGCATAATGGGGTAGCAGAGCTATGACATGATGGGGTAGTAGAGCTATAGCATGATGGGGTAGCAGAGCTATGACATGATGGGGTAGTAGAGCTATGGCATGATGGGGTAGCAGAGCTATAGCATGATGGGGTAGTAGAGCTATGACATGATGGGATAGTAGAGCTATAGCATGATGGGGTAGTAGAGCTATAGCATGATGGGGTAGTAGAGCTATGACATGATGGGATAGTAGAGCTATAGCATGATGGGGTAGTAGAGCTATAGCATGATGGGGTAGTAGAGCTATGACATGATGGGATAGTAGAGCTATAGCATGATGGGGTAGTAGAGCTATGGCATAATGGGGTAGTAGAGCTATAGCATGATGGGGTAGTAGAGCTATGGCATAATGGGGTAGTAGAGCTATAGCATGATGGGGTAGTAGAGCTATGGCATAATGGGGTAGTAGAGCTATGGCATGATGGGGTAGTAGAGCTATGACATGATGGGATAGTAGAGCTATAGCATGATGGGGTAGTAGAGCTATAGCATGATGGGGTAGTAGAGCTATGACATGATGGGATAGTAGAGCTATAGCATGATGGGGTAGTAGAGCTATGGCATGATGGGGTAGTAGAGCTATGACATGATGGGATAGTAGAGCTATAGCATGATGGGGTAGTAGAGCTATGGCATGATGGGGTAGCAGAGCTATGACATGATGGGGTAGTAGAGCTATGACATGATGGGGTAGTAGAGCTATGGCATGATGGGGTAGTAGAGCTATGGCATAATGGGATAGTAGAGCTATAGCATGATGGGGTAGTAGAGCTATGGCATAATGGGGTAGTAGAGCTATAGCATGATGGGGTAGTAGAGCTATGGCATGATGGGGTAGTAGAGCTATGTTTTTACATAAATGTCAATGATTTACTTATCAAATTTACTAGAAACATTTTACCTCAAACTACATAAATGCCATTAATCTATTTATCATACATAACTGAAGTATCCTTTTTCTTTATTTGGCTACAGACTTCAAAGTAACAAAAGACAGTTTTTTTTAAAAATTACCATATATCCTCTGTTTCTCATTACTGTCATCATTTGTTTTTGCTGTTTCTCATTTTCTACTTCTGGAAAAGATGCACCCTTGTATTTCTTCCTGCCACAGCTAGCAGTGGCTGACCTTGACTGGCTGAAATCGAATAGGATGACTGGCTCAGGACAGGTCTAAATGGAAAAAAAAACGTCTATCCTTATTCTCCACAATTAGCTGAGGAGGAATGATACAAACTGTTATGCATATCACCACCACCACCATCACCACCACCACCGCCGCTGCCGCTGCTGCCACCACCACCACCACCATCATCATCACCACCACCACCACCATCATCATCATCATCACTACCATCTTCATCACCACCACCATCACCACACCATCATCATCATCATCATCAATGATGATGATCATAATCACCACCACCACCATCATCATCACTACCATCATCATCATCATCACCACCACCATCACCACACCACCATCATCATCATCACCACCACCATCACCACACCACCATCATCATCATCATCACCACCACCACCACCATCATCATCACCGCCACCACCACCACCATCATCACCTTCATCATCATCATCATCATCATCATCACCACCACCACCATCATCACCATCATCAGTATTGAACCATTTTTCAAAGTCATCATTGTTTATTAAATGAAACTTTCACAGCCATCCAAGCCAATGATTGAAATCCTTGATGACATTGAGAAGGATGATGATGACAACACAGAGTCATCCTTTTTACTGCAGTCTTCTTCATCACTGGTGCAAAAACCTTCCAGAATTCTGATAGAAGAAATCACTATTGGACCTGACAGTAATACATCTTTAGACAACGAAGCTGTGCAGACATCAGCCAGCGTGAGCCAAGAGTTGTCCAGCAACTTGACAGAATCTAGTGGATCACCTGGTGGCATGCAGAAACTTACAGAATTGTCAAGTGTCATTGGAGAAGTTACAAAATTATCTAATGACATTGGAAAAGTTGAAGATTTGTCTGGTGGCATCAGAGAAATTAGTGAGCTGTCAAATGTCATTAGAGAGGTTGCAGAATTGTCAGATGACATTGGAAAAATTGTAGAATTGTCTGGTGGTGTTGAAGAAGTTACAGAACTGTCAAATGACATTGAAGAAGTTACAAAACTGTGTGTTGATATTGGAAGATCTCTAGAGTTATCAGATGATATGAGAGAAGTTGCAGAAGCATCAGGTAACAAGGGAGAAGTTACAGAACTGAAGTATGCAGAAGCTAGGGAATTATCCAGTGGGGGAAGAAAAGTTACAGAATTGCCAGAAAATTTGGCAGACATAACAGAATTGCACAGCAGAGAGGGAGAAGGGTCAAAACCTTCTGGTTGTAAGGAGGAACTCGTTAAAATGCCAGGTAATGTAAAAGGCAAACCTTCAGCATCTTTCAGGCAAGAAAGAGAGTCTGTGTTCTCTGGCTCATACAGTGGCTCAAAGTTCTTGGTAACAGAGCTAGAGGATGATGTTGAAACAATCATCGAACTACCGCTTGATAAGAAAGCAAAGAACCTAATTACAGAGATAGACAGTGAAGAGATTATTGAAAACCCCACGGAAATTAAAGAAAGACCAACAGATTTGCTGCATTCTTCAGATAAGCTTTTCAGCTGTAAGATTTCCAATGATGGTGTGCTGGATTTTGCAGCTTCTTCAGAATCTGAAGGAAAAATTGAAGAAGTAGAGCTCCAGGCTTTGGATGGAGAACTTGAGGGTTTAGATTAAACTGAGCTGTTGGGTTGTTTCCGTGATGCAGTTGGCTTGAATGATGTGTTGAAAATTTTACTGTTTTCATTCATAGTTCATTTTAAAACTTCGTTATTTTATACAGAAATACTAATACGTTCCTTGGTTAATGATCAGCCAACAGTCATAGCAGGGGGGTAGCTTATTCTTCCAATCTCTCATAGCTTGCAGCCAGCTTTTGCTGCGTGCTGTTCTTCACTAGGTTGTCTTTAGTTGGCCTCTTTCTCTTTCCGTCAGGTGTCCATTGTATGATTGTTCTAGAAATCTTTCTGGGGTCCGTTTAGAGCATATGACCAATTTATTTGCAATATTTTTTTTTTTCAGTAATCTGGTGTATGTCTTGTTGGTTCACAGTGGCCAAGTAGGTCTCTGTTATTTCTTGTCTGTGGCCAGCAAATATTAAAACTCCTTCTGGGGCAGGTTGTGTGGAAGGAGGATAATTTGTTCATTTTCTGTTAGTTTTTCTCCAACATTCTGCTCCACGGAGATGTATGAATAACACACAGCTTCTGTATCAGTTTATTTTGGTTTCAGTGCTGTACTGGGAGACTTCCAGATGTTTCTTTTTAGGTTAAAGAAGGCTGTGTTGACTTTATTCTGTAAGTCTTTGTTCAGAATATTCAGGACAAGGTTTTGTGTTCACCAAACTTATCATGTCTACCCCTGGCAGGACAAGGTTTTGTGTTCACCAAACTTATCATGTCTACCCCTGGCAGGACAAGGTTTGTGTTCACCAAACTTATTATGTCTAATGCTGTTGAATGTCACATAGGGCTCACATTGTAGTTCACCATGTTTTAAGGGTTTCACATTGTTGTCTGCTTTTTCTTTGTCTTGTTGTGTCCCATTTAGTAGCTTGTTTTGGGATTTTCTGAATGTTTTTTTCTCATCATGTGGCCAATATATGTCCATCTCCTTTTTTTTTATCTCTGAAGAGACAGGTTGCTGTGCACTCATTTCCCTTGTCTCTGTGTTGATTCCGAATTTGTTCCATTGTATACAGAGTATTTTCTTTAGACATCTGTTTTCAAATGCATCTAATTGTTTTCTGTTTCTTTAGTTGTTTTCCAACATTCGCACACGTAAATAAGGGTGGATATTACATTAGAGTTGAATAATTTTAACTGTATTTTTGTACTTTTTAACTTTTGATTACCAAATTTTCTCAAGATTTTAAAATTGCCTTTTATGGTGTCACCATCCTGGTCTTTATAGCTGCTGAGGTTTCAACTTAAGCTATCACTTTTGTTTAACAAAATGTGTTACTTTTTTTCCTCTTTTCATCTATGGTTGTTGTGTTACATTATGTGCTGTTTCAGATATCAGTAGTGATCATTCTTCTCTGTCTTGTGTGATCCTTATTCTATGTTATCCTTGGTGTTTCTGAGGTTGTGTATGTTAATTTAACATGTGGCTTGTCATGTGTTGTGTATATACAGTCTGGCAAAAATTCTTCTCTGTAATGTGTAATCCGCAGTATTTAAACATCATTTGTTTGCATTTATTTTTCTGTACCACTTGGTCAGTCTGTTCCGATTTTTTTTTCATTGTGTTCAAGGTCAACAGAAAATTTGGCCATGAACTTCTTGGTTCATCAGAGTAGTATATTTTGTATGAGCAGAAGGCACATAAATGTTGTATATCAGCAAAGAATGAAGACTATCATGTTTGGTTACAAACTTGGAGTGAACATGTTTATAAGAGTCCAGTGATTCTGTGTGGTCTGATAAGAGTAAGTGGAAGACAGTAATAGTTAAAAACATCAATGTGAAGATAAATCATCGATGTTTATTAGAAGTTAATAACTGATCTGATAGACAGCTTTGAGAAAAGCGAGACATTGAAGGACATGAATATCAGTGTTAGGGATAGCAGCCTTAAAGAATTTTTGTCCATATCTTCAGCCGATGTTATTTGTGATGGATTTGAACATTTATCCAACTTTTTAAAATGCTGTGGCTATAATGAAAATAACGAGTGAAAAGGTTCTGAGAAACATTTTTTACAAATGTGAATAAATGCTTTTGAAAATGTCTAGTGCTTCATTCATTCAGTGTACCTAATTTTGGAAAAAAAAGACAGAATACAAATTTCAGTTTTATTCAGTGACATTTATTAAAATTGAATTCCTTTTCCTGTGTTGTTTATTGTGTATGATATTGCCGAGTTATAGTTGAATTTATAATCAGCACAGGAGAGTTGATAAATGCATATGATGAAGAAGAATAATGATTTTGTTGTACTATCTTCTTTCTGCGAATTATTATCAGCATCAGAGTGATTTATTTTGTGCATATTTGTGAATTATTATCAGCACTAGAATGGAATAGTCTGTACTTTATTATCTGTTCTGTGAATTCATATCAGCACTAGAATGGAACAGTCTGTACTTTATTATCTGTTCTGTGAATTCATATCAGCACTAGAATGGAACAGTCTGTACTTTATTATCTGTTCTGTGAATTCATATCAGCACTAGAATGGAACAGTTTGTACTTTATTATCTGTTCTGTGAATTCATATCAGCACTAGAATGGAACAGTCTGTACTTTATTATCTGTTCTGTGAATTCATATCAGCACTAGAATGGAACAGTCTGTACTTTATTATCTGTTCTGTGAATTTATATCAGCACTAGAATGGAACAGTTTGTACTTTATTATCTGTTCTGTGAATTTATATCAGCACTAGAATGGAACAGTCTGTACTTTATTATCTGTTCTGTGAATTCATATCAGCACTAGAATGGAACAGTCTGTACTTTATTATCTGTTCTGTGAATTCATATCAGCACTAGAATGGAACAGTTTGTACTTTATTATCTGTTCTGTGAATTTATATCAGCACTAGAATGGAACAGTCTGTACTTATTATCTGTTCTGTGAATTCATATCAGCACTAGAATGGAACAGTTTGTACTTTATTATCTGTTCTGTGAATTCATATCAGCACTAGAATGGAACAGTCTGTACTTTATTATCTGTTCTGTGAATTCATATCAGCACTAGAATGGAACAGTCTGTACTTTATTATCTGTTCTGTGAATTTATATCAGCACTAGAATGGAACAGTTTGTACTTTATTATCTGTTCTGTGAATTTATATCAGCACTAGAATGGAACAGTCTGTACTTTATTATCTGTTCTGTGAATTCATATCAGCACTAGAATGGAACAGTCTGTACTTTATTATCTGTTCTGTGAATTCATATCAGCACTAGAATGGAACAGTTTGTACTTTATTATCTGTTCTGTGAATTTATATCAGCACTAGAATGGAACAGTCTGTACTTTATTATCTGTTCTGTGAATTCATATCAGCACTAGAATGGAACAGTCTGTACTTTATTATCTGTTCTGTGAATTCATATCAGCACTAGAATGGAACAGTCTGTACTTTATTATCTGTTCTGTGAATTCATATCAGCACTAGAATGGAACAGTTTGTACTTTATTATCTGTTCTGTGAATTTATATCAGCACTAGAATGGAACAGTCTGTACTTTATCTGTTCTGTGAATTTATATCAGCACTAGAATGGAACAGTTTGTACTTTATTATCTGTTCTGTGAATTCATATCAGCACTAGAATGGAACAGTCTGTACTTTATTATCTGTTCTGTGAATTCATATCAGCACTAGAATGGAACAGTCTGTACTTTATCTGTTCTGTGAATTTATATCAGCACTAGAATGGAACAGTCTGTACTTTATCTGTTCTGTGAATTTATATCAGCACTAGAATGGAACAGTTTGTACTTTATTATCTGTTCTGTGAATTTATATCAGCACTAGAATGGAACAGTTTGTACTTTATCCTACTTGTGGATTAATATCAAAACCCAAAAATAAGATTTTTAAGAGCATGCATCTTTCCCATCACAATATATGCCTGTGAGACCTGGACACTTAACAAAACAGCTGAGAAACACATAAATGCCTTTAAATGTAAATGCTACAGAAGAGTTCTTCAAATATCATGGACACAAAAAAGAACAAATATATGCTTACTACAAGAACTCAGTATTGAAGAAGGTTGGCTAGTAAAGAGGATTAAACAAAGAAAACTTAAATATTTTGGACACATTAAACATCATAATAATCTAGAGAAGACTGTCTTGGAAGGGTATATAATAGGAAAAAGAAAGAGAGGAAGACCAAGGTGAAGATGGCAGCAAGACATCGTTGATGATCTGCAAATGGAGCATCCGCAGCAGGCCATCTTGCTCACAACCGAGAGGCCTACAGGAGTGCTGTTAGGGATGTAAAGTTCCGCAAGGGAAATGCAAATGAATGATTGATTGATTGATCTTTATTTCAAAAGGGTTAAGAACTGGGCACGCAGGCTCATCTGACATTCTGCCCTTTATCATACATCTTTCACTCTATTCCAGACATTCTACAAATATGCTGTTTATGTAACAAACATAATTAACATTGAAGCTGAGAGACATAAACATTTACCTTTTGCACTTATCCATTCACTCAGTACAGAAGTAACTATATAAATGACTATCTCTCTCTCTCTCTGAACCTTAAGTGCCCAGGGCATATGGGGCTTCAGCAAGGGTTTTCCACAAATGCCTGTCCTTTGTCTTTTTTTCTGCTCTTGCCCAGGTGAGCCCTCTATTGCTCAACATCTTTTCTGTTGTTCTTCTCCATGTCTCTTTTGGTCTACCCTTACTTCTGTTCCCCTGTGGTGTCTATCTTAGTGCTATTTTTGGTAGTGAGTTGTCAGTCATTCGGAGCACATGTTCCAACCATCGCCAGCGTCTTTCCTCAGTAACTGCTGTCAGTGGCTTCATCTGCATTTCTGCCAAAAAATGACTATCTACTAAACAAAAATTTCGGGACTATTCAGAATAAACAATTAACTGTATTCCGTGTCTGTAAGAAAAGTTTAAGATAACTTTTTAAGTTTTATGATTCATATAGGCATGTAGTTGACATCAAATGTAGGAAGGAGTATAATTTATATTTTTTATACAGGATGGGAGGTATTTCAAAGATGAGCAGCAGAATAACTAAAACTTCTCTTGTAAAGAATAAGTCTAGGTTTTGGAAGATATATGTTGTTCAAGCATTGGCTGCACTTTGGGCTAAATTTAAACAGGTTCCATAGATAAGGCAGGGCATACCATGAAAGAATTTGATGTACTAACTTGGCTTTGTTTAAGAGGAACCTATTCTTAAGAGACAGTATTTTGATACGTTTGTGCTGGTTAGTTGCTTGTGCTTGATCTTTGTCACTAATAAGCTTTACTGCTCACTTCTGGAGTGAGCAAAGCCTCTTTGTATTTGACACTGAGCAACCATCCCAGACTGTTGAGTAATAGTCTAAATGTGTTTGTATTCTGCAAAGTCATTCTGAACAAAATTAAAGATATAGTGGATACTGCAATGAGAGAAGAATAAGCAGGATTTCAAAAAGGGAGAAATTATCTCAACCAGATCATTACTCTAAGAATAATACTTGAAGAACATACTGAAAAGCAGAAACCATTAATACTGAACTTCATAGACTTTAAAAAGGCATCTGATAGCATAGAGAGAGATTCATGGTGGAGAATTGTAAGACTATAGAATACCATCTAAAACTGTCAACATCGTTAAAGATCTACAACAGATATGATTGTGCGGTCAACACAGGATGAGGAGTGAGTGAATGGTTCCAGACTGAAACAGGCATGAAACAAGGATGCGCTCTATCTCCCTTGTTTTTATGAATTGCCACAGATTTCATAATGAAAAAAATGTTGCACAGGTAAAATGGTCATTGGTTGGGTACATTGGACCCAACTAGACGATCTTGATTTTGCAGATGACATAACTCTTATCAGTGACAATGTGAATTTGATTAAGATACCATATCTTCACTGTCTAGGAAAATAGGACTGAAATTAACAAGGTAAAAAAAGAATAATGAAACGAAGGAAAAATATACACAGAAGGAACAGCTTTTGAAGAAGTACACCAGTTTGCATACCTCGGCAGCTACATAGACCAGGATGGTGATACCAGAAAGAAAGTTATAATTCAAATTGCAAAAGCAGCACTGACCTTCAAGAATCTTGAGAACAAATGGCACTCAAAAGTTATAAGCACAAAAAAAAAGCTAAGACTATTCAATTCAAATGTAATATCCACCCTCATTTATGCATGCAAAAGCTGGAAAACAACTAAAGAAATAACAAGAAATTAGACTCTTTTGAAAACAAATGCCTAAGGAAAATACTCGGCATCAAGTGGAACAAATTCAAGAGGATAAGGCAGATGAGTGAACAACAACCTGTCTCTTGGGTGATCAGGAAAAGGAGATGGACATATATCGGTCATGTGATGAGAAGAAATGATCAGAGAATATCAAAACAAGATATCAAGTGGAACACAACAGGCCAAAGAAAAAGGGGTTGGCCACGTAAAACTCTAAAGAGGATATTGTTAAGAGAGGCTAAATTAGTAGGCATAAAATCCCTTGATTCAGTCGAAAAGCTCGCTGAAAACAGGAAAACTAGGCAAACTACCATGCAAGGACTATGTTATGTTTAACGCCACAGAAAGGATGTAGGATGTAAGAAAGATACCTGTTAGAGACACAGATTTTCATAGTATATTTACAATAATAAAATTTTGCCACATGAGATACATCATTAGAGGAAAAAAATAACAATTCTCCAGATTAAATCTGCATATAATCTAGTCACCATACAAAACCCTCCTGTCTCATTTTCTGTAAAAACAATTAACAGATAATCATAACTCTATAGTTTTACCTCCATGTTCAATACTTGAAACTTCAAAAAAGGTGAACAATAAGCCAGAAGTTTTGTTTCCAAGTCTAACCTTTATTATGCTACATATTAACAATGACAAAATATGTACATCTACATATGTTTCCGTGTAGCAGAATGTAATATAAATTACAGGTAAAAATTACATTAAAAATACAATTTCCATAAACTTCTACCAAAACCTGACATATTTTGAAACAGAGGACCAGACAAGCTTTTGTCATAGAAAATTCCAACATTTCATTTTTATAATCTTACACAATGAAACAGTTCTGCTATAGTCAACTGTGGCCACTTTTACCATCATCATTTCTTTCATTTGAATGTGCTCTATGCAGCATACACAGACAGCACAAGTGTTTACTGTAAGTTGGTAAGTTTTACCCTTATCTAAATAAATAAAAGCTCAAGTACAAACGATGTACAACAACGCTGTATGAGAGCAGAAATCTTATATCACTTATATCTACAGAGAGCACAAATTATTCTTGCCAGATAGGATGTTCACACACCACAAATAGTGTACCGCAATACCAGTTTGCAGAAGCATTCACTTACCTGTCTACTGAGTTTTTTTAAAGTTTTTTTAATTAAGTTTTTTTTCAAATACTCAAATAACAAGCAGTCTTTTTGCACATGTGGGACATGATGAGGGGAAGTGACATTTTCTTTCTTAATCTTGCAGAAGCATTCACTTACCTGTCTACTGAGTTTTTTTAAAGTTTTTTTAATTAAGTTTTTTTTCAAATACTCAAATAACAAGCAGTCTTTTTGCACATGTGGGACATGATGAGGGGAAGTGACATTTTCTTTCTTAATCTATGATGTTTATTACAAGTTTTTTCTGTTCTCTTTATTTATATCCCCACAGCCTGGCTAGTTTGTCTCAAGTACTCCCCTGCTGTATGAAACTGTTACTAGGTTTTATCATTATTATTGTGTTTGGAATGTTCCAAGTTCTGCCTGCTGAATAAAGGGGCAGGTAACAAATTTCACACAATTCTCTCCCATGCATAACACAATAAAACAAACAACTGCATTTCTTTTCGATTTGTCTGCTAGAAATCTGCTGCTGCAAAACTTAACTGTGCTGAGCCCGTCAAAGTAGCACAGAATTTCAGAAAATGTGAAATCTACGTACAAAATCTAGCTTTCTAGAAACTCATTCCGAGGAAGAGTGTAGAAAGTCCCTTAACTCTTAATCCGCCAAGATCTGTTTAAAAAAAAAAAAACTACTGCCAAATGATTCTGTTCTATTGTCAGTAGTTTGTAATTTTAAATTGCTGGATATGCTAAAAATAGGTAATGTATCACTTCACAGTAAACAAAAAAAATGGAGGTTGAGAGTTTTTAATTACAAAAAAAGAATGTTTGTGGGTGTTGTTTCGTATGTTAGAGAGTTAACATGTATGAAACTAGTGTCTATGGTGAAATTATGACTGGTACATTTATAAAAGTTCGTTTCAAGCTAACCAAAAAAAAAACAAAACATTACAACAATATATAAACATACAGAACACACTCAGCCACAAGCTTTGTTTGTCTATCACCTGGTAACTTAATGACCGTGGTGTCTAGGACAACTGAAGAAATAACAAGAAAAGATCAAAGTACCTAGACAGACAGCATAGGACAGTGTAAGAAGATCTAATTATCTGTAGCCAACTAACTAATAAGAAAAAGAAACACCACCAGATGTAACACAAGATAATGATAGTCATTATCAATCTTGGCACTTCAGTAAGAAAATGACAAAACTCCCAGAACCCATCTCTGAATATTATTCCTATCCCCACATCTCATCCAGGAGCTCTGTCACTGCTGATTTTGGTCGTGTGTGAACTACAGCGTAAGAGAAATCCATCTCCCTCCATTGCTTCACCTCAATCTTTTACTAGTCAAAAAATACACACGGCACAAGCGTACGACAGAACACAACACTAGAATAAAATGAAAACACCATAAAAAACTAACAGATATTTTACTTTGTAAACTATACCCATCTAAAGTTACATCAAAGACAATATAAAATACATGTAGTGATCATGGTTACTACATTTATGCTACTTTATCTGATTATCACAGACCACCAGCATTTACATTTATCGCTGCATACAGAACAACAGTCATCACAGAAGAAGGGTGTTTATTCAAAATGTCAAACTGTACACAGAAAAACTGCTATAACTTACTAAAACCTTGTATTGAATGTATGGAATTATGGGTTATCAGTCACATGACAAACATTTGTGCAGACCTAGCTGTAGACAAGTAGACAAGTTTAAAAAAGAAAAAGGGAGATGAGATATAAAAAATAAAAGGCTAAACATTCAGAGCACTTGACATTATCATAGTAACCTAAATACTTATGCATAAAAATAGGTTCTGTGACTTAAATAAATGTAGAAACTGACAACTAGCTGAATAACTGTCTACTATCTGAATAAACTCATGATGATGATGTAAACAGCCAAACTGGACTGTGCTGGAATGTAAAACAACAAGCATCTGGAATTTTGACATGACATCTAAACTAAATGAGCACACTTCACCGGCCAGCATATTAACTTTAGTTGCTTGCAATTCTTATCAACATCCTTCCAGCCTTTCTGCCGATAATTCACTATTTCTCTTCATAAAACAAAACAAACTGAACGATGAATTCAGATCTGCTGAAACAGTACTTCGCTAGATAAAATAACATCTTATTCTTTAAAAGACTCGATGGCCAGAATTCTCACAACTAAAATCTATCAATATGTAAAAAGCCCTTGCCTTGGCTCGCTCACCATCAAAACACTTGCTACTTAAATATTACGACAATGAACAAAATGACATAAATGTTCAAGAAGATATCTGACATGCTCACTTCAAAGAAACGCATACCCTACTGTTGTTTTCAATTTAAACACTTGAAGCAATAGTAAATACACATTCACTGACTATGTGGCCACTTGATATCTACAAGAAACACACAAAAATCTACAGGGCCAAGTAACCATATAATGTAATACTTAAACCTTGATTACAAATGCTACATTTGGAAGATACATGTGTTTTATGATTATGGCAAATCCACTTAAATAAACTTTGGGTTTCACATGGAAACAAATATTTCATCTACTTGTATCTCTGTGTGGGTCAATTTATTTTTATCTGGGATACCCTCCTCAGACTAGACATGATTATTCTATCTAGACTAAATGTTGATTATTATATCTAAACTAGATGTCTCTATCAGAACCAATTTATTCTACCGAGATCATTTTTTCTCTACTTTTCTTTCTCCTGGCAAAAAAAAAAAAAAAAGGAATGCAGAGTTTTACAAATAATTTCACACAAGCAGTCGGAATTTTGAATTTTGATTTTTATGGCTATACAGTTACACAATTATCATTATTTAAATTTCATTCACTTCATTGTTGTCTTGTCTCTGAAGAAGGTTATACAGGCTGAAATGTGTGACATTTTTTGTTTGTTTATAAAAAACCAACATATCCATTTTAATAATTTCATTTTTCCCATTTTAAGGTATCTTTCTTAAACAGAATTTCTTCCGACCAGATTTACAAACACTAGTATCAGGTATTAAAAAACAGCCAGCTATTTATGTCCAATTACTTTATGATGGTCCATTTTCTAAACAAGAAATAATGGTCTCATGTGCCTGTAATGGATCAAATGGATCTATTCTCCTGATTTAAGCCCAGTTTTCATATGAATATGATGCAACAAACGATCTATTCTCCTGATCTAAGCCCAGTTTTCATATGAATGTGATGTAACAAATGATCTCTTCTCCTGATCTAAGCCCAGCTTTCATATGAATGTGATGTAACAAATGATCTCTTCTCCTGATCTAAGCCTAATATTCACACGAGTATGATGTAGCAAAGACACTGACCCACTGTAATGGTGGTTTACATTCTAGAAATTAGTACAAAGGAAAAAAAAAGGGAAAAAAGTTGAGGACCTAGAACTGGCATGTTTATCTCTGTGGTTCCAGCATGTCCAAGTTGATCTTGTAAAACACATAAGGGTAGTAATCAGTGGAGGTCAGGTTTAGGCCTGGGATATCCATGCCAGTCATCTGTGAAGATGTCAGGTTTAACTTTGGTGAGAATAAAAGTCTACATGAGCATACATTAGACCTGTTTCATTAGACCTCTTCTATTAACTTTGGTGAGAATAAAAGTCTACATGAGCATACATTAGACCTGTTTCATTAGACCTCTTCTATTAACTTTGGTGAGAATAAAAGTCTACATGAGCATACATTAGACCTGTTTCATTAGACCTCTTCTATTAACTTTGGTGAGAATAAAAGTCTACATGAGCATACATTAGACCTGTTTCATTAGACCTCTTCTATTAACTTTGGTGAGAATAAAAGTCTACATGAGCATACATTAGACCTGTTTCATTAGACCTCTTCTATAACTTTGGTGAGAATAAAAGTCTACATGAGAATACATTAGACCTCTTCTATTACAACACTCTGCAGATGATTAAACTGGTTTTCTTAGGACCTTTAGTGATAATCATTTGGTCATATTTCTCATCTCTACAGATCTTCATCAGTTTCTCTTTTATCTTTCAGGCAGTGATTGTATTAGGATTTTTTTAAACAAGTAAAATTGTACCTGTCTTTCACCTTGCAGGAAGTACTTTTTCAAAATACCAGTTTTACATATCAATACAACATCAGGTAAACTTTAAAAAAAAAAAAAATTAAAAACACATTACAAATATCAGAGTTAAATGTCTGAGTGAAATTTTTTCCTCATCTGCTGTGAGATTTAAAACAAAATGCTAACATGCTGAACTAAAGTCAAAACTGGCCGATTCTCTTCCATGCAATTTGAGCATCATCATCCTGCTGCCCTGATTATCATCCAGCAGATTACGCTGGTTGTTTCTTACTAGGTTTCCATATATTTTACATTTAACTTTCCATGTCTTCCTGTTTCCTTTCAACGATCTCTGTATTTTCAGTACATATATCCCAGAATACATGGGGACTTGATCACATATACCAGAATATCAGCACAAAATAACAAACATCTCAGTATGAACTGAAGTGGGATAACTTCTTCTAGGTGATGCCACATCTGAAGCCTTGTTGCCAGCACAGTGTTCACTTTTCTACAGATCTACACTGTTTATCTGTGTCTGGTTTGCTGTGGACACCACATGGAAGGCATGATCATATAGGCAAGAAGAAAACTGCTGAAACTAACTGAAGACTGTCTTAGAAAAGTGCAGAAGGAAAATACAGTCTGGCAGAGCTCATGATGCAGCTGTTGCAAAGTGTCATGAAAGAAAGGAACAACTTCATGATGTCAGCTTGTATGCTATACTTCTGCTCTGACTGTATCTTAAATAATAAGGATGATACTCACTTGTTGGCCAGATAATGCAGTGCTGTCTAGGTGTCCATACAGCCCATTGAGAATCTCTCTCATACGTTTGTGGTTCTTCTTAACTGGTCTGATTAGCATGGCCTGAAAGTTCACTGGGAGGCCATATCTGTGTAAGAGACAAACAACTCAAATTGTGAGACGATTTATAAACATCTTACTTTTCACAAACCCTGTGATCCAGAGTTCTCGCAGAATCGAGCACATTACTTCAGCTACAAGAAATTCATTTCAGAGATATTTCTGGTTCATTTGATGGTACAAAGATGATAAATTGAGTGCTACCTTCCCCCCCCCTCTTTTCTGACAGCAGCAGGAACACAGGCACAATGTAAGCCAAGACTGGCATGACTGCTTCATGCACTTGCGCTTTATTTTCCAAGACTGCACCAATGTAGCCAACACACCCCATCTGTGGCTGCCTTGGTAGCCTCATGTTACCAACAATGGCAGCACTTACCTATCTGAGTGCTATCTGATTCAGAACACTGATCTTTTATCAAAGAACACAGCATCACAGATTCCTGTCATTCCTATCAGGAAGCTTAAAATTTAGTATTCGCAATCGCTGTTGGCAAGATTTTTCAGCTGCTGCGCGTGGAGCGGTGCTCCTCCCGGCCAATGAAGAAAGATGCAAATGAGGTTGCCGCGCAGCATCACAGCGGAAAAGGTGGTAGAAAGGATAAAGCGAAGCAAACAGTCAAATCACGGCACCTCTGGTCTGGAGGTCGGCCACGTCCTGAGTGCAGTCATATCGGGTGAAATGCATGAACCGGCTTGTCCCAGAGGTTAAGACACTGCTGGCAAGACTCTTCAAATGCCGCGCGTGGAGTGAAGCTCCTCCCGGTCAAGGAAGGAATGCGGAAAAGAAATAAAGGTTACTGTGCGGTGCCGATGGGAAAAGGTGGTGGAAAGGATAAAGTGAAGTTTAATCGGTATGTCCAGTAGTATCGCTGCGAGAGCTATACATACCACGGCACCTCTGCTCTAGAGGCCGGCCACGTCCGAAATACACCTACACTGGTGAAATATGCCTAAACCAGCACACACCAGGGGTGGAACTTGATGGCTAGACATGTCATGCCACCTCCGCTCTAGAGGTCGGTCACGCCTGATATACACCCATACTGGTGAATTTTGCCTAAACCGGCTCACACCAGGGGTGAATCTTGAAGGCTATGCATGTCACAGTACCTCTGTTCTAGAGGTCGGTCACATCCCAAACACGCCCATACTGGGATAATATGCCGAAACCGGCTCAACCCAGGGGTGGAAGTCACTAGTGGCGAGGACTTGTCCTCCTGGACAAAAGCTTCATCCTGGTCACAACCAGGAAGGGCCGCAAAATGCTGAAGTCGGAGACACTGGACCAGGGCAGTCTAGATAGGCAACCACCTCGCACCCGGCGGGGATGTTTGCGTATCCTAATCACGCTGAGGTTTTCCGGTGAGAAAGTCCAACTCTGGACTGGATGGGCAACCACCTCTCACCCAGCGGTGATACACGGGTATCTCAAAACACGTCGAAGTTTTCCGGTGAGAAGGTCCAACTCTGGCCTGGGTGGGCTACCACCTCTCACCCAGCGGGGATGCACTGATATCCTAAACACGTCGAGGTCTTCCGGTGAGAAAGTCCAACCCTAGACTAAACTGGTGCAATGAAAACCACGGTGTCATGCAATCCCGCTTCCGGGACCCACCAAGAACACAGGCTAAAGCCCTGTGATACTCTGCACCCCTCGTGGTCCTCTCATGGATCTCATGTGGTCCTTTCAGGGATCACACAGGAGACAACGGGACCTAACGAGGACCACAGGCGCAAATTCAGTAGGATCACAGTGCGGTATTGGTGGTAGAAGCGAACGAAAAAGAAGTATTGCAATGAAAAAAAAAGACAATCTTAGTGCTTACAGGTCAAACTTTGTATGAAAATAACTATAAAATAAAGATGATGTCACCTGAAGCTAGCTGCAGTTAGCTCAGATGCCACTGCTCTCCTTTCAATTATTTATTCACCCTGTGTGACTCTGAGTCCTACATCTACGGAGTTAAACTATAATATCTTATACTTTCAGTGATGTCCACTCCATCCACTGATAGCTTCATCCAAATGTAAGTCTGAGTGCCCTGCTATTAAACCAGATAGAATAAACTGTAATATCTTATACTTTCAGTGATGTCCACTCCATCCACTGATAGCTTCATCCAAATGTAAGTCTGAGTGCCCTGCTATTAAACCAGACAGAATCCATCTTTGGAGACATTTGCTCTCAGCACAACACAGCAAAGTTAACAGGGATATGATCAGCCCAAGGCTGACCAAGAAAAAAGAATCACTCTCAGTACAGCTGATACTGCTTGAGGGGGATTCTAAACATCAAAAGGCTGAGAGTCCCTAACATCATGTGACATACACAACAAAACTAACCTCAGAACTGACTCAGTGAAGACTCTCAATGCCTTGATATGAATCCAGGCCACAAATGCCTCACCAAAGTTGATTTTCAGCCACTTCACCAGGGGCCCCTACAACAAAATTACATATAGAAAATAAAATTACATCTAGAAAATAACAAAACTACATCTAGAAAATGAGCTGATCATTTGTTGTAGAAATGAGAAACAAATAACAGTGCTCACACTCCGCCTTAAATCTCCTTCAATTATCTGTTTCAGAATCTGTTATCCTTCAGTTACCTCTTTCATGGCCCATACAGAGTCTCTCAAACACAAACTTCTCTTGCGATACATCAGTTTTATTGCATGACAAACAGGTGACCATGATACTATTTTTAACCTAGAAAACACTGAATGAATTTTTTTTTACTTCTATAATCTGATAACTCCTGTATTTAACTTGCATATTTTTTAAAACATTCTAAATCGTAACAATTCATAAATCCTATATGAGAAATTTCTCAAGACTTACACAAAGTATTAAAAACCTGAAATATACTTCTACAAGCTTTGTAGGCTGTTTCCAGTCATGCAATGTCCTCTACATTAACATCCAGTCATGAAATGCCCTCTAAAAAGGCATTTGATAACATACACAGAGATTCATTGTGGAGAATTTTAAGACTATATGGAATACTATCTAAAATTGTCAACATTATTAGGGACCACGACAACGGATATGTTTGTGCAGTCAACACAGAAGAAGAAATGAGCGAATGGTTCCTGACTGAAATGGGCATGAAACAAGGATTTATACTACCTCCCTTGCTTTTTGGAATTGCCATAGACTTCATAATTAAAAAATGGTTCTAAGGACTGTTATAGCCGGAGGTGAGGTGGGGGATACGCTCTCCACTCCAATTAAATGTCTCCAAGGCATGCGTCTCAAATAGCCTCTGACAGTCCAAGTCCAGCTCCTGGCCTTCTTGTGGCAGAACTGTTTAAACTGACAGGAGAAGGGGTGAAAGGCGAATATCTGGCACCTGAAAACCAGACGCTTCAGGCAGATGAGAGTCTTGGTTGGTAGCTCATCTAGAAGGAAAACTCTGATTCAAAACTCACTGCTGGTAAGATATTTCAGCTGCCATGCGTGGAGTGAAACTCTTAGCGGCCAATGAAGAAAAATGCGATTAGGGTTGCTGCACGGCACCGCTGGAAAAGGCGACGGAAAGGATTAAGTGAAGTAGCCAGTAGTCTCACAGTCAGGGCTACTCATACCAAGGCACCTCTGCTCTGAAGGCCGGCCACGTCTGTTATACACCCATACTGGGGCAATATGCCTAAACCAGCTTATTCCAGGGGTGAAACTCGATGGTTATGCATATCACGGTACCTCCAATCTAGAGGCCCGACCATGTCCTATATACACACACATACTCAGATAATACACCTAAACCGGCTTAACCCAGGGGTGAAACTCACTAGAAGTGAAGATTTGTTCTCCTCGACAAAAGCTCCATCCTGGTCACCACCAGGAAGGAAGCAGCCACGACCACAAAATGCTGAAGCTGGAGACACTGGACCAGTGCAGGCTAGATAGGCAGCCACCTCTCACCCGACGGGGATGTATTATAACCAAAAGCTTTCCGGTGAGAAAGTACAACTCTTGACTGGATGGGCAACCACCCCTCACTCGGCGGAGATATACTGATATCCAAAACACATTAAGGTTTTCCGATGAGGAAGTCCAACTCTAGGCTGGATGGGCAACCACATCTCACCCGGCGGGGATATATTTATATGCAAACCACATCGAGGTCTTCTGGTGAGAAAGTCCAACTCTAGATTAAACCGGCGCAGCGAAAATCACAGTGTCATGCAAAGCCGCTTCCGTGACCCACCGAGAATACAGGCCCAAGCCCCACGATGCTCTGAGCCTCCATCCTAAATGAGATTATTGCGAGAACCACAGGAATAAATTCAGTAGGATCACGGGGCGATCTTGGTGGTAGAAGCAAATGAAGAAGAAGATAATTATAAAATGATGCACAGGTAAAATGGGCACTGATTGGGTACATGAGACTCAACTAGAAGGTCTTGATTTTGCAGATGACTAACTCTTATCAGTGACAATGTGAACTCGATGCAAGAAAAAACAGATGCATTGCCTTCAATGGCTAGTAAAATATGACTTGAAATTAACAAGGAAAAAACAAAAATAATGAAACTTCTCATTAATCAAGAAGGAAAAATATACACTGAAAGAACAGTGATTGAAGAAGTACACCAGTTTGCATACCTTGGCAGCTTCTAAGACCAGGATGGTAACACCAGAAAGGAAGTTAATTTGAATTACAAAAGCAGCATTCACCTTCAAGAATCTTAAGAACATATGGTCATTCAAAAATTGTAAACATAAAAATCAAGTTAAGATTATTCAATTCAAATGTCATCCACCTTCATTTATGTATGCAAAAGCTGGAAAACAACTAAAGAAATAAACAACAAATTAGATTCTTTTGAAAACAAATGCCTAAGGTATAAAGTGGAATGAATTCAAGAACAACACAGAGATAAGGCAGATGAGCAGACTACAACCTGTCTCATGGGTGATCTGAAAAAGGAGATGGGCACATGTCAGTTCCATGATGAGAAGAAACAATCAGAGAATTCCAAAATAAGCTATCAAGTGGGACACAACAGATCAAAGAAAAAGAGGTTGACCACATGAAATTCTAAAGAGGACATTAAGAGAGGCCAAATTAGTAGGCATAAAATCCCTTGATGAGGCTGAACAGCTCGCCGAAAATAGGAAAACTTGGCAACTACCTTGCATGCCCTATGTGATGTTTAATGGCGCAGGAAGGATGTAAGAAGTAAGAATGTCCTCTACATTAATATCTAGTCATGCAGTGTCCTCTACACTAATATCCAGACATGCAATGTCCTCTACACTAATATCCAGTCATGCAATGTCCTCTACACTAATATCCAGTCATGCAATATCATCCTTACTAATACTCATATAAGAAAACTATATTTCAACACTCACAAATTTCTTCTTCTTCTCAGCACTAAGCTTATCCAACTCATCCTTTCCTGCCTGAATCTCATTCTCATCATACTGGAAGTCTCGAACCATGAACCTGACAATGGTTCAAATAACAACAATAAACGAACATTAATGTATTCATCAAAACACAAAGCATGAAAATACAAAGTTTAACAAGAAGGTAACACTAACAAGATTTACAAAAAGACTGGCACTGCACAAGTAATTCTGTTACTAGAACATGGTCAGCTGGGTAAGGATGTTACTAGAATATGGTTCCCTGGGAACAACTGTGTTAAGAACACACTTATCTTAACATGGACTTTGTGAGACAGGGAACATAGATCTGTTTGCTTAAAAACTCTGATCTACTTCTGTAGCCCAGAAACCTGTAGCAATTTTACTACACTAATTGTAATTGTTATTTGTAAAATGTAATGTCAGGTTGGTGGATGGATGGGGACATGGAGATTGCTGGCAGAGATGAGGAAAATCTGGTGTGAAACCAATGAATCAAGGACGTGACAAGCCTATGGGTCTTTACAACAAACAGAGCCACCAGACTATAGGTGGTGGGAATTGGATATCGTTGAGGCACTCATCAGATTCCGCATCCCAAAGTCAGAGTGTCTCTGTGGAACTGTCTCAAAGCCATCTGGCCAGCCAGCATAGAACACTGGATCTGACGTGGAGAAGGGGCTTAAATACAGCCACCAGAGCCTGGAAAACAAAGTTTTGGCCAGGCCAGCCTACACCACTGTCTTCATGGCAGTCTAAGCAAGGCCACAGTCTGCCCTAGTAAGGAAAAGTGCTGAAGTCGGAGGTACCCAGCCAAAAGGTGCATCACAAACATCAGGATACCATGCATCATCGCCAGCGTGTGTACAAAGAAGAAGACTAGAACATGGTCAGCTGGATAAGGATGTTACTAGAACATGGTCAGCTGGGTAAGAATGTTACTAGAACATGGTCAGCTGGGTTATACTACCTCTATAAAGTGCCTCAAGTGCTCAGTGAAGGGAATACCAGGCGGGTAAGAGGCACCTTAAAACCTATCGCTTCTGCTGCCTTGCGAGTAGGACAAGGAATCCAAAGGCTAGCGGAGAGTCTGTACACAAACCAACAGAAGCCAATGAGAAACCACTGTTGTAGCTTCCAAGAACAATTATGCTTATTCAGAGTAACAGATTTGTCATGACTGGACAGTCTGATGAGATGGTGTGAGAGGAGATCACCAAATGAGCTGATGGCCTGCATGAAGGATCGTGTACTCTGGAGAAGCATAATAACCAATGCCAGTCGGCATGGCACCTGATGATGATGATGATGATGGGTAAGGTGTTTAGTGGTGAAAGTGTGTGTGTGAAATCTCTGACCAAAAAAAAAAAAAATCATCAAATCTTGAGCATCATTTGTCGTTTTGTTACTCTTTGACTGAACATTCAACAAGCACAAACCTACTGTGTAAAAAAAAATGTATCTCAAAGACAAATTTAAACACAAATATTATTAAATCAAGTGATGTAAAAGAGTCAGTGAACATACTTGTTTTCACGACATTTGCTTCTGAACTCATCTTGTATGGTTCTGAAGATGGTCACAGTGACCAGCTGATGTTCAGAATCTTCAAATAATACCCTAGAAAAATTCAAGAAAACAAATCAGTCTCAATATCTGTCCACAAAAATGGGTAGTTATTCTTTCTGCACAAAAATCATTGGAAGCAGAAGAAATGTGGTTTATTAGAAGAATGTTGTGAATCCCCTGGTCAGCAAAAATAACAAATGAAGAATGTATGAGAAGAGCTGGAGAGACAAAAAAATCTTGTAAAAAAAAATAAGAGAGAGACAATGTACTTTCATAGGACATGCAATGAGAAGAGGGGGCATTGAAAATATAACAAAAGAAAAAATAGAAGATCAAGAGGAAAACCAAGAGAAATGATACTGGACAGTCTGCATGAAGGATCATGTACTCTGGAGAAGCATAATAGCCAACGCCAGTCAGCACGGCACATGATGATGATGATTCTTTCAACAATATATTGTGCCTATTAGTTAGTTTGCCCAGTCTGATAACCTACTTTTGTCACTGTTTATTAAATTCATTCATTCATTTATTTGCAAGTCCCTTGCAGAACTTTGCCTCCCTAACAGCACTCCTGTAGGCCTCTCAGTTGTGTGCAAGATGGCTTGCTGCTGATGCATCCATTTGCAGATCATCAATGATGTCTTGCAGCCATCTTCGCCTTGGTCTTCCTCTCTTTCTTTTTCCTATTATGTACCCTTCCAAGACGGTCTTCTCTAGATTATCATGACGTTTAATGTGTCCAAAATATTTAAGTTTCTCTCTTTAATCCTCTTTACTAGCAAGCCATCTTCAATATTAAGTTCTTGTAGTATGGAAATATTTGTTCTCTCTTGTGTCTGATATTTGAAGAACTCTTCTGTAGCATTTACATTCAAAGGCATTTACGTGTTTCTCAGCTGTTTTGTTAAGTGCCCAGGTCTCACAGGCATATGTTGTGATGGGAAAGATGCATGCCCTTAAAAATCTTATTTTTGTAGTTCTGTCTGTTCCTCTCCACAGATTCTTTAGTTGTTTTACTTTCTGAAGAGTGATAGATGTCCTCCTTTTAATTTCCCTCATTGTATCTCCATTATTAGTTAGCAGTGATTCAAGATATTCAAAACTCTCCATTTCTTCCAGTTTTTGTTCACTGATACATAGTTCAGCTGCCTTGTTTGTTTTGTCAGTTGTCATCAATTTAGTTTTCTTCTCATTAAGATAGAGGTTTTGCTCTTCACTGTTTTTATTGACTGACATAATTGGTTTTTCCACTCTTTTTTGTGTTGTGGACAGTAATAGTATGTCATCAGCATATCTATTCTCTGGTATTTCATAACCTCCAATTGTTATGGCATCGTAATACTCTTTGTCTACATCTTCTCTAATATTCCTCATTATATTTTCAGTATACAAGTTAAATAAGTAAGGCGACAATATGCACCCCTGATGGACTCCTTGTTTTATGTCAAACCAAGTTGTTTCACCATTTATTCTTACTGTTGTTCATTATAACATAACAGAAAAAGAAAACACAGGGATGGACCACAAGGTAGCTGATGGCAAGATTACTTCCTACATATCCTGTGGCATCCCCTGTAACTTGGTAAAAGGTAACGGTAAAATACCTGTTTCCATGCCATTAATGCATATTGGGGAATATGGTGTTAGGCCCGTATTTTCCACGATCTTCGGCACACAAAAGTGTGATGTCATCAGTATCACGCCTGGCCGTTTTACCTTCCAGATTTCTCTACAACTTGGTAAGATTTCCAAACATATACACACTGTCCCTCATTTGTGAGTTGATTATTTAAAGAAAATGAGCTAGTACAAGCTGGAAAAGGCATTTTCTCTATGCCCTCTACCCAAGCACAGCACAGAACTTACAACAACCTGCTTCAATGTGACTTCTAAGACACAAACAATCTCAGCACTGACATGTGTGTTTGCTCTGGAACAGACAGCTCTAACAAGCCTTCAGCTACCATGTGTGGGATCACCTCCCCCCCAACCAACTGAAGGAATGAGCAACAAAACAGCATGCAGCAATAACAACAATACATTCAAATAAACTAAACAACAGATATAAAGATAAAGACAAAAATTTAAAAACAAGAAATAATATCTAAAAAAAAAAAAAAAAGTAACTGTAGCTGAGATAGCACTGGTGCATTAATTTCAAGTTGAGCCATGAATCAATGACAAAGTAGATAATACAATCCATCTTACCTTGATGACCTTGGCACAACTTTCTCCGACAACCTTTCATAGCATTTAACCCAATCATCTGCAAGGACCCTTTGAGAAAAAAAAATGATGCAGTTAATCTTCTAATTTAAGTGTTTTTGCTCCAATATTTCTAAAAATATTTTATTAGCCATCTTAAATTAGAGTGACTGACTTGAATTTTCTGATCCCAAGATTTAGAAATCACTCTTTCTTCACAGTGCCAGGTAGTGTTACGCACTACTTTTTTTTCAATTATTCATTATGTCAGTGATAGAAGAGTTTGGTGGTAGGCTTTTTGTTTGTTTATTTTTTGTTTCAAAGATCTTATCATGCTCTATAGTCCTGCAGGTGATGTTTCAGTTTCTTCTTCCTGCCTGACCTGCAGAATGACATGTGGCTTGTGTTCAATCTGTGCTTACTGATGGTGGTGTGTGTTCTGTCAGTGGCCTGATGACTGGTTTGATCTCCTCATCTTCAACTCTTGCTATCATCTCTGGGCTTTGCTTTTGGCAGTTGTATTAAGAGTGATAAAAAGCAGTCTGTCAACTTTTCAAAGCAGAGCAATCGAAAACAAAAACACAAGAAACATAATGAAACAATCCTAGACTGGCAGTCACAAATTTTTAAAGAATAATCATAAAACCTTGGTTGCTGTGTGATAATAGCCACTAAGTCCTGAAGCCATTAATCTTTAACAATTTGTTCTCATATTTGTTGTACAGGTAAGAAAATATTACATGGCTGTAGAAACCAGGAGCCAACAGTCAATTAACAGTCACAGTCATTCTACGTGCTGCATACAGAATGATGGTTACAAGAAACAGATTCTAGCTTCATCTGGGTATTTTTTACAACACAAATAAAGTGTTTTTTCATAACCAGATGTAACCAGATGATAAGCTAAGATGTTTGGGGTGCTTAAGTATCAAGAGCTTACTTACAAACATTCAACAAGAAATAAATATACACACACATAACTGACTCATTTACTAATACCAGAACTCACTTTGGGATTACGACCACCACAGTGACGAGGTACTCGGAGTCCAAGATGAAATCGTCCTTCTTCACAAGATCAGCAATACTTCGAGTCACAAGACTGCCACTGCAACAAACAATTCCCTCTCAAAATGAAAAGAAAAACCAAACTTACACAGAATACACCATGCCATGATATAGAATCTCAGTAATTATGCTCTGTAAACTAGCATCTTTTTGACAGGATATTATTTATAACTGCAGTTTTCTCTAAGACCATTGTTGCTAACCATGGCTGGTGTACAGGTGCCCCAAACTGTGGAACATATCCTCCAAAACTGCACCTACTATGAGACAATGACAAGCAATTACTGGTTCAGTGAAACCACCAAGGAAAATATGCTCTATGGTTCCATACATGAATTACAAAAAAAAGTGAAATTTATCCAAGAGACAGGACTGCAGCTATAGACAGAAAATGCATACAAAGAAGAAAAAGACATCAACTTTTCAACAGTCATCCATTGGTGAGAATTACATCACAGATTTATCCAGTGATGTGAATTATATCACAGGTAACCACTGAAAGATTGATGTAAGTTATAACCATTGGAAGGTTGGCATAAGTTATAGATAACCATTGGAATGTTGGTGAGAATTATATCACAGATAACCATTGGAAGATTGGTGTGAGTTATAACCATTGGAAGGTTGATGTGAGTTATAACCACTGGAAGGCTGATGTGAGTTATAACCGCTGGAAGACTGATGTGAGTTATAACCATTGGAAGGCTGATGTGAATTATAACCATTGGAAGGTTGATGTGAGAAGGTTGGTGTGAGTTATAAATAACCATTGTAATGCTGGTGTGAGTTATAGATAACCATTGGAATGCTGGCATGAGTTATATCAGAGATTCCCCCTGGGAACAACTGTGTTAAGAGCACACTTATCTTAACATAGTGTTTGTGAGACAGGGAACATAGATCTGTTTGCTTAAAAACTCTGACCTACCTCTGTAGCCCAGAAACTTGTAGCAATCAACACTAATTGTAATTGTTATTTTTGCAAAATGTAATGTCAGGCTGGTGGACAGATGGGGACATGGAGATCTCTGGCGGGGATGAGGGAAGTCTGGTGTGAAACCAATGAATCCAGGACGTGACAAGCCTATGGGTCTTTACAACAATGGCTATCAGAATGATGTAAACAAAACAGAGCCAGTAGACTATGGGTGGCGGGGAATGGATATCGTTGAAGCACTCATCAGATTCCTCATCTCAAAGTCAGAGTGTCTTTGTGGAACTGTCTCAAACCATCTGACATGGAGAAGGCGCTTAAGTACAGCCACCAGGGGCTGGAAAACAAAGTTTTGGCCAGGCCAGCCACGCTGTCTTCATGGCAGTCCGAGCAAGACCACAGTCTGCCCTAGCAAGGAAAGGTGCTGAAGTCGGAGTTACCCAGCCAAAAGGCGCATCGCAAAAATCAGGGTAACACGCATTATCGCTAATGAAATGTCTCTATCTGCAGTTTTCAAACATGGTGCTCACCCTGTGAAGACTAACCAGGCAGGTGCAGTGCCGGGCCCCCTGCCTCGAAAGGGTCCACCCAACGCTACTGGAGGTCCTCTCAGTTCGTCTTGTGGAGTCAGGAGACATGAGAGTAGAGCTACTGGCCAAAAAATACAACAGAAGAAAATAGCCAAAAAGCAAGAACTTAAAATAATGCAGTGGAATGCTGAGGGTGTCAGCAGTGTTAGAGATGGCTATAGCAAAAAGGTTGAACTAGAGAACATACTTTTTGCAGAGCAGGTAAGTATATGCTGCATACAGGAGACACACCTAACCAAAGATGCCGCCTTTAAAATCAGAGGCTACCAGTGTTTTAGATCAGACCGACAGGACAGAAGAAAAGGAGGAGTACTCACACTTGTTAAGAATAACATCAGCGCATGTCAGGTGGGAGTGTACATGGAAGGAGCCGGATACCAGATGATCCATCTAAAAAGCAGTAATACAGATTTCCACCTCCTTAACTATTACTGTCCTAATGACCGCCCACTTGCTTTAGGAACAATCCCACACAAAGAGAGACTGATGGTCTGTGGTGATTTTAACAGTCATTCCCAGAGCTGGGGCTATGACCACATAGACAAGAGAGGAGAGGAAGTTGAGAGCTGGCAGGATGATAATGGACTTCTCCTGATCAACCAGCCAATGGATGCCCCAACATTTTACTCAAGGGCATGGCGTACAAAATCAACACCAGATCTGGCATTCCACTCTCCAGATCTGAAGTGGAACATTACACGTGAAGTTGGAAAACAACTTGGAGGTAGCGACCATCGACCAGTCTTCCTGACAATAGAAAATGAACTCCTTAACACCAGTAGCCTTCTCCCCAGATGGAACTATAAAAAAGCAAACTGGACAATGTACAGACATCGTACAGGTACCCTGGTGGGACAGCTGTCAATAGAAGGTAAGGATATTAACAGCATAGTGAAGGAATTCAATGCTTGTATCCTTCAGGCCGCTCGTGAAACCATTCCCAGAGGAGCTCGCAGGGACTATAAACCATACTGGTCTAGTGAGCTGGGAAAACTCCATGATGACGTGGAAGCAGCTCGAAAGCAAGCAGAAAATAGACCATGCCAAGAACACCACAATAATTACCAACATTCTAAGGCCAAATTTCAGAGAGCAAAGCTGCAAGCCAGACGGGAAAGTTGGAGAGAGAAAACAGAGTCCCTAAACTTTGAAAAGGATGGAAGGAAACTGTGGAAACTAATCAAACAGTTAAATGATGAGAGTACTGGAAGAAGTACAAAGGTTACACTAATAGAGGATGGGAAAACTCTTACAGGTAAGCAGGTAGCAGATCACTTTGCTCGCATTTTGCACAGGACTGCAACATTGATATCCATCCAGAGAAGGAGCGTACAGTGCGCATCGAGCCACAGAAAGAGGAGGAACAAGTCAGAAAAGTGGAGGTCATGGATGCACCAATCACACGCAGTGAGTTAGACCTAGCAGTTAGTAAACTGAAACCAAGGAAATCACCAGGACCAGATGGAGTGTCCAATGAAATGATCAAGAACCTGGGAATGGCAGCAATGGGAAAGCTGTTGGATATTTTCAATATGTGCTGGAGCACAGGTAAGTTACCTCAAATCTGGAAGGAAGCAAGCATGGTACCACTGCTAAAACCAGGGAAAAACAGTGATACTGCCTCCAGCTACAGGCCAATCAGTCTCACTAGCTGCCTATGCAAAACGATGGAACGCATCATTGACCTGAGGCTAAAATGGTACCTAGAAAGTGAAAACCTTCTCGTTCCACAACAAGCAGGATTTAGGCAGTACTACAGTACAGAAGATCAAGTGACCTATCTCTCTCAAGAGACTGAGGATGCATTCCAAGAGAAAAACCTTGTACTAGCAGCGTGGATAGACCTGAAGAAAGCCTTTGATAAAGTATGGAAAAAAGGTCTGCTGTGGAAACTAAGAAACTGCAATGTGAATGGAAGACTGTACAATTGGATAAAGTCCTATTTACACAATAGAAGAGCTAGAGTAGTAATGGATGGACACAACAGCCAGAAAGTACTTCTGCGACACGGTGTACCACAAGGAGTCCTTTCGCCTACACTATTCCTTGTATTCATTAATGACCTGGTCAAGGAACTTCCCTATGGAATCAAAGCTGCACTGTATGCAGATGATCTGGTCATGTGGTGTACAGATGAATATGCGACAGTTGCTACACAGAGACTCCAAAGAGCAGCAGACATCTTGACATCATGGACAAACAAATGGTGTGTAAGTATCAACACAGAGAAATCAAGTACCACTCTGTTCACCCTCTCATCTAAACAGAAAGCAGGTAAGATCTTTGTAAATGAAATACCCTTAAGGATGGACAACCAACCCACTGACTCTTGACTCAAAACTGACGTGGAAGCAACACATCAACAGTGCAGAAGCAAAAGCCAGAAGAAAACTAGCCATATTAAGAAAATTGAGTGGAACCACATGGGGAGCTAGTGAAAGAATCCTCAAGAATGTATATCAGCAAAGTATTCTACCACATTTAGAATATGGCTCAACATCTTGGTGCACAGCATCAAACACTACGCTGCATAATCTAGACAAGGTTCAAAATCAGTCACTACGGATTATCACAGGTGCCATGAGGTCCGCACCAATAGTAGAAATGCAGAAAATAGTTGGTGTTCAAGCGCTAAAGAAACGTAGAGACACAAAGGTCATGACCATGGGAGAAAAATTCCTTAGCTCTGTAAGCCATCCCCTGAAGGAGAGATTCAATAACTTGGCATTAGGACGGCTTAAAAGAAGCAGCTTCATTCATCAGGCCAAGCGTATGCGTAAGCTGATACCTGACCTTCCAACTGTAGTCGCTCCATTATCATCTGTACCAGAGCATACACCATGGAAAGAAGCAGATTATACACAGATATCTATTCAGACTGAAGTGAAAGGTGTGCAGAATGGTGAGATGCAGAGCAGTCTTGTAAGATCAACAGCCACACTTTGTGTTCTAGATGACAAATATCCATGTGACACCTGGATACGTGTGTATACAGATGGATCAGCACATAATGCCATAAAGAATGGAGGGGCAGGAGCATATATTGAATATCCAAACAACACCATTGACAAGATTTCCATACCCACTGGTAAATACTGCAACAACTCTGATGCAGAAGTTTTGGCAATTATTGCTGCAGTTGAAAAACTATCAGACTCCAGAACTGATACATGTCCTGTAGTAATTCTCACAGATGCAAGATCAGTACTGGAGGCTCTTCAGTGCAACAAACTACCAGACCTTAAGGATGCCTTGTCAAAAATTGGCTTACAACATGGAGTCACTTTGCAATGGATTCCCTCCCACTGTGGGATACCAGGCAATGAGAAAGCTGACCATCTGGCCAAAGAGGGCACTGAAATGGAGCAACCAGACATACCAATCACCTATAATCAGAAGAAAAGCATGATAAAAACCTACAGGAAGCCACAAACACCACCACATGATGACTATCACATGCTAAACAGAAAGGAACAAGTCACCATCTTCCGTCTCCGAACAGGACACATCCGACTCCGAAGTCATATGTATACAAAGTTTAAGGTTGGTACTACTAATCTGTGTACATGTGCCCAGGTGCCCCAAACTGTGGAACATATCCTCCAGAACTGCATCAACTACGAGTCACTGAGAAATAATTACTGGCCCAGTGAAACCACTAAAGAAGCAACACATCAACAGTGCAGAAGCAAAAGCCAGAAGAAAACTAGCCATATTAAGAAAATTGAGTGGAACCACATGGGGAGCTAGTGAAAGAATCCTCAAGAATGTATATCAGCAAAGTATTCTACCACATTTAGAATATGGCTCAACATCTTGGTGCACAGCATCAAACACTACGCTGCATAATCTAGACAAGGTTCAAAATCAGTCACTACGGATTATCACAGGTGCCATGAGGTCCGCACCAATAGTAGAAATGCAGAAAATAGTTGGTGTTCAAGCGCTAAAGGAACATAGAGACACAAAGGTCATGACCATGGGAGAAAAATTCCTTACATGAATTACAAAAAACAGTGAAATTTATCCAAGAGACAGGACTGCAGATATAGACAGACAGTGCGAACGAAGAAGAAGAAGAAGAAGATATCAGAGATAACCACTGGAAGGTTGGTGTGAGTTACATTAGAGATATACCACTGGAAGGTTGGTGTGAATTATATCACAGATAACCACTGGAAGGTTGGTGTAAGTTATATCACAGATAAATATTTAATGCTCTTAACTCTATATTTCACTGAAGGAAACTGTTTAAAACTACAGTACACAGGGTGACTGATAAGTTCATGGTAAAAGGTAAAAATACTTGAAACACACAGCTGATATTAGGTGCATTTGTAGATCAGCTTAATATAAGATTAAAAACCAAGTTTCAAGAAATTAACTGCAACCAATTTTTTTTACAGGCTACTGAAGTGGTAAGGGGTGGCAGAAATTGAGAAAATGGATAAAATTTCTCATCGAGCAGTCATTCGCTACCAATGCATCAAGGGTTTATCATCAAAGGAGATCCATGAGGATATGGTAGATACTCTAGGGGAGAGTGCCCCTTCTTACAGCACAGTGAAGAAATGGGCAGCTCATTTCAAACATGAAAGAGAGAGTCTGGAAGATGATTCTTGTCCAGGAAGACCAAGAACAGTAACCACTGATGAAACCACAGGCAGAATCCATGACATGATAATGGAGGATCGACGACTAACTGAGTGGTACATTGCTACTAAGTTGAGCATCTCCCAGGAATGTTTTCATGCCATTATTCACAATGATCTTCAAATAACAAAGATCTCTGCTCGATGGATCCCGAAATTTCTTGGAGCTAATCACATACGACATCGTCTCAACATGTCAAGAGACAATCGTGGCCATTTTTCTGCAGTTCCTGAAAAATTTCTTCAGCAATTTGTGACTATGGATGAGATTTCGGTTCATCATCTTCACCCAGAAACCAAAGAACAATCAAAGCAGTGGAAACATCATGGATTCCCACCTCCAAAGAAAGCAAGGGTGGTTCTGTCTGCAGGCAAAGTGATGGCTTCCATCTTTTGGGATTCAGAAGGTGTGCTATTGGTAGACTATCTTTAAAAGGGTAGAACGGTCACTGGGGCCTATTAAGCTTAATCTTGTGAAGCAACTGCAGCCAAATTGAAGGAAAAGCATCAAGGGAAATTGACGAGAGGAGTCATCTTTCAGCAAGACAATGCTCCAGTTCACAAGTCGGCGGTGGCAATGGCTGCCATTCATGAATGCAGTTTCCAGCTTCTTGAACATCCCCCTTATTCCCCAGATTTGGCCCCTTCGGACTATTACCTGTTTAACAAACTCAAAAAAAGGAGCTCAGTGGTCGCAAATTTGCTTCAGATGATGACGTCACTCAGACTATAGACCATTTTCTACTGGCACAAGATGCTGACTTTTACAAAGATGGGATCCGTATGCTCTAGGATCGCTGGACTAAGTGCATAAACTTGCAAGGGGACTATGTTGAGAAATAACCCAAAAAAGCTGTCCACAAATAAGCAGTGAACTTATTAATCAAACCTCATATGTAAGGACTTGTACACAAAATAATACTAACGTGGACTTGCGCTCCAGCTGTTGAAGGTTACCCTTCAGTGCATTGTATTTGCTGTATCGAGTTTTCAGCTCTTCCTCGATGTGTGTCACATCCTGTCAACAATTTACAGGGAAAGAGTGTAGCATTTAGTGAAAAGTTCATGGGAGAAAATGTGATGAATGTGAAATTTATGAAATATCTTGTGGAGAAAGTGTTTCTCATACTTTACAAACTTTAGTAAGTGTCACATCTGAACAAGAGTTTTGTGGGCAAAATTTATATAATACCATAAAATATCATGTGGGGAAAGCTGAATAAAGTCTCATTAAAAAATTTACTGAGGCAAAAATATAACATCTCATGAAATGTTTAGTAAGGAAAGTATTTCATATCTTTGACAAGTTACATGGAAACAGTGTGCAAAATCTTGTGAAACCTTTGACACAAAGAAGATTATGTTCATGTTATTCCAAACTCTACACAAACTGTACAAAAATATCTTTTGCTTGAGCAGAAAATATTTTTTTAACATTGGACTTCAAACCTTCCACTCATTTCCTGCCGACGATGGCTTCAACGCGAAGACGGCTGCAAGACATCATTGATAATCTGCAAATGGATGCATCAGCAGCAGGGAATCTTGCTCACAACTGAGAGGCCTTCAGGAGAGCTGTTACGGAGGCAAAGTTCCGCAAGGGACATGCAAATGACCAACTGACTGATGGCATAAAATGTATGCCTGAGCTGAGCTGATCAGAAATGAAAACTTGTGCATCATGACTGGTGACTAATAAAGAATTTCTAATGCAAACCTTTGAGATGGCATCAGCAATGGCTCGGAGTGGCTGTTTGACTGGATACTTTGCCAGGTCCCAGCTGAACTTCTGCAGGTAAACTTGGGGAGGTGCTGTAGTAAAAGATGGTGAATATACAGGATATCAACACGACTGAACTAAGACTTAATGTTCAAGACATGGCAAATCTCATTAAATCTTTGACAGGAATGGTTAACCTCAGGCAAATCACTACTTTTGTTACAAGGATCCTTATCATCTCACAATAATAAAATTAATAATGACAATTATGATGATGGTTGATTCAGCACTCACTCAATGTACTGTGAGGTTCTGATATGCCAAGCATATTAATCATTCTTTGTTGCAATCTGCAGGACAACCAGCTCCCTCCACTTCATTCTGATTTTGGTCAGTTTATACAGTAGCCCAGCTCTGATTCATGTCAGGGAAACTTCACTGCTGTTCTTAAGCTTACTGTTTTTGTTTCTTTGTCCTCTGATGCTCACTGGAAACTATGTCTTTTCTGATGTTAGCATCTGGGTTGCTTCTAACAGCATGACCAATGCTGTTACAGAACATCACAAAATGACCAGTACAGTTACAGGACATCACAACGTGACCAATGCGGTTACAAAACATCATGACATGACCAGCGCAGTTACAGGACAAATTAATTCTACCTTCTGGTAAAAAAAACCTACTTTCTCCTGCCACACGCAGGTTTTCTGTCAGGTTTCCTTTGGCGGATGACTCTAAGACATCTTCAAGTGTGGATGCTACCTTTCTCGTGGCACTAGGTGCAAGAAAATGTATCAATGGCAACAAAAGAAGACAATGACATATGAATGTGTGTTTGTGCACGTATTTTAATGCAGGTTAATATTTAAATAAGATGGCATTCTAAAAGTCTCAATCAAGTAAATTAAATATAAACTAAATATACTAAATACGAAGCTAAAATATTTCCAGGGTTTAAAGAATGAAAGTAATGGGGATGTAGGGCATATATGTGCCCTTAAACCTTAATTTCTGAGAGCACATATGCAAAGTGTGGATGGAAAAAGTGGTTCCTTTAATCAATAATCAATGGAGAATATATATGCAATACGGCCAGTTCATGCAGCAAGATGGAAAACATTAAAAAAGTATATAGTGACAATCTGTTCTAACTCGCAACATTCAGAACAGATTGCCACTATTATAAGCACAAAAACCAAGTTAAGACTATTCAATTCAAATGTAATAAAAGCAGGAAAACAACTAAAGAAATAGATAACAAATTGGATTCTTTTGAAATAAATGCCTAAGGAAAATACTTGGTATAAAGTGGAACAAATAAAAAAGCAACACATAGATAAGGCAAATGAGCAAACAACAACCAGTCTCATGGGTGATCAGGAAAAGGAGATAGACGTATGTTGGTCACGTGATGAGAATCTTGAAACAAGCTATGAAGTGGAATACAACAGGCCAAAGAAAAAGAGGTTGACCACATGAAACTCTAAAGAGGACACTGTTAAGAGAGGCCAAATTAGCAAGCATAAAATCTCTTGATGAGGTTGAAAAGCCTGCAGAGAACAGGAAAACTTGGCAAACTACCTTGCAAGTCCTATGTGACATTTAACGGCGTGGAAAGGGTGTAAGAAGATGTGTTCTAAATGATTCCATTTTTCTGAAACCTATTTTTATTGACTAACTTTTCCGCTGTTGGCGAGATCTTCAGCTGCCGTGTGTGGAGCGGTGCTCTTCCCGGCCAATGAAGAAATTTGCAAATGAGGTTGCCACGCAGCATCACTGCGGAAAAGGGGGTTGAAAGAATAAAGCGAAGCAAACAGTCAAATCACGGCACCTCTGGTCTGGAGGTCGGCCACGTCCTGAGTGCAGTCATATCGGGTGAAATGCATGAACCGGCTTGTCCCAGAGGTTAAGTCACTGCTGGCTTGACTTTTCAAATGCCGCGCGCGGAGTGAAGCTCCTCCCGGTTAAGGAAGTAAATGCGGAAATAAAGGTTGCTGTGCGGCGCCAATGGGAAAAGGTGGTGGAAAGTGAAGTTTAACCTGGTATGTCCAGTAGTATCGCTACGAGAGCTATACCACGGCACCTCTGCTCTAGAGGCCGCCTACGTCCGAAATACACCTACACTGGTGAAATATGCCTAAACCAGCACACACCAGGGGTGGAACTCGATGGCTAGACATGTCATGCCACCTCCGCTCTAGAGGTCGGTAACGCCTGATAAACACCCATACTGGTGAATTTTGCCTAAACCAGCTCATACCAGGGGTGAATCTTGAAGGCTATACATGTCACAGTACCTCTGCTCTAGAGGTCGGTCACATCCCAAACACGCCCATACTGGGATAATGCCTAAACCGGCTCAACCCAGGGGTAGAAGTCACTAGTGGCGAGGATTCGTCCTCCTGGACAAAAGCTCCATCCTGGTCACAACTAGGAAGGGTAGCGGCCACGACCGCAAAATGCTGAAGTCGGAGACACTGGACCAGGGAAGTCTAGATAGGCAACCACCTCTCACCCGGCGGGGATGTTTGCGTATCCTAATCACGCTGAGGTTTTCCGGTGAGAAAGTCCAACCCTGGACTGGATGGGCAACCACCTCTCACCTGGCGGTGATACACGGGTATCTCAAAACACGTCGAGGTTTTCCGGTGAGAAAGTCCAACTCTGGCCTGGGTGGGCTACCGCCTCTCACCCAGCGGAGATGCACTGATATCCTAAACACGTCGAGGTCTTCCGGTGAGAAAGTCCAACCCTAGACTAAACTGGTGCAATGAAAACCACGGTGTCACGCAACCCCGCTTCCGAGACCCACCAAGAATACAGGCTAAAGCACTGTGACACTCTGAATCTCTTGTGGTCCTTTCGTGGATCTCGTGTGGTCTATTTTGGACCACACAGGGGACCACCGGACCTAACGAGGACCACAGGCATGAATTCAGTAGGTTCACAGTGCGGTTTTTGGTGGTAGAAGTGAACGAAGAAGAAGAAGAAGAGACTAACTTTTTATGACTTCATTTCATTTGTCTGTTGCTTAATCTGGATTCCATTAAACAGATACTGTCATCAGACAAAATGATCAACTTCTTCTTCTTCGTTCGCTTCTACCACCAAGACCGCCCTATGATCCTACTGAATCCTACGCCTGTGGTCCTCGTTAAGTCTCGTGTGGTTCCCAAAAGGACCACATGAGATCCCCGAGTGGACCATAATAGGTTGAGAGTATCGCAGGGCTTGAGACTGTATTCTTGGTGGGTCTCAGGAGCGGGATTGCGTGACACCGTGGTTTTCACTGCACCAGTTTAGTCTAGAGTTGGACTTTCTCACCGGAAAACCTCGACGTGTTTTGGATATCAATATATCCCCGCTGGGTGAGAGGTGGTTGCCCATCCAGGCCAGAGTTGGACTTTCTCACAGGAAAACCTCGACGTGTTTTGAGATACCCGTGTATCACTGCCGGGTGAGAGGTGGTTGCCCATCCAGTCCAGTGTTGGACTTTCTCACCGGAAAACCTCAGCGTGATTAGGATACACATACATCCCCGCCAGGTGAGAGGTGGTTGCCTATCTAGACTGCCCTGGTCCAGTGTCTCCGACTTCAGCATTTTGTGGTCGTGGCTGCTACACTTCCTAGTTGTGACCAGGATGGAGCTTTTGTCAAGGAGGACGAATCCTCACCACTAGTGATTTCCACCCCTGGGTTGAGCCAGTTTAGGCATATTATCCCAGTATGGGCGTGTTTGGGACATGACCAACCTCTAGAGCAGAGGTACTGTGACATGCGTAGCCTTTAAGTTTCACCCCTGGTGTAAGCCGGTTTAGGCATATTTCACCAGTATGGGTGTATATCGGCGTGACCGACCTCTAGAGCGGAGGTGGCATGACATGCCTAGCCATCAAGTTTCACCCCTGGTGTATGCATATTTCACCAGTGTAGGTGTATTTTGGACATGGCCGGCCTCTAGAGCAGAGGCGCCGTGGTATGTGTAGCTCTCGCAGCGATACTACTGGACATACCGATTAAACTTCACTTTATCCTTTCCTTCACCTTTTCACATCGGCGAAGCACAACAACCCTTACTTCTTTTCCGCAGTTTCTTCCTCGACCGGGAGGAGCTTCACTCCACACGCGGCATCCGAAGAGTCTCGCCAGCAGTGTCTTAACCTCTGGGTTAAGCCAGTTCAGACATTTCACCCAATATGAGTGCACTTAGGACGTGGCCGACCTCAAGACCAGAGGTGCCGTGATTTGACTGTTTGCTTCACTTTATCCTTTCTACCACCTTTTCCGCAGTGGTGCCGCGCAGCAACCCCATTTGCACCTTTCTTCATTGGCTGGGAGGAGCACTGCTCCACGCACAGCAGCTGAAAAATCTCGCCAGCAGCGGTAGATGAGCTACCAAACGTGCCTCTCATCTACCCTAAGTGTCTGGTTTTCAGGCGCCTGATATTCGCCTTCACCCCTTCTCCTGTCAGTTTAAACAGTTCCGCCACGAGAAGGCCAAGAGCTGGACTTAACTGCCAAAGGCTATTTGAGACGCACACTGAGCGAATTCTCCACCCCACCTCCGGCAAAAACAGTCCTTAGAACCAATGATCAACTAAAAGTCATAGGAAAATCTACAGCTACAACAAAACAATGAAACAGAATGAAACAAGAAATGTTTTGACTACAAACCTTTCGATATAAGAATCCATTTTATTGAGATCATCAGAGAGTCCAACCAGAACATCCAGTGTGCCAACCTGTCAATGAAAAAAATTTAACAATAAACCAGGTAAAACAACAATACTAAATCAGCATTAGCTTTAGTGGTTAACAATAAACCAGGTAAAACAGCAATACTAAATCAACATTAGCTTTAACTGTTTACAATAAACTAAGTATCTCTCTCCCTCTGAACCTTAAGTGCCCAGGGCACATGGGGCTTCCACAAGAGTTTTCCATAAAAGCCTGTCCTTTGCCTTTTTTTCCGCTCTTGCCCAGGTAAGCCTTCTATTGCTCAACATATAGGTATCTCTCTCTCTCTCTCTCTGAACCTTAAGTGCCCAGGGCACATGGGGCTTCCGCAAGGGTTTTCCACAAATGCCTGTCCTTCGCCTTTTTTTCTGCTCTTGCCCAGGTGAGCCCTCTATTGCTCAACATCCTTTCTGTTGTTCTTCTCCATGTCTCTTTTGGTCTACCCTTACTTCTGCTCCCCTGTGGTGTCCATCTTAGTGCTATTTTTGGTAGTGAGTTGTCAGTCATTCGGAGTACATGTCCCAACCATCGCCAGCGTCTTTCCTCAATAATTGTTGTCAGTGGTTTCATCTGCATTTCTGCTAATAAAATGTTATTTCTTATGGTGTTTGGCCAAAATATTTTTTAATTCTTCGTAAACATTTAGTCTGGAAAGAATTCAACTTGTTTTCTATGGTTTTGGTGATTTTCCAGCATTCACTTCCATAGAGTAGTACACTTAGAACATTACTCTTAAATATCCTGATTTTCATATTTATGCTTAGTTTATTTGATTTCCATATATTCTGCAGCATTGCAAAAGCCTGGTTTGCTCTAGTAAGTCTGCTGTTGATGTCCTCTGTGCTGTCTCCATTTTCTACTACTCTGCTGCCAAGGTATACAAATTCGTTGACCTCCTCCACTAACTTGTTATCTACTCTGAGTATATTTCTGTTGTTCACATTTTGCTTCATTAACTTTGTCTTTCCTACGTTCATCTTTAGTCCTATGTTGTTTGCATTCTGAGTTAGCTTGTTTATTTTATCTTGCATATCTTTGTGACTGCTTGATAATAGACAAATGTCATCCGCAAAGTCAAGGTCCTCCAGCACTGTGTCAAGGGTCCATTGTAATCCTCTGCGTTTGTCTGATGTTGCCTCCTTCATTAACCAGTCTACTGCCAAGATAAATAATGTTGGTGATAGTACACATCCCTGTTTCACTCCTGTTTGTACCCTAAAGCTGCTGGAGGTATGTTCTCCACAGATAACTTTGCACTGAAAACCCTCGTATAGGGCTTTGATTACATTAACTATTTTATGGGGGAGGCCATGCCATCTTAGGATTTTCCACAGTGCATCTCTGTTGACACTGTCAAAGGCTTTCTCAAAATCTATGAATAATGCATATGTTGTGCTATGCCACTCATTTGCCTGTTCTAATATTTGTCTAAGTACAAATATGTGGTCTATGCATGATCTTCCTTTCCTAAATCCTGCCTGCTCTTTCCGAAGTTTTTCCTCAAGTGTTGGTACAATTCTGTTGATGATTATTCTGCAAAATACTTTACTAGTGAGTGGCAGTAGGGTAATGCCTCTCCAGTTCCCGCAATCTCTGAGGTCACCCTTCTTTGGTAGTTTTACTATAAGACCAGTTTTCCACTCCTCTGGGGCTTTTTCTAAATCCCAAATTTGTTGTAATATCTGGCAAAGTTGTTTTGGTGTTTCTGTTTCTTCTGCTTTCAACATCTCAGCAGTCACTTCATCTTCACCTGGTGCCCTGTCTGATTTTAGCATCTTTATCGCCTCCTTACTTCATTTATTGTTATTGGTCCTGTATTGATGTTTAGTTCCGCTTTTGCTTCAGGTATATCTATTGCTTGTGCTGCTTGTGTTCTGTTTAGTAGGGTGTTAAAGAGTTCCCTCCATCTTTCAATTTTTTATCTTTCTCCACTGACCAGTTGTCCATTTTGTGTTCTTACTGCACTTTCACATCTTGTGTTGAAGTTACCTGTCATCTGCTTTGTGATTTTATATATGGTTTTCATGTCATTTGTATATGCTGCTTTCTCTGCTGTTTCTGCTAAGTTTCATAATATTGACGTTTATCTTGACGGCATGATTCCTTCACTTCTTTGTCTTTTTGTGCATAATTACTTAAAACTCGTTCTTTAAGCCGTTGTGATTTGGTGTTCAGTAATTTTTCTTGATTTCTTTTCTTTGCTCTATCTTTTCCCATGTGGTCTCGCTTATCCATTCCTCTTTTCTCCTTTTCCGATATCCCAGCACCTCTTTTGCTGTTTCCTGTAGTGTTTTATTGAACTCTAATATTGACATTTCTGCTTCGTCTTGTAGGACACTGAAGCGGTTCTTAAGTATTACTGAGAATTCATTTCTTGTTTGCTGGTCTATCAGTTTTCTTGTATCAAAATGTATCTTCTGTGTTCTCCGATTCTGGCTTTCCTTAATTTTAGTTTTATTTTTGCTACCAGAAGGTTGTGATCACTTCCTATATCTGCTCCTTTCCTTGCTCGCACATCTTGTAGTGACCGTTTCCACTTGTTGTTTATTAGTATGTGATCGATTTGGTTTTCTGTGGTTTTATCTGGTGACCTCCAAGTCACCTTATGGATGTTTTTGTGTTGGAAAATTGTCCCTCCGATGGTCATCATGTTTTCTTCACAGAAACTGCACAGTCTTTCTCCATTTTCATTTATTTCTCCGATTCCTTCTCTTCCCATGATTCTTCTTCTATCTTCATTTCCTTCACCTACTTTTGCATTGAAGTCGCCCAAGATGAGTAGCATATCATGCTTGGGTATTGTTTCTACTGTGGCTTGGAGGCTGTTGTAAAAATCTTTTAATTCCTCTTCAGCTGCTTCTGTTGGTGCATAACAAACTATAATAGACAGCTTCGTGAATCTTGAGTTGAACCGTGCATATAATAATCTCTCATTTATTGGGGTCCATTTCAGCAATGCTCTTGATGCTTCTTTTGTTATAATCAATGCTACTCCTCCTTCATGAAGATCTTCTTTACCTGACCATATTATTGTATCTTCTGTGTGCTGTGTTGTTAATTTCCTTCTGCCTTGTCCTGTCCATCTTGCTTCTTGTATTCCTAGTATGTCTAGTTTGTATCTGTGCATTTCCTTGATGGTTTGTGCTAGTTTTCCAGTCTGATTTAGTGTTCTTACATTCCAGCTGCCTATTTGCATCTTTTGTTTAGGTTACAGGAGGTCTGCAGTCGGGCTGGGGACTTCCAGTGGCTGGCTTTCATCCACAACCTTCATGGGCTCAGTTTCCTGATACGCATTTCTCCTTCCACCTGCATTTACTTTTTCCCTTGCTTCTGTTTCTGTAGCAGTCTGATAGTTTTTTTTACCAGATAGGGTTGCTGGCCCTATGCTGAACCCTCCTTAGTCGCCTTTTACGATCATGCATGGTAGGGTACAGTGGTCCCATTCTTTGCAGATCCCGGGTACCACACGGGGGACATATAGGTATAACAACACTAAATTGGCACAAACTAGCGGTCTACATTAAAACAAGGTACAACAACAATACTAAATCACTGCTAACTCTAGTAGTTTACAATAAACTAGGCATAACAACAATACTAAACCACTGCTAACTCTAGTGGTTTACAATAAACCAGGTATAACAACAATACTAAATCACTGCTAAGTCTGGTGGTTTACAATAAATCAGGTATAACAGCAACACTAAATCATAGTAGTGGTTTACAATAAACCAGGTATAACAACAATACTAAATCAGCACTTATAATAGTGTGTTTGCACACGTTGTAAATGTTTATATTGGGGATATGATACCAGACTGTTTAGTCAGCTGTAAATAAAGTATTTTGCAAGGTCATTTTGAATAGACTCAAAGATATAGTGGATACTGCAATGAGAGAAGAACAAGCAGGATTTCGAAAAGGGAGAAGCTGTCTCGACCAGATCTTTACTCTCAGAATAATACTTGAAGAACATATTGAAAAGCAAAAACCATTAATACTGAATTTCATAGATTTTAAGAAGGCATTTGATAGCATACACAGAGATTCATTATGGAGAATTTTATGTCTATATGGAATACCATCTAAAATTGTCAACATCATTAAGGACTTATACGATATGGTTGTGCAGTCAAGACAGAAGAAGGGATGAGTGAATGGTTCCAGATTGAAACAGGCGTGAAACAAGGATGTATACTGTCTCCTTTACTTTTTGGGATTACAATAGACTTCATAATGACAAAATGCTGCACAGGTAACACAGGTATTGACTGGGTACATGGGACCCAACTAGAAGATCTTGATTTTGCTGATGACATAACTCTTATCAGTAATAATGTGAATTCCATGCAAGAAAAAACAGATAGCCTATCTTCACTGGCTAGCAAAATAGGACTTGAAATTAACAAGGACAAAACAAAAATAATGAAAATTCCCATCAATCAAAATGGAAAAATACACATAGAAGGGACAGATATTGAAGAAGTCAATCAATTTGAATACCTTGGCAGCTACATAGACCAGGATGGTGACACTAGAAAGGAAGTTAGGATCAGAATTGCAAAAGCAGCATCAATCTTCAAGAATCTTGAGAACATATGGAATTCAAAAGTTATAAGCACAAAAACCAAGTTAAGACTATTCAATTCAAATGTAATATCCACCCTCATTTATGCATGCGAAAGCTGGAAAACAACTAAAGAAATAGAAAAGAAATTAGACTCTTTTGAAAACAAATGCCTAAGGAAAATACTCGGCATCAAGTGGAATGAATTCAAGAACAATGCAGAGATAAGACAGATGACTGAACAACAACCAGTCTCACGGGTGATCAGGAAAAGGAGATGGACATATGTTGGTCACTTGATGAGAAGAAATGATCAGAGAATCCCAAAACAAGCTATCAAGTGGAACACAACAGGCCGAAGAAAAAGGGGCAGACCGCGTGAAACTCTGAAGAGGACATTATTAAGAGAGGCCAAGTTAACAGGCATAAAATCCTTTGATGAGGTTGAAAGACTCGCCGAAGACAGGAAAAATTGGCGAACTACTTTGCGAGCCCTATGTGACGTCTAACGGCACGGGAAGGATATAAGATAAGAAAGAAAGTGTGAAGGAAGGGGGCAAGAGTGATAGAGAAATACAATGGCTACTAAGCCAAGATAAAGACAGGCAGGATATATTAAATGAATGCTGTTATGTTGAAGGATCTAAATATAGTTGAGTGAAGGATCTAGAATATAAGTTACAAAAGAAGAAAGAGTAGATGAAAAGGAAGCAGGAAGGAAATGTACTGAGATTATTACTGTGGGAAAGGGTTAGGTTAGGTAAAGCTGAGTTTGGAGTTCAACCCATGTGGTTCCAGAGTCAAGAATTCATGCATGAAGCAGTTTTTGAGTCAGGCAGCTTTCATCATCAAAGTGACACTGTATGATGGCTGTCATCCAGAACTCACACTTATTTCTGATGCTGGGGCCTTTTAAATGACTGGGAATTGGCTTAGAAGCATTCTGGGAGATATCATAAAGACATCTGGATGTGGTCATCTAGTTTGAGACTAGTCTCCCCAATAAAAATTATACAACACTTTTAATGGGACTCATACGTAAAGTGTGAGGACAGTTCTGGAGAACGTAACATATTTTGTTTCCCTGACAACAGTGTAGGTTGACATGGTAAGGACAGCAGCACTTTCTTGTTCTGAAATAGGTAGGATCCTCATTCACATGGCAGAGAATTTCTCCTTACAATGGTAGGATTGTTTGGAGCATGAGGGCTGCATTACACACCAAGACACTAGTGTATGGTGATAGTGAAACTTTGTTGGTTCACACTAAGAGAACACATTTATATGTTGATGAAGATGCAGTACTGTGTTTGACATTATGGGAGCTGTGACAATGAAAATAAATCAGAAAATTACACCATACTGTATTTTTAGGCAATGCAGTGTTTAATGCACTTGCCTGCCCATCAGAATGTCCTGGGTTTGATTTTGTGCTCAGGTGCAATTTTTTTTGGACCGATTGACAGCACCTGGGCCAAACCAGCTCTAAAAAATGGGTACCTGGTGTTTCCCTAGGAAAACAAAGGCTAGCATCCCTATCTCAAATGCTATAGTGGCCTGAAACTGTGAGAGCATTTATATGTCCCACCCCCTACAGCATGTAAATGCCATGGGACATACATCTATATTTTAATGATGACTACAAGTCATAAAACTATACTGCATTAATTTAACTATGATAATAGATTCTAAAAATTATACTACACTATTTTAACCATGATAATAAATAAGAAAATTATATCCTTTTTTAATACTGATTATACCCTTTATGTTAACCATGATGATAAATCATACAATTATATCCTATTATTTTAACCATGACAACAAAAACTGAATGTAATGTTATTGCTAGGTCAGAAACTCAGTTACTTTCAGTTCTGGAATGTTGAACTTGTAGATCTCTGCCAGTTTGTCGCTGCCACTTTTCACTGCCTGGTTCAGCCTGTCAAATGTCTGCTGAGGGCTCTTCTCCCCCGGTGCAGAGATCAGCCAATATTCATTCAGGTTAGACATTCTGATTGGTCCGTAGTTTCAGATATATATAGAAATTGTATTACTGGAAAAAAAAAAACAATATGTCTGTAACTGGATCTAATAATAAAAAAACAACTTGCAATAACCCATGCTAGTAGCTTTAAAATGCCTAAGGAAAATACTCCGTATAAAGTGGAATGAATTAAAAAAAACAATCCACTCATGCGTGATCAGAAAAATAAGATGGACATATGTCGGTCATGTGATGAGAAGAAACAATCAGAGGATCCCCAAACAAGCTATCAAGCGGAATATAACAGGCCAAAGAAAAAGAGGTCAACCACATGAAACTCTAAAAAAGGACACTCTTAAGATAGGCCAGTTCAGTCAGCATAACATCCCTTGATGAGACTGAAAAACTCACAGAACACAGGAAATCTTGGCGAACTACCATGCAGGCCCTATTGACGTTTAGCAGCACAGGGAAGATGTAAGACTACAGTGTGAAAATTAGTGATGATGCTGAGACTCCGATCAGGTTATATTTGTTCTCAGAACTATGTTTGGTTTAATTTCATTGCTTAACCTGCTCATAAACTGTAAGGACATACATGTATCCAGGACTGTCAGCAAGAACTTCTCTTGACATTTGTCATTTGACCTTCATTTTACAAGCAGATGTGTATTACTTTATTCGGACTAAGAAAACAATATCAGATTGCTCGCTGTTTTCCTGTACATACCTTCATGAAAATGTAACCTCACATCACTTTTAACTAACTATACAGACCTTGCATTAATATGGAAAAGTTTCTGTTGCCTCATTCAATGTGTCCTTGACCAAAAAAAAAATTTTTTTTTTTAGCCATAAAGTTTCTTGGTTTATAGTTGAATTTTCAGAAACATTTATAACTTAAAAATATGTTATATATAACAGTTTATACATATATTCGTTCCTATGACTTTTATCTGACCGCGTCACAATTTACTGAATGTAAAAAACATATACTGTACATGTATTTTGTCATACTTTTTGCACCACTGAATCCAACTTCAAGGTATATCAAGATATTAGCTAATAAACTTACAGCGACTGCTGCTTATATCAGTATCATTAATGTGTTAGAAATAATATATTAGTTTTCTGTTTGGACTAAAACTAAATGTCACTTTCAAGAAACTGATGTCACGAACAAACGACAAGGACTAGTGAATGACAGTCTGCGGACTTGGATATCTATAAAACATTCTGTACATTATATTTTTAAAAATATATCATTTACGCTTTTTTACTCCAATCCTGTAGAAGATGTTTATCTACGTTGTTTGAAAATGTCGTACCAGAAAAGAAATCCAGTCAAAAATGAAGAAGTGCCTCCACTGACTTCTTCTTGTTTTCTGCGGTCGTCTGCTTCACGTGATACCGGAAGTTGATGCGAAGCTGTGAGAGTGAATGCCCTTGGTCTAGTAGACGAATCTATGACAACAGGCACCACTGAGCAATAGATTTATGAAATTTATTTATTTACCATCATATACTGTTGTTAGGATGTTGCAATACATTTTGGCATGCTGGATGTTTTAATTGTGAACGTTATTTATACCAAATGTATGTGGAAATGGTAAGTTGCATTGAGATTTTAGCATGTTTTTGTGCACGGTGTAATTATGGAGAATGGAGTAGATACACGTGAACAGAGACTTCTACTAGCGCAACAATATTTTTTTTTTTTCACGACTTCCTCAATGGCCTCAGCAGATCAGTGTTAGTCCTGCTGTCATCTTTTGTTTGTGCAAAAATATTTATATATTTTCACTAAGATGACTGGTAATTTCTTCTTTACATGTTACATGTTACGCTTTTTTGTTCCAATTTCGACTGCTTGGTCGTTTATCCAGTTATTTCAATTCTTCATTCCGCGTGGAGGATCATATGTTTGCTCCTCAACTCTCACTGTCTTCTTCTGCCAGGTCGGCGAAGCTGAAAATGTTTCCTTGTAGATCGTTAGAAATGACCATCGTCCGTGCACTCTGGATACGTCCAAAGGTGCTCCTCTTCAGTATCTCCTTCAACTTACAGTAATAATTACACTCGTTCTTTGTTGGTTGACCATCCAGTTGATGAGCCATTCAGTTTTTGGTGCCCCAAGTCTACCCCCCCCCCCAAATCCCACACACATACGCACAACGACACACACCTCCAGTCTTGACAATGATTCCAATTCACTGTTGTAAGTGAAGATCTTTGTTCGACCAGCTTCTCTTATAGCACTGATGATGTCTGCTTGATTCAGCTGATCTACTCTTTCATTTCCCCTGATACCTGCATGGCCAGGTAAAAAAAATGAAGGTCAATCTGTTGCCATAGACAGCCAGCCTGAAGTTACTTTAGCATGTTCGTCGAGTTGCTCAAGATACTTGCTTACATGTTGTGACTTGAGCCAGCTCAGAGCTTTTGTCACAGCCATGGTTTCCATTGTGAGGCTGCTGATTGTTGCAACAAAAGCACTTAGATGATGGGCTTTTGTCTCAAATCATAAAGATTTGTTTTTTATCCTTGCAGTAAGACATCTACAGAGATTGTCTGCAACCACATTCTAGAGAACTGTTATCTTTCTACTTCCAAGATGTGCTTCCATTTGACAGTGTCAAGAATATTGAGGGACATTGTCCAATCTCTACCCTTGTAATTACTTTTACTGCACACTCTTCTAGTTAAGAACTTTATTTCTGTATATGAAAACTAACAGATTATGATCATTTGGACATGTGGAAAGAATGGTAGGAAACAAACTAACTAGAGCATCATCATTTTGGGCGAGTCCAAGAACAGGGGAAGGGACAACATAGAAGACTATCTACAGAAGTTAAATGATTAGAAAAGATGAACAAAAAATAGATAAGAGCAGCTAAATCATCAGGAAAAATGAAAACAGATAAAGCAGTGAAATGGTCAGAAAAGATGAAAACAGAGATGAATAGAGACAAAACTTTTATGTGCAACAAAAAGCTTTACAGTTTGGGGAAGCTAAAGAAGAAGATGATGACCTTTTGTGATTTCTTGTCTGTTTAGCACCCAGATCATATATTCAATATAAGATTAATAATAGAGTCTATATTTATCCTTTATAGACTACTCAAAGGCATTTGATTGTGTACAACATTAGAAACTTTGAGAAATAATGGAAAAAATGGGATTTCCAACACATTTGATACAATTAACATCACTGCTGTATCTAGACCAACAAGCAGCAGTAATAATAAATGGTTTGACATAAAACAAGGGGTCCATCAGGGGTGCATATTGTCGCCTTACTTAACTTGTATATTGAAAATATAATGAAGAATGTTAGAGAAGATGTAGACAAAGAATATTACAATGCCAGAACAGTTGGAGGTTATGAAATACCAGAGATTAGATATGCTGATGACACAGTATTACTGTCCACAACACAAAAAAAAGGAATGGAAAAACCAATTATGTCAGTCCATAAAAACAGCAAAGATCAAAACCTCTATCTTAATGCGAAGAAAACTAAATTGATGACAAGTGACAAAACAAATAAGGCAGCTGATATGTGTATCAGTGAGGAAAAACTGGAAGAAGTGGAAAGTTTTGAATATCTTGGATCACTGCTAACTAATAATGGAGATACAATGAGAGAAATTAAAAGGAGGACATCTATCGCTCTTCAGAAAGTAAAACAACTAAAGAATCTGTGGAGAGGAACAGACAGAACAACACAAAAATAAGATTTTTTAAGGGCATGCATCTTTCCCATCGCAACATATGCCTGTGAGACCTGGACACTTAACAAAACACCCGAGAAGCACATAAATGCTGTTGAATGTAAATGCTACAGAATAGTTCTTAAAATATCATGGACACAAAAAAAAAACAAATATATCTATACTACAAGAACTTAATACTGAAGAGGGCTGGCTAGTAAAGAAGATTAAAGAGAGAAAACTTAAATATTTTGGACACATTAAACATTATGATAATCTGGAGAAAACCGTCTTGGAAGGGTACATAATGGGAAAAAGAAAGAGAGGAAGACCAAGGCGAAGATGGCTGCAAGACATCATTGATGATCTGCAAATGGATGGATCAGCAGCAGGCCATCTTGCTCACAAGCGAGAGGCCTACAGGAGTGCTGTTAGGGAGGCAAAGTTCTGCAAGAGACATGCAAATGAGTGAATTAGCACCCAGAAGTAGCTGTGTTTCTCACTACTTTCTTATTTTTCACATTTGTATTACATTTTGTGAGCATTTTTCACAGACTTCCAACCACTTATACAGTGACCTAGTACTGCATTCAATGAGCATTTGTTCCCAGATTTCCAGTCGCTTACACAATAACATAGTATTAAATTGTAAGCATTGTTCCATGAGTTCCAACTGCTTACTAAGTAACCCAGTATTATATCATGTAAGCAACAGTTGCTCCCAGAGTTCCATTCACTTACACAATAACCTAGTAATATGTAAGCATTTGTTCCCAGAGTTCCATTCACTTACACAATAACCTAGTAATATGTAAGCATTTGTTCCCAGAGTTCCATTCACTTACACAATAACCTAGTAATATGTAAGCATTTGTTCCCAGAGTTCCATTCACTTACACAATGAGCTGAAGTGCTAATGGTCTTAGAATGGGATGTGGTGGCTACAGCAAAATAAGCAAACCAGATGTGAATGGAGCCGTTTATCGCAAAATCACCAAGGACCAGGTCCATGTAGAAGTTGGTAGCAAAGTGAAGAAACTGGACCGTGGTCCAACTATCATATTTGTCTATGGTGAGTCTGGTCATCGTTCTTGGTCAGTCACTGCTCCATCTTGTGTTTGGTTAACCAGCTTGTATAAATGAGCTTCACCTTCACGGATTGTCATCATTCTGTACCCTGTTTAACACATAAATGCCTTGAATGTAAATGCTACAGAAAAGTTCTTAAAATATCATGGACGCAAAAAAGAACAAATATACCCATACTACAAGAACTTAATATTGAAGAAGGTTGGCTAGGAAGGAAGATTAAACAGAGAAAACTTAAATATTTTGGACGTATTAAAGTCATGGTAATTTAGAGAAGACCGTCTTGGAAGGGTGCATAATGGGAAAAAGAAAGAGAGGAAGACCAGGGCGAAGATGGCTGAAGACGTCGTTGATGATCTGCAAATGAACGCATCAGCAGCAGGGCATCTTGCTTACAACTGAGAGGCCTACAGGAGAGCTGTTAGGGAGGCAGAGTTCCGCAAGGGACATGGAAATGACTGGCTGACTGTACTCTGTCCCCATGGAGGGTTGGCTGCATTGGTCTTCCATCTTGCTCTGCCCTTCGTTTTCACCCATCCAAGTTCAGTCCAGTTTATTTTTGTATGTTTGTCCTTTAATCTATATCATTGTTGACCTCATACTCATTTTTCTTTTTCTTTTCCTCGCAGTATTACTTTGATTATTGTATTTTGCCTTTTGATATATAATTTAAATATTTCATATGTCTGTTTCTTACATTTTTTAATTATGTCTCTTTTCAATTTAACTTTAGTTGATTTAGTTCATCTTTGTTTTCTTTTTTTTTTCTGTATGTAATTCATCATATTCTTCTGTATATCCACATTTCAAACACCTTGATTTTTTTTTTTCCATTTTATTATTTAATGTCCATGCTTCTAAACCATAGATACCCATTCTTATGTCAGAAAAACCCATATTTTGGTAGATGGCTGTTCTTATGTAAGAAAAACCCATGTTTTGGTAGGTGCCCAGTCGTATGCCAGAAAAATTCATGTTTTGGTAGGTACCCATTATTATGTAAGAAAAACCCATGTTTTAGATGCCCATTATTATGTCAGAAAAACCTATGTTTTAGATGCCCATTATTAAGTCAGAAAAACCCGTGTTTTAGATGCCCATTATTATGTCAGAAAAACCCATGTTTTAGATGCCCATTATTATGTCAGAAAAACCCATGTTTTGGTAATATCTTTAGTTTAAGTGTATAAAATGTAGAGTCTGAGGTCTGGAAGAACAACTGTGATTTAAAAAAAAAGGTTAAGGCAACCCTGTTGCAGCTTTAGGGCAGCGAGAGATGTGACATTACTTTTGACACAGAAGAGGTTGACGTGACATTACTGTTGACACAGAAGAGGTTTATGTGGTCAGCAGATGAAGAAAAAAATAGAAGAAAACAGCTGCTGAGCTTGGTCTGTGACACTCTGATATTTGATAATACAATAAAATATGAACTCATTACAAAAATGAGGCAGTTAAATATTTAATAGTCTCAAGTATTCTAGTAAATGTAACAATATTAAATATTAATGTTAAATATAGCAATATCTAGTGTTCTATTAAATATAGCAGTCTTAAGTATCCTAATAAATATAGTAGTATCCAATATTCTAGAAAAAATATTAATCACAAGTATTCTAGTAAAATATAGCAATCTCAATATTCTAGTAAAATATAGCAATCTCAAGTATTCTAGTAAAAAAAGCAATCTCAAGTATTCTACTAGTATTTTGATTATTTTAAAAACAGTAGAAACAGCTTTATTCATTAACAGAGCATAAAGTTGTAACATTCTGGCTTACACTTTATTCACACAGAAACATGCAGGCCAAAGAGAAAGAATAAATTTGCATCTATAATAAATGTGCATCTATAACAAAGAATGGTAGAAAACTGAGGGAGAGATTGCCCATGCAGGAGTTAGATGAAGGAAGTAACAGATTCTTAAATATCTCCTTATGTGAAGCAAACCTTTTCAAGAAGTCTGTCTACTCCTGTAATACAGAAAGGTAAATGAGGAAGAAGATAAGATAAGAAAAAACAGAAATACAAGCAGTGGGTTATTTATTTTACCGCAGAGACTTTGTATATAGTTACATATTTTGTCTTACATAATTGCACACAGAAACTGTTTGTGCTACCTGAGCATGCCGCTGAGCATATAGAATTTATTTAGAAATGTGTATTAGAAACTGCTATGGGACTATGCTCTCTTCCCTGTAGGCGGACCAGGCTCCAAGAAGGGCCGGCTGGTGTCGGAGCTGGTGGAGGTGTTTGATTTCACGTTCATCAACGTGGAGAAGATGATGCTCCAGAAAGTGGCAGATGCTGCCTCGCAGGACCCAGTGCATGCCAATGAGCAGGGTGATCGCAAGGAGTCTGTACAAGAACTGAAGAAGATGCTTGAGGTACTGGTCATGTTGTGTATGCAGGGAACCATGGGAATACAGAACATGCTTTGTAACAGAGGAAATTAACATCGGACGATAAACTCTGTTACTGATGTAAAGTAATGATCGTGGATAATTTTATGGTTATTGAAGATTATAGCTCTGGATTTTGGGATTAATTATTAGAATATCACTGTTAATGATTATAATGATGCTACTATCAAACTCGGCATGCTAATACAGTCAAACTCTGCATGCTGATACAATCAGACTCGGCACACTTATACAGTCAAACTCGACACATTGATACAGTCAAACTCTACATGCTGATACAATCAAACTCGGCACGCTGATACAGTCAAACTCAGCATGCTGATACAGTCAAACTCGGCACGCTGATACAGCCAAACTCGGCACGCTGATACAGTCAAACTCGGCACGCTGATAACAAACTCAGCACTCTGATACAGTCAAACTCGGCACGCTGATACAGTCAAACTCGATGTGCAGATACAATCAGACTCACCACACTGATACAAAAATCATGACCATGACCTCAATACTGTCAGTACTCCAGGTAACAGGAAGTTGTTTTTATTTAACAGCCTAACCAAAGAAGTAGAGATTGATGTGATGGAGCTAATTAAGAAACTTTCATCTTTGATCCACTCCAGGAATTAAAGAAGTTCTACCACGTCCTTCCCTCTTTGATGATTTCTTCATTTCTAAATCCTTACAATTAACCACTCCTTTAGCATTAGCCCCAAGCTATCTTATGCAGCTACATAGACTTGGATACAAGAAAGAAAGTTAGAATTGCAAAAGCAACATTGACCCTCGAGAATCTTGAGAACATATGGCACTCAAAAAGTTATAAGCACAAAAAGCAAGCTAATACTATTCATTTCACATGTAATATCCATCCTCATTTATCCATGCAAAAATTGGAGAACAACTAATGAAATAGACAAGAAATTAGACTCTTTTGAAAACAAATTCCTAAGGAAAATACTTGGTATAAAGTGGAACAAATTAAAAAACAATGCAGAGATAAAGCAGATGAGTGAACAACAACCTGTCTCATTGGTGATCAGAAAACAGATGGACATATATCAGTCATGTAATGAGAAGAAACAGTCAGAGAATCCTAAAACAAGCTATCAAGTGGAACACAACAGGCCAAAGAAAAAGGGGTTGGCCATGTGAAACTCTAAAGAGGACATTGTTAAGAGAGGCCAAATTAGTAGGCATAAAATCCCTTGATGAGGTTGAAAAGCTCAGCAAAAACAGGAAGACTTGGCAAACTACCATGTGAGCCTTATATGACTTTTAACGGCATGGGAGGGATGTAAAATGTAAGATCTTGTGCTTGCTTATCCCTCATACAGCGTTCTCCCCAGTTTAACTTGCTGATAATATACAGGTGCACTTTTATAGCATTATCCCCAGGTTTTCTTATTATATCATAAACCTATCATGGAAAGATACTAGAACAGCAAATTCAATAAACAGGTCAAGCTAAATATAGCCATGTTGTTGTGTTATGCTACACACAGTGAGAACAATGGCTGATTGCAGTAAATGCTTTCATTCCAAAGACAGCGAGGCATGGTTGCATGATAGTACCAATGTTTCTAGTTATATGGACAGCAGTCAGTTTGGATCCTTCAAGTGAGTAATGTTTATGATGATGATGACATCACTGAAACTGTTGACACTGCACCTGAATTTGTGTGATCCAAAAATGGCCAATGCCTAAATTCCAGGCTTAATTAAGATTCTCAGGGAAACGCAATATTTCTATGAGCAGCGTAAAACGGTTTTGACTTTGCTTTGAAGTTTATCACATGAAGAAAAACTGTTGATCTGGACATCGGTATCATCATCATCACTACCACCTTTATTATTATCAAGAGACCATGTCAAGAAATTTTATATTTTTATTTCTGCTGTGATAAATCTTTACACTGTCTTTATAATTATTGTACATGTGTTTTTGGAGTTTATCACACAAAGAGAAGCTATTGATTTGGACATCATCATCACCACACCATCATTATCATCACCACCACCTTCACAAAAATAATAATTATCATTGCCCTCATACAGTCATCATCATTACCTTCACAGTCATCATCATTACCCTCACAGTCTTCATTGCCCTCACACAATCATCATTACTTTCACACAGTCATCATCATTACCCTCATAAAGCCATCATTACCCTCATACAATCACCATAATTACCCTCATACAATCATCATTATTACCTTCACAGTCATTATTGCCCTCACACAGTCATCATCGCCTTCAACCAATCATCATCATTACCCTCATACAGTCATCATTACCCTCATACAGTCTTCATTATCCTCATGCAGTCATCATTACCCTCATACAGTCAACATCATTACCCTCACATAGTCATTATCATTACCTTCATACAATCATCATTACCCTCACACAGTCATCATCATTGTCCTTATACAGTCATCATCATTCTCCTCATACAGTGATCAGCATTACCCTCACACAGTCATCATCATTACCCTCATACAATCATCATCATTACCCTCATACAGTCATCACCAGTACCTTTGTACAGTCATCATTACCCTCACACAATCCTCATTACCCTCACACAGTCATCATCATTACCCTCACAGTCTTCATTGCCCTCACACAATCATCATTACTTTCACACAGTCATCATCATTACCCTCATAAAGCCATCATTACCCTCATACAATCACCATAATTACCCTCACACAATCATCATTATTACCTTCACAGTCATTATTGCCCTCACACAGTCATCATCGCCTTCAACCAATCATCATCATTACCCTCATACAGTCATCATTACCCTCATACAGTCTTCATTATCCTCATGCAGTCATCATTACCCTCATACAGTCAACATCATTACCCTCACATAGTCATTATCATTACCTTCATACAATCATCATTACCCTCACACAGTCATCATCATTGTCCTTATACAGTCATCATCATTCTCCTCATACAGTGATCAGCATTACCCTCACACAGTCATCATCATTACCCTCATACAATCATCATCATTACCCTCATACAGTCATCACCAGTACCTTTGTACAGTCATCATTACCCTCACACAATCCTCATTACCCTCACGCAGTCCTCATCATTACCCTCACACAGTTATCATCATCACTGCCATCATCAGTATCACCATCACTGCAGTGCCATTATTATCATTACCACCACCACCATCATCACAGCACAGTCATTATTGTCATCACCATAATCATTATCACCATTATAATCATCATTACCATGAGCATAATAATTTGCAATCACTTTTACTCTCATCATCATCATACCACTTCATTGTCACTACTTATCATCATCAGCCTGTCAAGAAACAGTAATGTCATTTGACAAGATCTTGACTGTAATAAAGGTTGACATGATCTTGACCATAATATCCTTTGGCAAGATCTACATTATAATATCAGATGATAAGACTTTGACCATAATATCATATGAAAAGATATCATTGTATTATCAGGTGGAAAGATTTTCACCATAATATCCTTTGGCGAGATCATCACCATAATGTTAGTTGAAAAAAAATTGTAATCATTTTATCTATTATGTTCATGAGAGTTTCAGATCACACTTAATTGAATATACTTGTATGAGTATGACATACACTTCTTAGCATATAACAGGAGTGTCAAACTCATGCTGGTCAGTGTCACCAGACCAAGCTGGTGAGAACTCATTTAGATAAATGTCACCAGACCAGGCTAGAGGGAACTCATTTAGATAAATGTCACCAGACCAGGCAAAGGGAACTCATTTAGATAAATATCACCAGACCAGGCTAGAGGGAACTCATTTATATAAATGTCACCAGACCAGGCAAAGGGAACTCATTTAGATAAATATCACCAGACCAGGCTAGAGGGAACTCAGATAAATGTCACCAGACCAGGCTGGTGAGAACTCATTTAGATAAATGTCACCAGACCGAGCTAATGGGAACTCATTTAGATAAATGTCACCAGACCAAGCTGGTGAGAACTCATTTAGATAAATGTCACCAGACCGAGCTAATGGGAACTCATTTAGATAAATGTCACCAGACCAGGCTAGAGGGAACTCATTTAGATAAATGTCACCAGACCAGGCTAGAGGGAACTCATTTAGATAAATGTCATCAGACCAAGCTGGTGGGAACTCATTTAGATAAATATCACTAGACCAAGCTGGTGGGAACTCGTTTAGATAAATATCACCAGACCAGGCTAGAGGGAACTCGTTTAGATAAATATCACCAGACCAGGCTAGAGGGAACTCATTTAGATAAATGTCATCAGACCAAGCTGGTGGGAACTCATTTAGATAAATATCACTAGACCAAGCTGGTGGGAACTCATTTAGATAAATATCACTAGACCAAGCTAGAGGGAACTCGTTTAGATAAATATCACCAGACCAGGCTAGAGGGAACTCATTTAGATAAATGTCACCAGACCAGCTAGAGGGAACTCGTTTAGATAAATCACCAGACCAGGCTAGAGGGAACTCGTTTAGATAAATATCACCAGACCAGCTAGAGGGAACTCATTTAGATAAATGTCATCAGACCAAGCTGGTGGGAACTCATTTAGATAAATATCACTAGACCAAGCTGGTGGGAACTCATTTAGATAAATATCACTAGACCAAGCTAGAGGGAACTCGTTTAGATAAATATCACCAGACCAGGCTAGAGGGAACTCGTTTAGATAAATGTTACCAGACCAGGCTAGAGGGAACTTGTTTAGATAAATATCACCAGACCAGGCTAGAGGGAACTCATTTAGATAAATGTTACCAAACTCGATCATGTGAAACTCTAAAGAGGACATTGTTAAGAGAGGCCAATTTAGTAGACATAAAATCCCTAGATCAGGTAGAAATGCTCACCAAAAACAAGAGAACTTGGTGAACTACCATGCAAGCCCAATGGAACGTTTAACGGCACGAGAAGGATGTGAGATGTAAGAGTGTTGAGAACAAGAGAAATTTATGATGTTTTATTTGCCTGTGATTCAGAATATTGACCCTCATTGTAGTAGTTATTGTAAGAAAAGAATTTAAAGTGATTTTTTTCTTTTTGAAGGGTACAATCTCAGTTTTATGCTAATTTGAGAATGCACAGCTACAGAAGCATCATATTCATGATCTTGTTATCACACTCATTTATCACTTCAGTCAGCATCCATGACAACAATAAAGTGTTATCATTATCATCTGAAATTTATCATCATCATCATCTCATGCCGTCTCTCCAAGAAGTCTGAAATTTATGAGAATGTGATAATTCTTTCTTTCTTTTGTGACTTTAAGCGAAGGCCATTACAGTCATCTAAACTCTTTGACTTGTGCAGGCAGATCCCTCCACTATTTCATTGTCCTGGATTTTGCATGAAGTCACAACAGCTGTGGATGCAGATCCACATGGGCGTTACCTGGTGGATATGATGCCAAATCTTAAGTACATAATCAGAACAGGAAATTTGTCCAAGGATTGCTCAACACACATGGCCCAGTTTGAAGAAAAGGTAAAGAAAAAACATTTACTTCAGTTGACATATTCTCAGCCATTTCTAACTTTTATGCTGCAAGAGAATCCTTTAAAGATGTTCATTTTGATAACTCATATTCTTTTTTGTTTGCCTTTGGCATTGTCCATCTTTTTCACTTTTGAACATACTGGAATTTGATTGTCAATCTAAAGAAGTCAGAAATAATGAAAGTAAATATAGAAAACCAAATAACAATTAAAATAAGTGACCAGAACCTAAGAGAAACAGATACCTTCGTATACCTTGGCAGCATACTGGCACCAGATGGAGGAACAAATAAAGAGTAGCATAAATAAAGAGAGAAAGGCTTTCATTAATCTTAGAAAGATCTGGTAATCCTCCCAGTACAGCACTAGAACCAAAATAAAACTGCACCAGAATTGTGTGTTATCCATACTCCTCTATGGAGCAGAATGCTGGAAAAAGGAAAAAAGGCAAATTATCCTCACTCCACACAACCTGCCTTAGAACAATTTAAATATTTACTGGTCACAAACAATAAACAACAGTAATGACCTACTTGCCCAGTGTGAACTAGAAGATATGCACATCTTAATAGCAAAAAACACTAGAAATGGATTGGTCGTGTGCTCCAAAGAGACCCCGGCAACATCACTAAAACAGCCATGTAATGGACACTCAAGGGAAAAAAAAGAAAGAGGCTGACCAGAGACTACCTACTGGAGAACTGTAGAAGCAGAAATGAATAGCATACAACACAGCTGATGCACAATACAAAGGCTGGCCGCAGATCGTGAGAAGTGATGAGAATTTGTTGCTGCCCTGCAAGACACCACAAGGCATAATGGGCAGTGATTGCTTAGCTTATTGCCGACTAAGGACATGGATGGATGGATGGATATTGAAACTGATATTTATAAATAAAAGACTTCCCTGACACTGAGGAAGGATGTGCGATAATGCTGCATGGGCCATGTGTTGCCTTGCTTGCAAACTTGAAGGACAGTTAAATTAATGAGGGAACTGAGAAACAGCAGAATTGTTGTGAGTTTTGAAAATTGAGTAGCGTATGCTGTGGAAGATAAGAGAGAAAGAGAGATGAAGACATTGTGAATCTGTGTAGATTAATGACAACCGACAGAAAAAACATGAAGTTCTTTAGAAACTGACAGAAGGTTGAAATAACAAGCCTTTGAAGATCTAACTCTTTACTTTCTCATACATATGTCCTGTTAACCACAAGGATGCCTTGAGTCCCATTCACTTCCTTATGTGGGTGTTGTATTATCCACAAGGATACACCAGTACCACTAACTTTCTCACATAGATATCCTGCCATTCACTAGGGTGCAGTGAGCCCCACTGATTTTTTTTAATGTAAATATCCTGTAGATCTAGAATGATACACCGAGTACCACAGAGTTTCTCATGTAAATATCCTGTAGATCTAGAATGATACACCGAGTACCACAGAGTTTCTCATGTAAATATCCTGTAGATCTAGAATGATACACCAAGTACCACAGACTTTCTCATGTAAATATCCTGTAGATCTAGAATGATACACCAAGTACCACAGACTTTCTCATGTAATACCCTGTAGATCTAGAATGATACACTGAGTACCACAGACTTTCTCATGTAAATATCCTGTGATCTACAACGGTACTCTGAGCACCACAGATCTAGATATTAGAAAGTACCATAAGTGTGGCTGATTAATGAATTCATCTTTCTGCCAAGTTCCTGTCATACTAGCCAGAAGTAATAAATTAACATTTTTTTTTCTTACTGTAATGCTAACCTGTCTGTCCACAGTATCCAGTTTCTTTCAGTATTTACTTTTCGCTGAATATGAACAACAAGAGTAAAAGCTCGAAAAAAGTGGAAGAAGTAGTGAAGGAGGAGAATGTGGAAGACAAAGCTGGGTTTCAGTCGGATGAAGTGGACTCGTCTCGGACAAAGGTTAGCTTATTCTTGTTATATTTTCGCTTTTTTTAGTTTCCTTTTTCTTTTCTCAACAGCAAGAGAGCTGGTTCTGATAAAGTGTGTCTGATGTTTCTTGTACGTTTTTAAAACACTTGTTTGTGATGTTACCAAGTTTGGCTGTAATCCTCTGGCAATATTTATTTCTGATACTTCTTGTTGACTGTAATCTTCCCATTTTACTTATTTCTAATACTACATATTGACTGTAATCTTCCCACAATACTTATTTCTGATACTATACACTGACTGTAATCTTCTCACAATATTTTTTTTCTGATACTACACACAGACTGTGATCTTCTTATATTACTTTTTTTTTCTGATACTAAAGTTGACTGTAATTTTTCCACAATACTTTTTTTCTGACACTAAAGTTGACTGTAATTTTCCCACAATACTTTTTTTCTGACACTAAAGTTGACTGTAATCTTCCCGCAGTACTTATTTCTGATGCTAAAGTTGACTGTAATCTTCCCGCAGTACTTATTTCTGATACTAAAGTTGACTGTAATCTTCCCACGGTAATTATTTCTGATACAGACATTGACTGTAATCTTCCCACAGTAATTATTTTTCGAAGTAAAGTTGACTATAAACTTTTATAATGCTTACTTTGGACTGTTCACTTTTATAGACCATGTGTCTGACATCAAAACCACCTCATGTTTTAGTGTCACATGTTCATTTTTTTTTTTAAAAATTATTTTATCTTATATGTAAATTCATTCAAATGAAGATTACATCAATCTGATTGGTTCATAAATTCATTTGAATTCATGTAGTCAATGATGTGATCGCTGCATTTCATCTTCAGAGACGAGCATCGATGTTTGAGAACAGTGTTAAGTCATTCCTACAATACTTTGAGAAATCTGAGCGTCTAGTGACAGTTGATGTATCGTGCAGGAATGCTGAAGCAGTTTCCAGTCGAGTTTGTGACTTTCTTATTGGGCTTAACTTACAGAGCCTGAAACCAGCTAACACAGTGCTGGTTTTTATCTTTGGTAAGATGTAACCACAGTGCATGCCACTTGTGAAAGAGTTATTGCAAATATCTGAAAAATCATGGGAGACCACTCTCGGCAGCAGAACTTGTATGTTACCTCTATTTCCCACAATGCTACTGTAAACGGCTGGATCAGTATATTTCCCCACTATGGGAGAAGTTGAGTATTGCTACTAGCAGGTGGGCCCCAGTCGGTATTATATATATATAACCACAAGAAACGGAAGAGCTGCATTATTATTATCAACATCATCAGTCCTCCGCTCCCAGTGGAGCATAAGGCATCAGCAAAGGTTCCCCAGCCAGTCCTGTCTTGAGCAAGCTGGATTACCTCAAACCATGTCTTTCTTCTTTTAGTTCTTTCTGTATTGTATGTCTCCATGTTCCTAATGGCCTGCCCCTCTTTATATTTCCTTGAAGTGTCCAAGTCAAGTAAGTATAGGGGCGTCTTGTTTTCTTTCCATCTTCAGCCATCTTCATCTTTTGACCTCTTTAGCAATGTTCTCAATGCCTGCATAATTATCACTGTTGTATAACTGTAATAACAATTATACAAGGTCTGACAATTAAGTAATGAGACTAATTACATAAAAAATAAAATAAACAACAGTTGAAGATATAACATATGTTTTACTCAAAGAAAGCCCCTTTTGCATTGATACAGTTTGTGGCATGATCTAACAAACACCGGAACGACCTCTTCAGTTCTTCTGTTGGTATTGCCCTTAAACTCGATGTTACAGCCATTTGGATGTCATCGTATCATCAAAGAAGCGTCCTTTCAATGGTAACTTTAATTTTGGGAATAGAAAATAATCGCACGGAGACAAATCTGGGGAATAGGGTGTATGGTTGAGAACACACACTTGTTTTTGGGCCACAAATTCCTGTACAACTGCTGCCCGTTGAGCTGGTGCATTATCATGAAGAAGGAAAACACAGCCAGGTGTTGAATACTTGGGTCTGACAGGAAGAATCCTTTTCAACAGGTGTTTCCAGATACTTAAATAAACTTTGACAGTCTGTCCCTGTGTAATAAATTCTTTGTGAATAACTCCTTTGTTGTCGTAGTAGCACACCAACATTGTCTTCACTTTCAACTTTTGAAGATGAATTTTTTTTTGCTTTTTGGTGATGATGATGACTTCCACTGAGCACTTTGGTATTTGTGGGATCATAACGGAAAATCCATGTTTCATCCTCTGCAACAATCAGATTTAAGAAATGTTTATTTCTGCAACACGTTTTGATGATGTCTTTTGCATACTCAACACGCTGATGTGGTCATCAGACAACGCATGTGGTACAAACCGGCAAGCAACTTTTTTCTTGCCCAAATCTTCCACTAAAATTTTACGGATGGTCTCTCAGTTAACACCAGATTCATCTGCCATCCTCATAATCAAACAATGATCTTCTTGTATCCGTTCTCTGACTTTTGCAATGAGTTTCTCATTACAAACAGAAATTAGGTGTCCATGTCTATTTGCATTTGTAATCATTTCCACACCACTTTTGAATTGTGAATACCACCTGAATATCTGTGCATAAGATAAACAATTATCCCCATAAACTTGTCACATCAATTCAGCTGTCTCAATGGCACTTTTTCCAAGTTTTAAACAGAATTTAATGTTAGCTTTTCGCTCCATGTTGATTACGTAACAGTGCAACTCTGACTGTGTCAACAAAATGGTGGCTTGTTTGTCGTCTGCTTATCTGGCGGTTATGAAAAGTTGCCAGATCATATATAAAGGTTGCCTTTTTGGATTCCATCCTTTGCTTCTTAGATGGCATTTTTGTCATGGCCATAATAAAATCAATCTCATTACTTAATTGTCAGACCTTGTAGAATGTTTGTACTCAGTAGTAGCAAGCATAGTTGAAAACTTTGAAGATGCCTTGGTCTGAATTTATATAAAACACACATTATTATTAGAGGTAATGATGGCTGAGAAGCTTAACTCTTTCACTACAAAACTACACTGGCATTGTTGGTAGATATTGCACATCTGTGAGAATCAAAGCTCACAGTGATATTTAGACAAAGTCTGAAGTAAAATGAACAGTGGCATATTTCTAACCCAAATATATTTTTAAATTGTAGAGTAACTTCCTTTCTATCCAAATTCACATCAAAGAGAAGTTACTTGGAGCAGTGTTTGACAGTTGCCTGCTTTGGTACCATCTGTAGAGACTTAACTCTTTCATTCCAAAACAACGCAGTCAGTGTTGTTAGATCTTACACATCATTGCTAAGAGTGATATGTAGACAAAGTCTGAATAAAATGAAAAGTAGCACATTTCTAACCCCTCTCATATTTTTAAATTACGGAGTAACATCTTTGTACCAGAAGTTATTATAAAATTTATTCTGGCAGAGCGTGGAAATTAATTCAAGAGTGAAGGAGTTAATAGCTCCCACATCAGTTACGAATGTTGTTATGGATAGCATACATGACCTAATCAAGACTGTGTGGATGGTATGAGGTCATGTATAAAGTATGACACTATATATAAAGTATCAAGTAGTATACAAAGTACCACTTCATAATAGATGCATCGCTGCTGGCGAGATTCTTCACTGATTGCGTGGGGTGAAACTCCTCCCAGCCAATGAAGAAAAATGCAGTTAGGGCTGCCGCGCCGCTGTGAAAAAGGTGATGGAAAGGATTAAGTGAAGTTTTAATCGGTATGGCCAGTAGTCTCACAGTGAGGGCTACTCATACCATGGCACCTCTGCTCTAGAGGCAGGCCATGTCCTATATACACCCATACTGGGGCAATATGCTTAAACTGACTTAACCCAGGGGGGTGAAACTTGATGGCTACTCATATCACGGTACCTCCACTCTAGAGACCAGTCATGTCCCATATACAGCCATACTGGGAAAATACGCCTAAACCAGCTTAACCCAGGGGTGAAATTTACTAGTGGCAAGGATTCGTCCTCCTTGACAAAAGCTCCATCCTGGTCACCACCAGGAGGGGTAGCAGCCACGACCACAAAATGCTGAAGTCGGAGACACTGGAACAGTGCAGTCTAGATAGGCAACCACCTCTCACCCGACAAGGATCTCTCTCTCTGAACCTTAAGTGCCCAGGGCACATGGGGCTTCCGCAAGGGTTTTCCACAAATGCCTGTCTTTCGCCTTTTTTTCTGCTCTTGCCCAGGTGAGCCCTCTATTGCTCAACATCCTTTCTGTTGTTCTTCTCCATGTCTCTTTTGGTCTACCCTTACTTCTGCTCCCCTGTGGTGTCCATCTTAGTGCTATTTTTGGTAGTGAGTTGTCAGTCATTCGGAGCACATGTCCCAACCATCGCCAGCGTCTTTCCTCAATAATTGTTGTCAGTGGTTTCATCTGCATTTCTGCCAATAAGATGTTATTTCTTATGGTGTTTGGCCAAAATATTTTTTTAATTCTACGTAAACATTTAGTCTGGAAAGAATTCAACTTGTTTTCTAAGGTTTTGGTGATTTTCCAGCATTCACTTCCATAGAGTAGTACACTTAGAACATTACTCTTAAATATCCTGATTTTCATATTTATGCTTAGTTTATTTGATTTCCATATATTCTGTAGCATTGCAAAAGCCTGGTTTGCTTTAGTAAGTCTGCTGTTGATGTCCTCTGTGCTGTCTCCATTTTCTACTACTCTGCTGCCAAGGTATACAAATTCGTTGACCTCCTCCACTAACTTGTTATCTACTCTGAGTACATTTCTGTTGTTCACATTTTGCTTCATTAACTTTGTCTTTCCTACGTTGATCTTTAGTCCTATGTTGTTTGCATTCTGGGTTAACTTGTTTATTTTATCTTGCATATCTTTGTGACTGCTTGATAAAAGACAAATGTCGTCCGCAAAGTCAAGGTCCTCCAGCACTGTGTTAAGGGTCCATTGTAATCCTCTGCGTTTGTCTGATGTTGCCTCCTTCATTAACCAGTCTACTGCCAAGATAAATAATGTTGGTGATAGTACACCCCTGTTTCACTCCTGTTTGTACCCTAAAGCTGCTGGAGGTATGTTCTCCACAGATAACTTTGCACTGAAAACCCTCGTATAGGGCTTTGATTACATTAACTATTTTATGGGGGAGGCCATGCCATCTTAGGATTTTCCACAGTGCATCTCTGTTGACACTGTCAAAGGCTTTCTCAAAATCTATGAATAATGCATATGTTGTGCTATGCCATTCATTTGCCTGTTCTAATATTTGTCTAAGTACAAATATATGGTCTATGCATGATCTTCCTTTCCTAAATCCTGCCTGCTCTTTCCGAAGTTTTTCCTCAAGTGTTGGTACAATTCTGTTGATGATTATTCTGCAAAATACTTTACTAGTGAGTGGCAGTAGGGTAATGCCTCTCCAGTTCCCGCAATCTCTGAGGTCACCCTTCTTTGGTAGTTTTACTATAAGACCAGTTTTCCACTCCTCTGGGGCTTTTTCTAAATCCCAAATTTGTTGTAATATCCGGCAAAGTTGTTTTGGTGTTTCTGTTTCTTCTGCTTTCAACATCTCAGCAGTCACTTCATCTTCACCTGGTGCCCTGTCTGATTTTAGCATCTTTATCGCCTCTTTTACTTCATTTATTGTTATTGGTCCTGTATTGATGTTTAGTTCCGCTTTTGCTTCAGGTATATCTATTGCTTGTGCTGCTTGTGTTCTGTTTAGTAGGGTGTTAAAGTGTTCCCTCCATCTTTCAATTTTTTCTCTTTCTCCACTGACCAGTTGTCCATTTTGTGTTCTTACTGCACTTTCACATCTTGTATTGAAGTTACCTGTCATCTGCTTTGTGATTTTATATATGGTTTTCATGTCATTTGTATATGCTGCTTTCTCTGCTGTCTCTGCTAAGTTGTCATAATACTGACGTTTATCTTGACGGCATGATTCCTTCACTTCTTTGTCTTTTTGTGCATAATTACTTAAAACTCGTTCTTTAAGCCGTTGTGATTTGGTGTTCAGTAATTTTTTCTTGATTTCTTTTCTTTGCTCTATCTTTTCCCATGTGGTCTCACTTATCCATTCCTCTTTTCTCCTTTTCCGATATCCCAGCACCTCTTTTGCTGTTTTCTGTAGTGTTTTATTGAACTCTAATATGGACATTTCTGCTTCGTCTTGTAGGACACTGAAGCGGTTCTTAAGTATTATTGAGAATTCATTTCTTGTTTGCTGGTCTATCAGTTTTCTTGTATCAAAATGTATCTTCTGTGTTCTCCGATTCTGGCTTTCCTTAATTTTAGTTTTATTTTTGCTACCAGAAGGTTGTGATCACTTCCTATATCTGCTCCTTTCCTTGCTCGCACATCTTGTAGTGACCGTTTCCACTTGTTGTTTATTAGTATGTGATCGATTTGGTTTTCTGTGGTTTTATCTGGTGACCTCCAAGTCACCTTATGGATGTTTTTGTGTTGGAAAATTGTCCCTCCGATGGTCATCATGTTTTCTTCACAGAAACTGCACAGTCTTTCTCCATTTTCATTTATTTCTCCGATTCCTTCTCTTCCCATGATTCTTCTTCTATCTTCATTTCCTTCACCTACTTTTGCATTGAAGTCACCCAAGATGAGTAGCATATCATGCTTGGGTATTGTTTCTACTGTGGCTTGGAGGCTGTTGTAAAAATCTTCTTTTAATTCCTCTTCAGCTGCTTCTGTTGGTGCATAACAAACTATAATAGACAGCTTCGTGAATCTTGAGTTGAACCGTGCATATAATAATCTCTCATTTATTGGGGTCCATTTCAGCAATGCTCTTGATGCTTCTTTTGTTATAATCAATGCTACTCCTCCTTCATGAAGATCTTCTTTACCTGACCATATTATTGTATCTTCTGTGTGCTGTGTTGTTAATTTCCTTCTGCCTTGTCCTGTCCATCTTGCTTCTTGTATTCCTAGTATGTCTAGTTTGTATCTGTGCATTTCCTTGATGGTTTGTGCTAGTTTTCCAGTCTGGTTTAGTGTTCTTACATTCCAGCTGCCTATATGCATCTTTTGTTTAGGTTCCAGGAGGTCTGCAGTCGGGCTGGGGACTTCCAGTGGCTGGCTTTCATCCACAACCTTCATGGGCTCAGTTTCCTGATACGCATTTCTCCTTCCACCTGCATTTGCTTTTTCCCTTGCTTCTGTTTCTGTAGCAGTCTGATAGTTTTTTTACCAGATAGGGTTGCTGGCCCTATGCTGAACCCTCCTTAGTCGCCTTTTACGATCATGCATGGTAGGGTACAGTGGTCCTATTCTTTGCAGATCCCGGGTACCACACGGGTAGACAAGGATATATTATATCCAAATCATGTTGAGGTTTTCCGGTGAGAAAGTCCAACTCTGGACTGGATGGGCAACTACCTCTCACCCAGCGGGGTATACTGATATTCAAAACACTTCGAGGTTTTCCGGTGAGGAAGTCCAACTCTAGGCTGGATGGGCAACCAGCTCTCACCTGGCTGGGATATATTCATATCCAAGCCATGTCAAGGTTTTCTGGTGAGGAAGTCCAACTCTAGACTAAACTGGTGCAATGAAAGCCACAGTGTCATGCAATGCCGCTTCTGTGACTCACTGAGAATATAGGACCAAGCCCCACGATGTTCTGAGCCTCCATCCTAAATGGACTATTGTGAGAACCACAGGAGTAAATTCAGTAGAATCACAAGGCGTTCTTGATGATAGAAGCTAATGAAGAAGAAGAAGAAGATAATGAATGCAAACCAGCAGACAGTTTAGGAAAAATTAAGCAAAAAACTAAATAACTGCATTTATGTTATTCCGAATATCTGCTCAAATGTTCATTTTAAAAAAATGTGATTATAATAATTTATTTCTACTGCCTGTAATTTTCACATTTTTTTTAGCTGGATATTTTTTTTTATATTGTGATATTCTGAATGTTTAATATTTCTCTTTTTTTAATAAATCATGTAATTTTTACAGATTCAAATGCTATAGATCCAGAAATTTTGCGAGAAAATGATGTGGAACACATCAGGCTGGAGAAATCTGGCACAAGGTTATCTGTAGCGACCTTGGTATGTTGAATGTAACATTCCAACACTTCCTCTGTCAGATATACTCGTGGCTCTATAGTCACATGATCTGTATTTATGGAATCATATTTTTGCTGGGGAGCTCATGGGTTTTATAAATGTGACATTACTGCAAGTGATAGCAATTGTGTTGCTTCATTCTCATAGTGACACAATAATTACTGTGTAAGTATACACCTATACACAAAACACTGCAGCAAAGCTGTGATACCAAAATGTATAAACCACAAAAAAAAAGTAGGAACAGCTTTATTACTTAATGAACACAAGTTTGTTAAGTAATAAAGCTGCTCCTACTTTTTTTTTGTAGTTTATACATTCTCATAGTGAAACTCATGTGAGTAAATGGGCATAACATCTTTCTTTGCATAAGAGTGTTCTGTATTACACAACCTATTCTTAATATAATGTATACATATTGTTATTTTTACTCCATTCTTGTTAGTATCAGTGGCCTTAGACAGAGTGTATCTAGTGGCGAACATAAAAAACTGAAGAGTGCTGAAAAAGCGCAGATTCAGATAAATGTCAAAAAGGGCTCTTAAAGGCTGAAAGTACCATATATAACGTATAGAAATAAGAACATGATATAAGAGAGAAAGTGAGCACAGCAAGAATTCATACTGTTAAATATATGGCCTACAAACATAATACAGCAATGTTGAAATGGAAAATACTTTTTTCATGTATGGAAAATACTTTTTTCATGTATGTCAAAGATCATTTTACGCCCAGCTACATATTTTATCATAAGCCGAGTTGTCATGCTATCATCTTTCTAGCAGCATCGCATTTGAGTCCTCCATGGCAAGCCTGAAGTCCTTACCTTCAAGTCTTAAGTCACTGCATTCAAATCTCCAGTCACTACCTTTAAGCCTCAGATCAAGTCACAAATCACTTACCATCAGGTCTCAGATCACTACAAGTCTTAGGTCTCTAGTCACAGACTTCTTTGGTCTGCATCAAGAACTGTGGTGTGTCACTGATTCTGCCAACTAAGACTTGATTCACTTATGCACATTTTAACTGACATGTGCACGTCTTTACACTGACTTTCCCTGTCATAACAATATCTTCTTGCAGATATCTGACACCTGCATTGATAATGTCTTTCCACTGACTTTCCTGCCATGATCTTGACTTTTCTTGTCCTGATCATGTGTTTACACTGACATCTAATACCATCTGCCTGCCGTGATCATATGTTCACACTGACATCTGCCTTCATCTGCCTGCCATGATTTTGTGTTCACCCTGACTTCATCTGCCTGCCATCATCATGTGTTCACTCTGACTTCATCTGCCTGCCATGACTGTGTGTTCACACTGACTTCATCTGCCTGCCATGACTGTGTGTTCACACTGACTTCATCTGCCTGCCATGACTGTGTGTTCACACTGACTTCATCTGCTGCCATCATTGTGTGTTCACCCTGACTTCATCTGCCTGCCATCATCATGTGTTCACTCTGACATCATCTGCCTGCCATCATCATGTGTTCACCCTGACCTCATCTGCCTGTCATCATCATGTGTTCACTCTGACTTCTTCTGCTGCCATCTTCATGTGTTCACTCTGACTTCTTCTGTTGCCATCATCATGTGTTCACTCTGACTTCTTCTGCTGCCATCATCATGTGTTCACTCTGACTTCTTCTGCCGCCATCATCATGTGTTCACTCTGACTTCTTTTGCTGCCATCATCATGTGTTCACTCTGACTTCTTCTGCTGCCATCATCATGTGTTCACCCTGACTTCATCTGCTGCCATCATCATGTGTTCACCCTGACTTCATCTGCCTGTCATCATCATGTGTTCACTCTGACTTCATCTGAATGCCATCATCATGTGTTCACTCTGACTTCTTCTGCGCCATGATCATGTTCACCCTGACTTCATCTGCCTGCCATGATCATGTTCACACTGACATTTGACATTTGTTACCTGCCATGATCATGTTCACCCTGACTTCATCTGCCTGCCATCATCATGTGTTCACTCTGACTTCATCTGCCTGCCATGATCATGTCTTCATATTGATTTACTTCCCCTATTTCTACTCTCAAACAGTTTCTGGCTATCTTATATCTTACATCCTTCATGTACGGCTAGATGTCACATAGGGCTCACATAGTAGTTCGCCAAATTTTCCTATTTTTGGCGAGCTTTTCGACCTCATCAAGGGATGTTATGTCAAACTGGCCTATCTTAATAGTATACTCTTTAGAGTTTCACGTGGTTGACTTCTTTTTCTTCAGCCTGTTGTGTTCCATTCAATAGCTTGTTTTGGAATTCTCTGTTTCTTCTCATCACATGACTGAAATATGTCCATCTCCTTTTTCTTTTCACCCATGAGACAGGTTGTTGTTTGCTCATCCGCCTTATCTCTGCACTGTTCTTGAATTCATTCCACATTATGCAGAGTATTTTCCTTAGGCATTTGTTTTCGAAAGAGTCTAATTTGTTGTTTATTTCTTTAGTTTTCCAGCTTTTGTGTATAATGAGGGTGGATATTACATTTGAATTGGATAATCTTAACTTGGTTTTTGTGGTTATAACTTTTCAGTGCCATATGTTCTCAAGATTTTTTAAGGTCAGTGGTGCTTTTGCAATTCTAACTTCCTTTCTGGTGTCACCATCCAGGTCTATGTAGCTGCCAAGGTATGCAAATTGGTTTACATCTTCAACAGCTGTTCCTTCAACGTATATTTTTCCTTCTTGATTAATGAGAAGTTTCATTATTTTCATTTTATCTTTGTCAATTTCAAGTCCTGTTTTGGTAGCCGGTAAAGACAAGGTATCTGTTTTTTCTTGCATCGAATTCACATTGTCACTGATAAGAGTTGTGTCATCAGCAAAATCAAGATCTTCTAGTTGGGCCCCATGTGCTCAATCATTGCACATTTTACCTGTGCAGCATTGTTTCATTACGAAGTCTATAGCAATTCTAAAAAAGCAAGGGAGATAGTATACATCCTTGTTTCACACGTGCTTAGTATGGAAACATTCACTCATTCCTTCTTCTGTGTTGACTGCACAAACATATCCATGGTAGAAATCCCTAAAGATGTTGACAATTTTAGATGGTTTTTCTTATAGACTTAAAATTCTCCACAGTGAATCTCTGTGTATGCTGTACATAAAAATAAATGTATAAACTAAGTTTTCCCTACCTTTTTTAAAGTCTGTTTCTGTTCATTGCCTTTACATGTCTGTTCATATTTAACTTCACAGGATGATGCTATCAGAGCCTTTGTGAACAAGATGGACCATAAGGAACAGAAAACTTACTTGGTAGATCTCAGTTCCACAAACATTACCAAACAGACACAGGCTGAGGTAAGTTGACCGTGGGAGCTGAGGATTGTGGGACGGAGTTGTTAGAATCAGTGTTGAGCAGGTGGCTGTAGATAGAAGCTACAGGAGTAGGAGAGCAAGATGGCCAGCCATGTGAATGGAGAATAGAACAGAGAGTGAGATTCTAAAAGTGAAAGGAATCAAGAATGTGGAAGGGAGTTACAAAGGTGAGAGTATGAATAAATGAACAAATGAACTTTTATTTTCAAAGGATAAAGAATTGGGCCTGCAAGCTGGTCTGAAATTCTGCCCTCTGTCACTCGACTTTGATGCTTTCATTCAACATCATATTACATTCAACATCAGATTACATTCAGCATCAGATTGCATGTATAAATTATGTCAACAAAGATGTTAATGGTGGACCTCCAGCAGAGTGAGCTTGAATTTCTATAGCATCTGAAGAATAATTTGAATGAGTCTCTTTGCAGCTTAGTCTTTATAGCTAGTTTTAAACTGGGACATGATACAGACCAATTAGCTAAACTTAGTCTTTATAGCTCCATACTAGAGTTCAATAAAACACTACAGGAAACAGCAGAAGAGGTGATGGGATATCGGAAACGGAGAAAAGAGGAATTGATAAGCAAGACCACATGGGGAAAGATAGAGCAAAGAAAAGAAATCAAGAAAAAATTACTGAACACCAAATCACAACGGCTTAAAGAACAAGTTTTAAGTAATTATGCACAAAAAGACAAAGGAGTAAAAGAATCATGCCGTTGAGATAAACATCAATACTATGACAACTTAGTAGAAGCAGCAGAGAAAGCAGCATATGCAAATGATATGAAAACTATATACAAAATCACAAAGCAGATGACAGGTAACTTCAGCATAAGATGTGAGAGTGCAGTAAGGACACATAAGGGACAACTGGTCAGTGGAGAAAGAGAAAAAATTGAAAAATGGAGGGAACACTTTAACACCCTACTAAACAGAACACAAGCAGCACAAACAATAGACATACCTGAAGCAAAAACAGAACTAAACATCAATCTTATCTTATATCCTTCTCGTGCCGTTAAACGTCACATAGGGCTCGCAAAGTAGTTCGCCAATTTTTCCTGTCTTCAGCGAGTCTTTCAACCTCATCAAAGGATTTTATGCCTGTTGATTTGGCCTCCCTTAACAATGTCCTCTTCAGAGTTTCACGCAGTCTGCCTCTTTTTCTTCAGCCTGTTGTGTTCCACTTGATAGCTTGTTTTGGGATTCTCTGATCATTTCTTCTCATCAAGTAACCAACATATGTCCATCTCCTTTTCCTGATCACACATGAGACTGGTTGTTATTCAGTCATCTGTCTTATCTCTGCATTGTTCTTGAATTCATTCCACTTGATGCCGAGTATTTTCCTTAGGCATTTGTTTTCAAAAGAGTCTAATTTCTTTTCTGTTTCTTTAGTTGTTTTCCAGCTTTCGCATGCATAAATGAGGGTGGATATTACATTTGAATTGAATAGTCTTAACTTGGTTTTTGTGCTTATAACTTTTGAATTCCATATGTTCTCAAGATTCTTGAAGATTGATGCTGCTTTTGCAATTCTGATCCTAACTTCCTTTCTAGTGTCACCATCCTGATCTATGTAGCTGCCAAGGTATGCAAATTGATTGACTTCTTCAATATCTGTCCCTTCTGTGTGTATTTTTCCATTTTGATTGAGGGGAATTTTCATTATTTTTGTTTTGTCCTTGTTAATTTCAAGTCCTATTTTGCGAGCCAGTGAAGACAGGCTATCTGTTTTTTCTTGCATGGAATTCATATTATTACTGATAAGAGTTATGTCATCGCAAAATCAAGATCTTCCAGTTGGGTCCCATGTACCAAGTCAATACCTGTGTTACCTGTGCAGCATTTTTTCATTATGAAGTCTATTGTAATCCCAAAATGTAAAGGAGACAGTATACATCCTTGTTTCACGCCTGTTTCAGTCTGGAATCATTCACTCATCCCTTCTTCTGTCTTGACTGCACAAACATATCCATTGTATAAGTCCTTAATGATGTTGACAATCAATACAGGACCAGTAACAATAAGTGAAGTAAAGGAGGCGATAAAGAAGCAAAAATTAGACAGGGCACCAGATGAAGATGAAGTGACTGCTGAGATGTTGAAAGCAGAAGAAACAGAAACACCAAAACAACTCTGCCGGATACTACAACAAATTTGGAATCTAGAAAAAGCTCCAGAGGAGTGGAAAACTGGCCTTATAGTAAAACTATCAAAGAAGGGTGACCTCAGATATTGCGGGAACTGGAGAGGCATTACCCTACTGCCACTCACCAGTAAAGTATTTTGCAGAATAATCATCAACAGAATTGTACCAACACTTGAAGGAAAACTTCGGAAAGAGCAGGCAGGATTTAGGAAAGGAAGATCATGCATAGACCACATATTTGTACTTAGACAAATATTAGAACAGGCAAATGAGTGGCATAGCACAACATATGCATTGTTTATAGATTTTGAGAAAGCCTTTGACGGTGTCAACAGAGATGCACTGTGGAAAATCCTAAGATGGCATGGCCTCCCCCATAAGATAGTGAATGTAATCAAAGCCTTATACGAGGGTTTTCAGTGCAAAGTGATCTGCGGAGAACATACCTCCAGCAGCTTTAGGGTACAAACAGGAGTGAAGCAGGGATGTATACTATCACCAACATTATTTATCTTAGCAGTAGACTGGTTAATGAAGGAGGCAACATCAGACAAACCAGAGGATTACAATGGACCCTTGACACAGTGCTGGAGGACCTTGACTTTGCGGGCGACATTTGTCTACTATCAAGCAGCCACAAAGATATGCAAGATAAAATAAACAAGCTAACTCAGAATGCAAACAACATAGGACTAAAGATCAACGTAGGAAAGACAAAGTTAATGAAGCAAAATGTGAACAACAGAAATGTACTGAGAGTAGATAGCAGGTTAGTGGAGGAGGTCAATGAATTTGTATACCTTGGCAGTAGAGTAGTATAAAATGGAGACAGCACAGAGGACATCAACAGCAGACTTACTAGAGCAAACCAGGCTTTTGCAGTGCTGCAGACTATATGGAAATCTAAAAAAACTAAGCATAAATATGAAAATCAGGATATTTAAGAGTAATGTTCTAAGTGTACTACTCTATGGAAGTGAATGCTGGAAAATCACCAAAGCCATAGAAAACAAGTTGAATTCTTTCCAGACTAAATGTTTACGAAGAATTAGAAAAATATTTTGACCAAACACTATAAGAAATAACATCTTGTTGGCAGAAATGCAGATGAGGCCACTGACAGCAATTATTGAGGAAAGATGCTGGCAATGGTTGGGACATATGCTCCGAATGACTGACAACTCATTACCAAAAATAGCACTAAGATGGACACCACAGGGGAACAGAAGTAAGGGTAGACCAAAAGAGACATGGAGAAGAACAACAGAAAGGATGTTGAGCAATAGAGGGCTCACCTAGGCAAGAGCAGAAAAAAAGGCAAAGGACAGGCATTTGTGGAAAACCCTTGTGGAAGCCCTATGTGCCCTGGGCACTTAAGGTTTAGAAAGAGAGAGAGTCTTTATAGCTAGTTTTAAACTGGGACGTGATACAGACTAATTAGCTAACCTGGACAGTAAACTTCCACAAAATCAATAGGCACCTCCCTAACTGGACAGCAGACTCTAGCTAAACTGAACAGTTAAGCTAGAAGATGAGAACAGCTTAGGATACTATGGTAGACAATAAAATCTTGGGATAGTCTGAACCACAAAAAATCTTGAGATAGTTTGGAAGGCAAGAAGATCTTGGGATAGTTTAGAATGCAAAAGAATCTGCATGTAGTTTGGAAGATAAGCAAAATCTTGTTATAGTTTTGAAAACAAGATCTTGGGATAATTTGGAAGATAAAAAAAAAAGATCTTTGAGGTAGTTTGGAAAATAAGAAAATCTTGAGATAATTTGGAAGCCAGGAAGACCTTGGAATAGTTTGTAAGACAAAAAAGATCTTAAGATAATTTGAAAGATGAGCAGAATCTTGGGATAGATTGGAAGATTATGAACCATAATGCTTGTCTTTTTTTCTGTAATCATTTCCAGGTAAGCAAATCGGCAGTTGTGTTTGTCAATGACGCCAACATCGAACGATATTTCAATCTACCAGGTTGTCAAGGAATGTTCAAGACTGTTTCGTCACTGGAAAATGTTGTCTGTGTCTTCCCTGTGGATGCCAATCTAGATCTGTGTAAAAAGATCACAATTTCCTTTAACAATGAATTCAGCGCTGTCAAGGTCAAGGGTTACGGGGAAGTGGGCTGATATTTATATGTAAATAGAAACATTTTAAATCCTATTCCATTGTGTTTTTTTTATGTTAATAATAGCTGTGTCTTGATTATTTTCCCATGTCCTTTTTTTTTTTACATGTCAAGACCTCCATGTCTGAAGCATTTATTGAGAACATTCTAGAAGATCATGCTAGTTACAGAAATAGAAATCAAATATTTTTGTATTTAGAAACAGTTTGTCAAAATCAGATGAAAACATTCATAAGTGTCGGTCATGTTTTATGTAATTTTTATTTAAAACACTGAATTTTGTCATGAAAGATTCCGTCATGTTTATGCACTGCATTGTGAAAATCTCTCATTATGGATATTACTTTTATGTTATAACTAGTTGTTTGTTGCATGTGATACCTTCACAAATAATGCCCTCTTGATATAACGAGATCATTCGTTTCATTTTGACATAAGAATTTAGTGGTAGAGATGCATGATTTTCATCTGAGTTTATTGGAGGTTTAAAAGTGAGAAAAGTAGGAATGAACTTTCAGACAGCAACAACAAACAGATGAAGGCCTTTTGCCAGAATGTCTTTTTTTTTTTTTATCATATTGCTAGGCCAAATTTTTTTTCTTATCCTTCTTCATCTTCTTCAGCTTTCCAAGCCATTAAGACTCATTGCTGCAGATAAAGTTCACCTCCATTCCTCTCTATTCCTAATCTTCTTTCTCCAGTTGGTGACACCAATTTCTATCTTCTTCTATGTTGTCTTTCCATCTCTGACTTGGTCTACCCCTTGGCCTTGTTTGTCTCATCTCTTATGCATACATAATTTTCATTTATCTGTTCTCTTCCATTCTTTCTACATGCCCCAGCCAGCGTAGTCTGTTCAGTTTCAAGACATTTATAATTCGTTGGGATTTAAATAAGCTGTTCAGTTCAGCGTTCTTTCTAGTTCTCCATTTTCACTGTTGGTATCCTTTATGGGCCCAAAGATTCTTCTTAGGATCTTGTTCTCAAAGATCTGCAATTGTTGTTCATCTTTCTTTGTTGTACTCCACGTTTCTGATCCATACATGACGGCTGGTCTTATTATAGTTTTGTAGATTGTTATTTTGGTGTTTTGGAACAGGGTTTTAACAGGTGTTGAAAGCCAAGTATATTTTATTCCCTATCATTGTTACTTTGCACAAATTTTTGTTACCAATGATTCTGTGTGACTCTGCTTACATCAAGACTTACTAAGCTCATTTGCATTCATTGTTGAACATCAAGCAATCCAGGCACGCCTGAAACCATCACTTGTCTCGGACACTGAATTTATTCTTGTTACAGGACTATAATTAAGAGGAGCATGTTCAGTTGTGTGTATGGTTCGGCTCAGTATTGGCGCATTAAGCTTCTTTTCACACTGTTTGGATATTTATATCTCATCTGTTTTCTGCAGTTCACAGTGAGATTTTATCATCTTTACTGAAGTTAAAAAGGAGATTTTATAATCTTTTTCTATAGTTAGAAATGAGATTCTGTAATCTTTTCTGATGTTAAAAAGGGGATTCTATAATCTTTTCTAATGTTAAAAATGAGATTCTGTAATTTTTTTCTGTCGTTAAAGATATTCTATAATCATTTCTACAGTCAAGAAAGAGATTCCATAATCTCTTTCTTTAGTTAAAAAGAGATTCTATAATCTTCATTATGGAGATTCTGTAATTTTTATTGTAGTTCAAAAGGAGATTCCATAATCTTGAGCTGGCATGGCAAGTTTTTTTAGTTTGTTCTCCTTTTCTTCTCACAGAATTGTCTCCCCCTAAACATACTTCAGTTATTCATTGGCAGCTTTCTTCTTCTATAAAACATTCTTAGACATTAGGTTGGATATCTTTAAAGAATGTACCAGCCCATCCTAAGTTAATATAAATTGAATGCTCTTACCTGACATCTGTTATAAAACACATTACATTCACTGATTCTCATGAAAATAACACTTCTTTTATGTATGTCTTTTGATTTTAATATAAAAAAAGGCACAGTGTTGCTTCTCCTTTATTTCTATCAAACAGAACAGTATGTGTTCTCAAATACATCTATTTAATTACAGTGAAATATTATTGTGTTTCATAACTTGTCCAAATTATTTGCAACATTTTTGTGTCCCTTGATTGATTCTAGTCAAATAGAGAACATTTTGTACTCAATTTATGACTTGTTTCTTGACCATCTTTCATTGTAAACTTTCTGTTTATTGGTTTGCTTCCATTTTAGACTTTATTGGTTTCATTTGGCTTGGTTTCATTTTAGACTTTTTGTTTATTGGTTTGCTTTCATTTTAGATTTTTTGTTTATTGACTTGCTTTCATTTAATTCTTATGATTATTTGCTTGGTTTCATTGTAGACTTTTTTGATTATTTGCTTGGTTTCATTATAGACTTTCAGTTCCATTTTATTTTAAGATTTCAGGATTTTTTTTTTTTGCTCATTGGCAGCTTTGCGCTCTTATTTTGAAGCAGGTTGAAAATGGCTGCAGTGTCTAGTGAATTCACTTTTCCACAATCTGATACTGGTTGAAAAATTAAGAATTTAGGTCTTTGTTTAGTTTTTTTTTTTTTTCATTTTGCAAATTCACACAGTGGCTGATGCGCTGTAAAACTGCATGCTCATAAAAAAAAACTGCTGAGAAGTTTGAGACACAGACAAACGTGACATGTGACCTGCTAGGAGACTCGTGTAATGAGAGCTGTATGAGAAAGTGGCTAGGTTTTTTCTGTTATTTGGGAGTAATGATTGTGATCATTATAAACTTGAAGTTGGTCGTCTCATCCATTCACCTTTCCTCTTCACCACTGTTATCGTAATCATACTTAAACTAACATTTTTTTTTCCTTTCTTTTTCTCTTTAAGATTTCTTGTAATCACATTTCTTGTTGAAGTCACTTCTTGATTCTAGAACAATGAACCGAAGTTATGGATTTTAAAAAATGTAGTTTGTAGTAAGAAGTAGCACTCACACGAAGAAAAATCATCATTTAGAAACTGACGGAGTCAAAGAATAAAGCATAAGTATCAGCATGAGGGAAAAAAAAAGAAAGACAAACAAGCATAAGGACAGAACAAAATTTATTTTCACAGCTTTGGCATTTTATATTTGTCTTTACTTTTTAAAACTTGTCCTCTCACTTTTTAGTCAGTTCCACTTCTTCAACAGTAACTTAGTGCATGATTATTTCAGTAATGATATATTAGTGCATGATTATTTCAGTAATGATACTATCCTGTTGCGTCACTTGCCCAGACTTGAACTAAAATATAGTGAATCCATTTATTATCTGTTATTGCAGAGGAATGTATGAAACAACCGACTGTGAAAGCAGAAATCTACAGTGTGAATTATTATTGGAGGAAAAAGAACCCGAACCGACAATAGAAGAAGTTTTATGGGCAATAAAGAATCTGAAAAATGGTAAATCACCAGGATGTGATGAGATAACAGCTGAACTTATTAAAGCAGGAGGAAAGGAATGTGCAACAATCTATCAGGTACTATATAAAAAGATATGGCATTGAGGTATTTGGCCAAAGAATGAAAAAGAACTGTATTCATACCACTGCCAAAAAAGGGTAACCTGAAATTATACACAAACTACAGAACTGTTGCCTTAATTAGTCATGCCAGTAAAATTCTGTTAAAAATCATAATGGGTAGACTTCGTAAGAAAATAGAAGTAGTCAATATGGTCCAAACTGGTTTCAGGCAAGGAAGAGGATCAAGAGATCATATATTCAATATAAGATTAATAATAGAGAAATGCAGAGAGTTTAATGTGAATCTATATTTATCTTTTATAGACTAATCAAAGGCATTTGATTGTGTACAACATCAGAAACTTTGGGAAATAATGGAAAAAATGGGATTTCCAACACATCTGATACAATTAACATCACTGTTGTATGTAGACCAACAAGCAATGGTAAGAATAAATGGTGAAACAACAACTTGGTTTGACATAAAACAAGGGGGGTGCATATTGTCACCTTACTTATTTAACTTGTATACTGAAAATATAATGAGGATTGTTAGAGAAGATATAGACAAAGAATATTACGATGCCATAACAGTTGGAGTTTACGAAAAACCAGAGATTAGATATGCTGATGGCACAGTATTACTGTCCGTAACACAAAAAGAAATTGAAAAACTAATTATGTCAGTCCATAAGAACAGCAAAGAGCAAAGCTTCTATCTTAATGTGAAGAAAACTAAATTGATGACAACTGACAAAACAAACAAGGCAGCTGAAATATGTGTCAGTGAGGAAAAACTGGAAGAAGTGGAGAGTTTTGAATATCTTGTATCACTGCTAACTAATAAAGGAGATACAATGAGGGAAATTAAAAGGAGGACATCTATCGCTCTTCAGAAAGTAAAACAACTAAAGAATCTGTGGAGAGGAACAGACATAACTACAAAAATAAGATTTTTAAGGGCATGCATCTTTCCCATCGCAACATATGCCTGTGAGACCTGGACACTTAACAAAACACATGAAACACATAAATGTCTTTGAATGTAAATGCTACAGAAGAGTTCTTCAAATATCATGGACACAAAAAAGAACAAATATATCCATACTACAAGAACTTAATATTGAAGAAGGCTGGCTAGTAAAGAGGATTAAAGAGAGAAAACTGAAATATTTTGGACACATTAAACGTCATGATAATCTAGAGAAAACCGTCTTGGAAGGGTGCATAATAGGAAAAAGAAAGAGAGGAAGACCAAGGCGAAGATGGCTGCAAGACATCGTTGATGATCTGGAAATGGATGCAGCAGCAAGCCATCTTGTTCACAACCAAGAGGCCTACAGGAGTGTTGTTAGGGAGGCAAAGTTCCACAAGGGACATGTGAATAATTGAATGAATTATCTGTTAGACTAAACCAAAGATTTATGAGGAAAAATCCATCTTTAAAAAAGGTCATGCACAGTTTCAGCATATCAATCAATCAAGTGCCATGCTGCTTGGTGTAGGCGATCATTTCTCTCCACAGTTCCCTGTCATTAGACTTGATTATGAGATCCACCAGTGACTTTCTTCCTAACCACACTGACAGCCCATCCAGTAACTTCTCTCTCTGTCTTCCTCTGTCTCTATTTTCCTCTTCTCAGAAAATGTCCTACAAATCTTGCTTGTCTGCCTCTGATCTTTGCTGTATTTTGCCTTTTAACTCCAGCCTCTCTTAAGACTTCTTCGTTGCTTTTCATAGCTGTCCATGGTACCTTCAACATCCCTCTTATGAACCACATTTCCATGACCTTCATTTCTCAATATACTCTCTTATTCATGGACCATGCTTCACATCCATAAAACAAAATTGGCTCAATGTAACATTTGAGTACTCAGAATCTTGTTTCCATTGATATGGATCTGTTGCACAAGATGTTTCTCATTTTCATTGCTGAATGACATTTATAACAGTAACTATGTCCCATCAGACCTTGTGAAATCAGTTTTCATTGCCTTACCAAAGAAACAAGGTGCAGTTGAATGTGAATACCATAGAACCATTAGTCTTATGAGCCATGTTACCAAAATCCTGCATCGTATTGTCATGAGAAGAGTCAGGGGCAAAATAAAACCACAAATCGCTGAAGAACAGTGTGGCTTCATCGAAGGAAAAGGCGCAAGTAATGCCATATATATATTCAGTATATAACATTCAATTATAGCCATATAGTATAAGCAGTAAAAGGTAAAGGTAAACTTCCCGTTTCCATGCCATTAAGACATTGGGGATATGGTATTAGGCCTGTATTTCCATGACGGTCTGATGTGGTCAGTATCATGCCTGGCTGCTTTACTTTCCCAGATTTCTGTGGTACCTGTTTTTAGAGGCTGGGTCAACCCCGGGGCCTTTTTGGTTTGTACCAGAAAAAAATCCCACTGCTGGGTCTAAATATGGTACCATCGGATTAGTAAACCACTCAGCTAAACCAGGCCACCATAGTATAAGCAGTAACGTTGAAAAATTTTTTTTAAAAATACATCAGAGGCTTATAGTAACGTGGTTTTTTTAGGTTAAAAAATTTCAGCCATATTGTACACGAGGCCTTTAAGAGCCCTTTCTGATCTAAAGAGACTGGATGATAAATAATTATTGTCCACAGACTGTCCATGATGTATGTGGGGGGTGCATTCTTGAGTTGCCCATGTTGTGTGTGGGGGCAGCATTCTTGAGCTGTTCATGTTGCATGTAGAGCCACATTCATTTGAGTCATCAGTGTATCTAGTTTTCATATTAGCCTGTTCTTTGTACTTAGATAACAAAAAAGTGTGAGCAAGGGGCACATCCATTTTAAAATGTGTTGCTAAATTATATTATGACTTGATTAATGCCACAAAGGACTTCAAAACAGCACTAGTAAATGTAGAGGATTTGGAGCAAAACACCTCTTACTCTGCGGTAACTGAAATGCCCCACCAGCATAAACTGTCAGTACGAATGCCTGCCTGTAATCTTTATGTAAAGATTTACCTGCATTTCCCTGCAGTCAACAAATAATAGCAGAGTTACTCTGAGCAGTATTTGTTGTGAAGCACAGAATTAGAAAATTTATTTGTGCTGTAACTCTCTTTTACCAGAAGTGAATATCTGCTACTCTTCTGTGTTTACATGTAAACTTTACCTAGTTTCTCTCTTACTTTACCTAATCCTTCTTCTGCAAAGTGTTGAGGGGAGATGCAACTGCCATTTTTGGACCAGGTGGATGGCTTCAGCGACAGTCATGCCATAATTGACGAATGTTTCTCTAATCCATGTGTTTCTGGGTCTTCTTCTTGATGGAGTCTTGTTGAATACCCTTGTGACTTGCTGTGAGTGTATCATTCTCATTAATTGGTTTCTCTCTGTTTACATGAATATTTTTACCAACCCACATTGTCACTCTTCTGTGTTTAAACTTCTCTACCTACATGAATATTTTTACCAACCCACATTGTCACTCTTCTGTGTTTTAAATTTCTCTACCTACATGAATATTTTTACCAGTAATGTGAGTTCTTGTCACTCTTCTGTGTTTAAATGTAAACTTCTCTACCTACATGAATATTTTTACCAATAATGTGAGTTCTTGTCATTCTTCTGTGTTTAAATGTAAACTTCTCTACCTACATGAATATTTTTACCAATAATGTGAGTTCTTGTCATTCTTCTGTGTTTAAATGTAAACTTCTCTACCTACATGAATATTTTTACCAATAATGTGAGTTCTTGTCATTCTTCTGTGTTTAAATGTAAACTTCTCTACCTACATGAATATTTTTACCAATAATGTGAGTTCTTGTCATTCTTCTGTGTTTAAATGTAAACTTCTCTACCTACATGAATGTTTGTAATGACAGTGTGAGTTCTTATCACTCTTTAAATGTAGACTTTGTTTTTAAAAAAATGTTATGTGAAAAAAAAACAGAAGGAACAGCTGTTGAAGAAGTAAACCATTTTGCATATCTTGGCAGCTGTATAGACCAGGATGGTGACACCAGAAAAGAAGTTAGAATTCAAATTGCCAAAGCAGCATTGACCTTCAAGAATCTTGAGAACATATGACATTCAAAAGTTGTAAGCACAAAAACCAAGTTAAGATTATTCAATTCAAATGTAATATCTACCATCATTTATACATGTGAAAGCTGAAAAAAAAGTAAAGAAATAGACAAGAAGTTACACTCTTTCAAAAACAAATGCCTAAGGAAAATACTCGGTATAAAGTGGAATGAATTCAAGAACAACGCAGAGATCAGACAGATGAGCAAACAACAACCTGTATCATGGTTGATCAGAAAAAGAAGATGGACATATGTCAGTCCTGTGATGAGAAGAAACAATCAGAGAATCCCCAAACAAGCTATCAAATGGAACACAACAGACCAAAGAAAAAGAGGTCGACCACGTGAAACTCTAAAGAGGACATTGTTAAGAGAAGCCAATTCAGTGGGCATAACATCCCTTGATGAGATTGAAAAACTTGCCGAAGACAGGACATCTTGGCGAACTACCATGTGTGCCCTATGTGACGTTTAACGGCATGGGAAGGATGTAAGATGTAAGAAAAAAAAAACACCAGTTTAATCATAGTTTTTTTTCTTTAGGGCACACATGTATAAAAATAAATGTATTATTGACAGACAGAAAAAAAAATTCAGTAAGGTCTTTTAGTCCAGATCCATGTTGAATATTTGATCGTGGTTTACAAATGACCTGGCAATCTTTGACTGGTTCTTGACCCTGTCCTTTAAAAATGGTCCTTTTGATGTTTTTAAAAAATATATTTAGCTTTCACCATTTTACATCAGTGAGTCACTTTTTTTTTTCATAACTCTGACCCTGCACCTCTTGGCACCATTTTTTGATATGTCTTTATGAAAGTTACCTCCCAGGTGTAATATGTGTGGATAGTTTATTCTATTTTTTTTGTTAACCTTTCTGTCAGATTTGGCTTATCACACTTTGAAATGTTTGTATTTTTTCTTTAGATTTGATATAAATCATTGATACATAAATGATCACTGGATTTACCAAGATGATATTACATGGCCTGTCAGTGGTTCCGTTTTCTTTTGGCTAAGGCTTCAGTAAAATCAACTTGACAAACAGATTTGTCATTGGCTGCTGTGTTTATTTCTTCTATGCCAGCTTTGAATACTGTGGTACAGAAACACAACAGAATGTTCTCAGATTGTGGTTGTCATGACTGCAGAATGATCTTTTTCTTGTATTTAATTGTCATGGTAACAGTAGAAATTTTTTTTCAGTATACACTTCAGTTTGTTGGACCAAATTATAACCACCAAATAATGAAAATATGAAAAAACTGGAAGAAAAAGAAAGATGAGATTTTGTGACAGGAGTTAGAAAAATGAGAAAATATTTTCTTTTTCTTCTTAAATCTTTCTAGAACTGCAAACTAGTTTGTTGTTGTTGTTGTTGTTGTTGTTGTTGTTGTTGTTGTTGTTGTTGTGTGTGGTGAAGATGTTGACCAGCATCATGTCAGACTGGGAGCAGGTCATGGTGGCTGTTTCTTCAGTCCCTCAGTGGAGATAAAAAAAAGCAAGGGGTTGGTAGTACTTCTTTAGCAGACTCCACCACCATGGGGACTATGATGATTACTGCCCATTAGTCAGGCTGGGCCTGTCACTGGAGGCAGCAGTGTAGAGGTGGGACAGGTTCTTGGTCAGCTATGATTCACTAACCCTTATTCTAGAATATCAGCTATTGGTTGCTGATGGCCAATCAGACAAGTCTTCACCCACAAGGAGAAAATATAACCAGCTCCTATTCAGTCCACTATGGAGACTGATTTTGCTACGCTGTTACTGAGTTTGTGTTAGTTGTTTGCTTTGTATGATGCAAAGTTACCCTCTCTGGATTTCATTTTTAAGTTTAAAATGTAAAGAAATGTATCATTTATTTTCATGGCTGCTTGCAAATGTTTGTATTGCAAGAATACTTGATGAATTGCTCAGTTTCCTCTATCAGTCATGACTGGGTAAAATGAAGTATAAGAGGAACACAGATAACAAGATAAAAAGAATCCTGTGTAGTTTGGGAACAGAAGCCACAAAAATCATCTACCTCTTTCTCAGCAAGAATCAAAATTCTAGTTTTCTGTTCCTTGGGAGCAGGGGAAGAGAACTCTGTCAGGTGTCAGATCAGTCATATTTGTTCCTCTTCTGAACTGACTATTATTCTTTGCTCAGTTAAGCTTTTTTTTTTTTCATACTGTTCTGTGTGTTCTTATATGACATATCCTTCTGTCTTTGATCACAGTATGTTAGACCATTTCTGTCTGTAATGATGAATATCCAGAACTAATAAAATTTAGAAAAATACAAATCACAGAAGCTTCCTATTCATCACAGAAGAGACTTCAAATTCATTTTCCAGAGTCACTTGATTTTAGTTATTGAAGACTAGTAAAGCCTTCTCAAGAAAATAGTTCAAGCAAACATCAAATAAGAAATGAATAAAAAAACTGAACAAAAGTAAACTACTTAATAGATGTAGTGCAGGATCAATTCTGTTTCTTGGTCGAACAAAAAAAAAAAAATAGTCCAATATGTATAGTCCTCAGTGGCGGTATGCAAGAAGTAGTCGAGAATACAGATAAAAAAAGATGATGTCAGTGATCATTTCTACAGATACAGACAGCACTTTATATTCCAGCACAAGCTGCAGTGATAAAACAACAAACACTGACATCTGTTTTCCATTCATGGATGATAATATAGCATCAACTTGATCATGCTGATCTTTAAACTGGCCTAAAATCCACAAGCAGCCAAAAATAAATGTGATCCAGGTGCTTAAACTACAGACTTGGGAATCTGTGGCTCAGTAGTTAAGTCATCTTCTTAGGATCCAAAGAGTTGTTGGTTCAGATCAAACAGATGGCTGAGATTTTTTTTTCATGGTTAATTTAATAGGTCTTACCATTGCGTGGTGTCCTGGAGTGTGACATTTAGATGTCTATTTTCTGAGGCAAATCTGTATGAACAGTTCGGTGCCATGATCATATTAAAGGAAAACAAATACTCATATAAAAATTTATCACACATCTTAGAATTTACCAGTTTTTTGTTTTTTTTTTTATTTGAGAATTATTAGATAGAATATTTTCTAAAATTATATGGTTTTAAATGTTATTCTGCACATAGTGCTTTGCTTGTTACACACATAAGTGTGATGATGCTTGTAACACACATTTACTTGTCTGCTATTTTTAAACAATTATAAATCTGTATATTTCCTCTCAAAGCTGAAACAAAAATTTAACCTTTTAAAAAAAAATCACATTTCATCAAAAACTTTAAATATGCATCTTGTTTTCATATTCTTTGGCCATTTTTTTTTTCTTCACAAAGTGTAAGTTTCTGAATTTCTTCTTTTTGTTTTAAATATCTATGAAATTTGAAAATAATATTGTTGAGGAAATGGTTGTGCATACATGAGTGGATGTATCCAAATTTTGTCATATCAAGCTTTATAGATACGCACTGTGATATGTTATTTCTTGTGATGCACATAAATTATGCTCATGTTTAGCTAGAGGTGTTTTAAATCTATCAACTTTTTCAGGTACATAGTTATGGTGTTTGTTTCATAGTTATCCACTGTGTGAAAGTGGAATGAGATTAGACGTATCCCATATATATTATTCTTCCAGAAAATGAAGACTTGAGAAAACTTAAACATACATTTCATCACACACATAAAATAGATATTAGTTTTTATAAAACTCTCAAGAAAACACACAAAATTTAAATCTTTCTCATAGCTTTTTGTTCCATAATTGGGGGTTCATAATTTAAACTGCCACAAATGCTAAAAATACTGATAACAGTATTTTGCCCGGCAAAATTATTGCAGGTGGACTCAGGACATCACAGAAAGCCACTGTCATTGTGAGATGTTGGTCAGCTTGCTCAGGGCCGCATTCCGGGTGGCAGTGAGAGGGAAAGTGTTCTAGGAAGGACACGTCACATGACAACAAAATGCTAAAAATAGGCATTGCATCATTTCATGTGACCATGGTGAATGATAACAAAAAATGTCCATGTTTGCCTAGGAGTAAAGATACCTTTCCTCGTGTGTCAGAGCCAATGTTAATGGCATTATAAAGACTTTCTTTTTTGCTAACTGGAGTCATGAAAATGACATTTTTTTCTAGGTCACTGATTTATGCAAACAATTATCTTGGCACTCTGTTCAAAGTTGTAATCATGATCTGTACATTCACATGTCTACAGAACATATCAACAGTTGTGTAGACTGATATGTAATAAAGTATTGTTGGGAATATAGCAGTGTTGTATTTGTAACATATAAACTAACATCAGAGACCAGGAGAAAGTCAGAGCTCTGGTCCAAAAAAACTAATAATAGAGATCAGGAGAAAGTCAGAGCTCTGGTCCAAAAAAACTAATAATAGAGATCAGGAGAAAGTCAGAGCTCTGGTCCAAAAAAACTGATAATAGAGACCATGAGAAAGTCAGAGCTCTGGTCCAAAAAAACTAATAATAGAGACCAGGAGAAAGTCAGAGCTCTGGTCTAAAAAACTAATAATAGAGACCAGGAGAAAGTCAGAGCTCTGATCCAAAAAACTAATAATAGAGACCAGGAGAAAGTCAGAGCTCTTATCCAAAAAACTAATAATAGAGACCAGGAGAAAGTCAGAGCTCTGATCCAAAAAACTAATAATAGAGACCAGGAGAAAGTCAGAGCTCTGATCCAAAAAACTAATAATAGAGACCAGGAGAAAGTCAGAGCTCTGGTCCAAAAAAAAACTGATAATAGAGACCAGGAGAAAGTCAGAGCTCTGGTCCAAAAAAACTGATAATAGAGACCAGGAGAAAGTCAGAGCTCTGGTCCAAAAAAACTAATAATAGAGACCAGGAGAAAGTTAGAGCTCTGGTCCAGTAAACCAACAACAGAGTCCTGAAGAAAGTCAAATTTCTGCTTCAGAAAACTTCAGGAGAAAGTCAGAGCTCTGCTCCAGAAAACTAACAGTACAGACCAGGAGAAAGTCAGAGCTCTGGTCCAGTAAACCAACAACAGAGTCCTGGAGAAAGTCAAATTTCTGCTTCAGAAAACTTCAGGAGAAAGTCAGAGCTCTGCTCCAGAAAACTAACAACAGAGACCAGGAGAAAATCAGAGTTCTGAGACAAGAGAAAGTTGGAGCTCAGTTTCAGCATGTGTTCTAATATTTTTATGCACAGCACATCACTGGTTGTGGTATTATGACCCAAATCTCCCACTTGTAACAGATATTAATAATTTTTTTAAATTTCATTGTTGGACTGTGTGACACAAATAAAACTGAATTTTCATTCACATTCAATCATTGTCTTACAATCTAAACATATTTTTGTTATCATAATCTCCAGTCTTGTATCTATGCACTCATCATCACTCCTGATGAGATGATATCAGTAAGCAAAACTGCAAAGAATTTGATAATTTTAACTCTTTTGTTCCAAACAATACTGTACACATCAATGCTCAGAGCAAAATGTATAAATCTAGGAAAAAGGTAGGAACAGCTTTATTACTTAACGAGTACACAGTTGTGACATTTCGGCATGAGCCTTAATCATACAAGAACATACAGGATGAAAAAATAGAGAGAGAAGATAAAATATAAATCCACATGAATGATGTGTTAAAAAAAAAATGAAATAAATAGAGCACTTAGCTGTAGCTTGTAAGGTAAGAAGCTGTGGCTTGTCCGATGCTGTGTGTTTTCTTATAAGTTACAGCTAAGTGCTCTTTTCATTTCATTTTTTTTTAACACAGCATTCGTGTGAATTTATATTTTATCTTCTCTCTCTATTTCTTCGTCCTGTATGTTTTTGCATGATTAAGCCTCAAGCAAAAATGTCACAACTGTGTACTTGTTAAGTAATAAAGCTGTTCGTACCTTTTCCCTAGTTTATACATTTTGTTATCACAGCTTTACTGCAGTGGCTCCATGTATAGTTATATACTCATACACTAATTATTGTATGTTACTAAAATGCTCAGAGCAGTCTTTAAGCAAAGTCGAAATAAAAGTACCACATTTCTAAGCTAACCCATATTTTTAAATTGTAAAGTAACTTCCTTTCAGTTTCTTTCTACTAAAAATTTTCATTAACATTTATTCTGGCAGTTCAAGAAAATGAATTTGGGAATGAAAGAGTTAAAATGTGATGCTAAATTCATTTAAATCTTGATGTGCACTTTATGTTCATTCTTTTTTAAATTTTGATGTGCAATTTATGTTCATTTATTTTTTTTAATCTTGATGTGCACTTTATGTTCATATTTTTTATGTGCACTTTGTGTTCATTTCTATTTAATCTTGATGTACACTTTATGTTCATTTCTTTTAAATCTTAATGTGTACTTTGTGTTCATTTTTTAAAATCTTGATGTGCACTTTATGTTCATATATTTTTTAATCTTGGTGTACACTTTATGTTCATTTATTTTTTAATCTTGGTGTACATTTTATGGTCATATATTTTTTATCTTGGTGTACACTTTATATTCATTTATTTTTTAATCTTGGTGTACACTTTATGTTCATTTATTTTACATCTTGATGTGCACTTTGTGTTCATTTCTTTTTAATCTTGATGTGCACTTTGTGTTAATTTCTTTTTTATCTTGATGTGTACTTTGTGTTTATTTCTATTTAATCTTGATGTACATTTTATGTTCATTTCTTTTAAATCTTGATGTGTACTTTGTGTTCATTTTTTAAAATCTTGATGTGCACTTTATGTTCATATGTTTTTTAATCTTGGTGTACACTTTATGTTCATTTATTTTACATATTGATATGCACTTTATGTTCATATATTTTTAAATCTTGGTGTACACTTTATGTTCATTTATTTTTTAATCTTGGTGTACACTTTATGTTCATTTATTTTTTATCTTGGTGTACACTTTATATTCATTTATTTTTTAATCTTGGTGTACACTTTATGTTCATTTATTTTACATCTTGATGTGCACTTTGTGTTCATTTCTTTTTAATCTTGATGTGCACTTTGTGTTAATTTCTTTTTTATCTTGATGTGTACTTTGTGTTTATTTCTATTTAATCTTGATGTACATTTTATGTTCATTTCTTTTAAATCTTGATGTGTACTTTGTGTTCATTTTTTAAAATCTTGATGTGCACTTTATGTTCATATGTTTTTTAATCTTGGTGTACACTTTATGTTCATTTATTTTACATATTGATATGCACTTTATGTTCATATTTTTTAAATCTTGGTGTACACTTTATGTTCATTTATTTTACATCTTGATGTGCACTTTATGTTCATATGTTTTTTAATCTTGGTTTACACTTTATGTTCATTTATTTTTTAATATTGGTGTACACTTTATGTTCATTTATTTTACATCTTGATGTGCACTTTGTGTTCATTTCTTTTTAATCTTGTTGTGTACTTTGTGTTCATTTCTTTTTAATCTTGATGTGTACTTTGTGTTCATTTCTTTTTAATCTTGATGTGCACTTTATATTCTTTTCTTTTTAATCTTGGCATACAGTTTATGTTCATTTCTTTTACATCTTAATGTGCTCTTTGTGTTCATTTCTTTTTAATCTTAACACCACAATTTAAAAAAAAGAAAAGAAAACCACGCTGCTCCAGGTTTTAAGGTATCTGTTTGATAGCGGGTCCAACAGAGGTTAAAAAAAACAGTGTACAGGTTGTGCATTTAATCTCAAGTACAGATTGTGCATTTAATCTCAAGTACAGATTGTGCATTTAATCTCAAGTACAGATTGTGCATTTAATCTCAAGTACAGATTGTGCATTTGATCTCAAGTACTGATTGTGCATTTGATCTCAGGTACAGATTGTGCATTTGATATCAGGTACAGATTGTGCATTTGATCTCAAGTACAGATTGTGCATTTGATCTCAGGTGCAGATTGTGCATTTGATCTAAAGTGCAGATTGTGCATTTGATCTCAAGTACAGATAGTGCATTTGATCTCAAGTACAAATTGTGCATTTGATCTCAAGTACAGATTGTGCATTTTATCTCAAGTACAGATTGTGCATTTGATCTGCTTATTTCACACAAAAAGTATAATTTTGCAGTATCTAGTCTAACTGGATTCAGTAAATTGGTATTTGTTACTGCGACGAGTCTTGTAGTTCTTTACACTGTGTGTGTGTGAGTGTGTATGTGTGCATGTGAACGAACAAACATTATTTTTAAATGGTGAAGAACTTTGTATTCAGGCTTGTCCGGCATTCTGTTCTGTACTTCTCAGATTTATATTCTAATGTAGTTGTTTGACTTCTCTCTGTGTCTCTACTGCAATGTTGTTTTGGAACAAAAGAGTTAAAATGATCAAATTCTTTGCAGTTTAAGCTTTGCTTACTGATATCATCTCATCAGGAGTGTTGATGAGTGCATTGATACAAGAGAGAGAAGTTACTGGATGGGCTGTCAGTGTGGCTAGGAAGAAAGTCACTAGCAGATCTCATAAACAAGACGGGGAGTTGTGGAGAGAAGTGGTCGCCTATGCCACACGGCACGGCACTTGATTGATTGAGTTGTTTGACACTGGTTTAGTACTACAGAAAAATTAGTGTATAAGTATACAACTATACACAAAGCACTGCAGTAAAGCTGTGATACCAAAATGTATAAACTAGGAAAAAAGTAGGAGCAGCTTTATTTCTTTATGACTACAAAGTTGCGACATTTCGGCATGAGCCTTAATCATACAAAATCATACAGGACGAAGAAATAGAGAGAGGAGATAAAATATAAATTCACATGAATGATGTGTTAAAAAAAAAATGAAATAAATAGAGAACTTAGCTGTAACTTGTAAGGTAAGAAGCTGTGGCTTGTCTGATGCTGTGTGTTTTCTTACAAGTTACAGCTAAGTGCTCTATTCATTTCATTTTTTTTTTTTAACACAGCATTCATGTGAATTTATATTTTATCTTCTCTCTCTATTTCTTTGTCCTGTATGTTTTTGTATGATTAAGCCTCAAGCAAAAATGTCACAACTGTGTACTTGTTAAGTAATAAAGCTGTTCGTACCTTTTCCCTAGTTTATACATTTTGTTATCTCAGTTTTACTGCAGTGGCTCCATGTATAGTTATATACTCATACACTAATTATTGTATGTTACTAAAATGCTCAGAGCAGTCTTTAAGCAAAGTCGAAATAAAAGTACCACATTTCTAAGCTAACCCATATTTTTAAACTGTAAAGTAACTTCCTTTCAGTTTCTTTCTACTAAAAATTGTCATTAACATTTATTCTGGCAGTTCAAGAAAATGAATTTGGGAATGAAAGAGTTAAAATGTGATGCTAAATTCATTTAAATCTTGATGTGCACTTTATGTTCATTCTTTTTAAATTGTGATGTGCACTTTATGTTCATTTATTTTTTAATCTTGATGTGCAATTTATGTTCATGTTTTTTATGTGCACTTTGTGTTAATTTATTTTTAATCTTGGTGTGCACTTTTTGTTAATTTCTTTTTAATCTTGATGTGTACTTTGTGTTCGTTTCTATTTAATCTTGATGTATACTTTATGTTCATTTCTTTTAAATCTTGATGTGTACTTTGTGTTCATTTCTTTTTAATCTTGGTGTACACTTTATGTTCATTTCTTATGTTCATTTCTTTTACATCTTGATGTGCACTTTGTGTTCATTTCTTTTTAATCTTGAAATTTTGATGTGAACTTTTTGTTCATTTCTTTTTAATCTTGATGTGTACTTTGTGTTCTTTTTTTAAAATCTTGATGTGTACTTTATGTTCATATATTTTTTAATCTTGGTGTACACTTTATGTTCATTTCTTATGTTCATTTCTTTTACATCTTGATGTGCACTTTGTGTTCATTTCTTTTTAATCTTGAAATTTTGATGTGCACTTTTTGTTCATTTCTTTTTAATCTTGATGTGTACTTTGTGTTCATTTTTTAAAATCTTGATGTATACTTTATGTTCATATATTTTTTAATCTTGGTGTACAGTTTATGTTCATTTCTTTTACATCTTAATGTGCTCTTTGTGTTCATTTCTTTTTAATCTTGATGTGCACTTTATATTCTTTTCTTTTTAATCTTGGCATGCACTTTATGTTCTTTTCTTTTTAATCTTAACACCACAATTTAAAAACAAGAAAAGAAAACCACGCTGCTCCAGGTTTTAAGGTATCTGTTTGATAGCGGGTCCAACAGAGGTTAAAAAAAAACAGTGTACAGGTTGTGCATTTAATCTCAAGTACAGATTGTGCATTTGATCTCAAGTACAGATTGTGCATTTGATCTCAGGTACAGATTGTGCATTTGATCTCAGGTACAGATTGTGCATTTGATCTCAGGTACAGATTGTGCATTTGATCTCAGGTACAGATTGTGCATTTGATCTCAGGTACAGATTGTGCATTTGATCTCAGGTACAGATTGTGCATTTGATCTCAAGTACAGATTGTGCATTTGATCTCAGGTACAGATTGTGCATTTGATCTCAGGTACAGATTGTGCATTTGATCTCAGGTACAGATTGTGCATTTGATCTCAAATACAGATTGTGGATTTGATCTCAAGTACAGATTGTGCATTTGATCTCAAGTACAGATTGTGCATTTGATCTCAAGTACAGATTGTGCATTTGATCTCAAGTACAGATTGTGCATTTGATATCAAGTACAGATTGTGCATTTGATCTCAGGTGCAGACTGTGCATTTGATCTCAAGTACAGATTGTGCATTTGATCTCAAGTACAGATTGTGCATTTGATCTCAAGTACAGATTGTGCATTTGATCTCAAGTACAGATTGTGCATTTGATATCAAGTACAGATTGTGCATTTGATCTCAAGTACAGATTGTGCATTTGATCTCAGGTGCAGACTGTGCATTTGATCTCAAGTACAGATTGTGCATTTGATCTCAGGTGCAGACTGTGCATTTGATCTCAGGTGCAGACTGTGCATTTGATCTCAGGTGCAGACTGTGCATTTGATCTCAAGTACAGATTGTGCATTTGATCTGCTTATTTCACACAAAAAGTATAATTTTGCAGTATCTAGTCTAACTGGATTCAGTAAATTGGTATTTGTTACTGCGACGAGTCTTGTATTTCTTTACACTGTGTGTGTGTGAGTGTGTATGTGTGCATGTGAACGAACAAACATTATTTTTAAATGGTGAAGAACTTTGTATTCAGGCTTGTCCGGCATTCTGTTCTGTACTTCTCAGATTTTTATTCTAATGTAGTTGACTTCTCTCTGTGTCTCTACTGCAATGTTGTTTTGGAACAAAAGAGTTAAAATGATCAAATTCTTTGCAGTTTAAGCTTTGCTTACTGATATCATCTCATCAGGAGTGTTGATGAGTGCATTGATACAAGAGAGAGAAGTTACTGGATGGGCTGTCAGTGTGGCTAGGAAGAAAGTCACTAGCAGATCTCATAAACAAGACGGGGAGTTGTGGAGAGAAATGATCGCCTATGCCACACGGCACTTGATTGATTGATTGTTTGACACTGGTTTAGTACTACAGAAAAATTAGTGTATAAGTATACAACTATACACAAAGCACTGCAGTAAAGCTGTGATACCATAATGTATAAACTAGGAAAAAAGTAGGAGCAGCTTTATTATTTTATGACTACAAAGTTGCGACATTTCGGCGTGAGCCTTAATCATACAAAAACATACAGGATGAAGAAATAGAGAGAGGAGATAAAGTACAGATTCACATGAATACTAAAAAAAAAAAATTAAATAGAGTACTTATCTGTAAATTGTAAGATGTGGTTTGTGTGTGTCAGGAATGGATGTAGATATAAAATATGCATATGTAATAAATAATAAATATATGGTAAACAATTAATATGTATAATGTCCCTTCCATGAATTTAATAGTATAAAACATGAATATTTTATGTTACAATGAGATGTTTTACATTCTAACACATTAATCACAGCCAAACTGATAAACAAATTCGTTCCATGACTGTTTCAGCTGCTCCGTAAGCTTATTATGATAGTGAGTGAGTGAGTGAGTGATTCAGTGAGAATGAGTGAGTGAGTGAGTGAGTAGGTGGGTAGGTGAGTGAGAAATACAGTCTTGTATTTCTTTACATTGTATGACCCAGATGTGTGAGTGAGTGAGTGAGTAGGTGGGTAGGTGAGTGAGAAATACAGTCTTGTATTTCTTTACAGTGTATGACCCAGATGTGTGGGTGAGTGAACAAAGTAAGAACAGTGGATGTAGTGTGTGACAAAAACCTTTTAAAAGTTGTTAAAACAATCACTATTGGGGGGAGGGGGATTCATCAGCTTGCAAAATTCCTCTCAGAGGCCCTGCCTATCAGTAAAACTCATTTAGGCTGAGGAATGAGAATAAAAGAGAAAGTATGTGTGCAGGCCTGAAGGGGAAAGTAGAGCTGGCACAGTGCTTTGGGGCCTGGTGGGCTTTCCTCATTTTAAAGGAGGTCCTGGAGGGCTCCATAAGGGGCCATTCTGAGTGAAAAACAGAGCGGCTAATAAATAGAAGGGGAACTGGACTGTCTAATGTATGCTCTTCGTATGAGCATGAAAGAGAGTCTTTCTTCACATTCTTATGTAATTACTGAAGATAACTCAGGCATTTTGTACCAAGTCAAGCTTTGCCAGAACAGAACATGTTCAACACATTTTAACATGTTCCATCATCCAAGCTGGAAAATTAAACAAAGAGAAGCTGAAGTCTTAGCGGTTCAGCTTTTTAAGAAGCAATGGACATATTTTTAAAACAGTTAAAAAAAAAACAAACTATTATCACTGCAGAAATTTGGAATCGAAAAAAATAACAGAAATATGTAATGATATATATAGTTTGGGACATGCACCTCAAGAACTGAAATATTTGGAGTTTGTGGCACTACCCAAGAAAGCACAAGCCACAGGCCGCTCAGATTTTAGAACTGTAAGTCTGATGAGTCATGTAACTAAAATTCTTCTCTGAGTCATCTTTAAAAGAACAAATAAAACTGATAAAGAAGTTAGTGATGAACAGCTTGGTTTCAGACAGAATAGCAGAACAAGAGAGGCAATATTTTGCAAAAGAAAACTGATAAAGAAATACACAGAAGTTCAGAAAGATATATACGCCTGTTTTAATTAAAACATTTGACAGAATGGAGCATGACAAACTAATAAAATGTCTTGAGGAAATCAATCTTGATGCCAAAGACAACCAAACTATAACAAATCTCTACTGGAAACAGGAAGCACCAGTAAGTTACGACACAGTGACAACAACAAACGTACCCGTAAAGAGGGGAGTGAGACAAGGACGTGTTCTGTCTCCATGTCTATTCAACTGTACACAGAGAACAGATGCATCAGCAGCAGGCCATCTTGCCCACAACCGAGAGGCCTACAAGAGTGCTGTTAGGGAGGCAAAGTTCTACAAGGGACATGCAAATGAATGAATGAACACAGAGAACATCATCAAACACTCAGATGAACTACCAGGACTGAACATAAGGGGGAGAAATGTCAACAATTTAAGATATGCAGATGATACAGTTATTCTAGCAGAGAATCCACAAAACCTACATTCATTAATTGATATGATACACAACACAAGCCAAGAACGGGGACTTGAGATCAACATCAAGAAGTTCAAAGTAATGGTGTTCAGCAGGAAAGACCAGAAGCCACAGATGGATATAAGTGTAAGCACGGAGAGACTGGAACAAGTGACAAACTGCTGCTACCTAGGACACACACTAAGTGAAAGTAGGAGAAGTGAGACAGAGATAAAGAAAAGAATAAGAGTGGCAAAAGATACATTTAACAACATGAAGACAGTGCTTTTACCCAGAATATCTGCATATAAAAACAAAATTAAGATTTGTAAAATGCTATATCTACTTTGTTTTATGGAGCCAAAACCTAGACTCAAAGCAAAAACATGGAGAGAAAGATGAATGCAGCAGATATGTGGTTCTACAGAAAAATAGGTCATATAAAAGAACACATGCACAAGTTTTAGAACAGCTCTAAGTGCAATGTGAACTTCTCAAAGAAATAATGGTGAAGCAAACAAAATACTTTGGCCATATCAAAAGACATAATATACTGAAGACCATACTAGAAAGAAAGGTGGAAGGAAAAAGAGCAAGAGGACGACAGAGATGTAGATGGGGAAACATATGAGAATGGACAGGATACAGCCTGGCTGAGTGCACCATCAAGGCGGTGGAGCGAGGGAACTGGAGGTTCATTTCTCCTAACCTTCTTTCTGCATAAGGCACATGATGATGATGATTATCTTGGTATTGATGCAAAGTTAACTGGGGTCAGTGCGTGCTCCCATTTCAAGACGCCTGTTATGATTACTGTTTATATATTTTCATTACACAGGCATGAAATCTTCACTGCACTTCTAGACATCCCCATTTTTGTTTTAAATTGTACGCTTCATGAATTATATTTTGTCAGTTTATCACAAATGACTTTTCTCTCAGAAAATGTAGGAGGAAATATTGTTTCGTTAAGACACTGACAACTTTTCTATTTCCCTCGCTTCAAGGAACCTAAACTTCCTGCATTAGTGGAACTACTTTTTAATCCTCCAGTTCGAAAATAAATATCCAACTATTTAAAAGAAATTGAACTTTTATTCTGACCGACGAATGATACAAGACACGAACTTTTAAATCATTTTTCAACCGTCGTAAACTAGAGTGATTGAAAAGTTTGGCTGAACATTGGAAGGACTACTTTCTCTGAAAGCAGAAGTTAAGGTTCGCCCCCCCCCCCCCTTACCAAGTTCAACTATAGAGATGTGGTTTGAACTCGCAGCGAAACAAAAATATCACCAGTAATGAATCTTTGTCGGAAAAACAGAGAATCTGAGTTACTTTTCAGTCATTTATTTAGAAATTTGAGAACCCTGCCAAGTGTTTCTGAATTGGTAGCTAACCGGACGACAGAAATAGAACCAGGTACGACTAGATTTGAAACCTTTGCCGGTGTAACAAGGACCGTCAAATCAGGAATTTCCTATTAATTTAAATTATCTTAGGTTGGTTCGTTCAGGGGATTTCGTGTTTATGTTTAACGTGAAATCTTAAGTTTGTAGTGAAAGTAAAGTGTTGATGAGTTTGTAGGGAGCGGGTCTAAGGGACGCGGTACAATGGTGTGGGTGTTGTCCCGTTTAACCAGTAACAGGAAGTACTCGAAGTTAAAAGCACTTTATCTTGAACCCAGTACTTACGTTAGAGGGGGAATGTGTCGTAAAACATAGATAGTAGGAGCAAAAGATCATTTTATTTACGCCGGAACTTTAGGCTGTAATGAGCTAACTTTATTGTTTATCCATAAACGTTATTGCTTTCTTGTATATAAGACTGTTAAGTGTACTTTTACATTATAGCTAAGGATGAAAGTTGGCGTGCCCAAGATGTGGTGTTATGTTTGTATCTAAGATGTTTGTGGGGCATTAAAGTGATGTTTATTTCCTTTATTCCAAGACCCCTTGAACACTTGAGCAGGATTAGAGTTTTATTTTACATGTTTGAATCCTAGAATATTCTCAGGATTCATATGCCACTTACTGTAAATTATCTTTTCTAAAGTAGTGTAGCGGTGGTAGAGGTATATTTAAATATTTATTCTGTTAGTAGTTATACAGTATTCATATTCATCTTTCTCCAGGATTACTAAAGTAGTAGATGCATTAGGCATATTTAACCGTTTATTCTGTTAGCAGTTATTCACTATATTACAATGCCATAAAAGTTGGAGGTTATGAAATACCAGAGATTAGATATGCGAATGACACAGTATTCCTGTCCACAATACCAAAAAGGAATGCAAAAACTAATTATGTCAGTCCGTAAGAATAATGAAGAGCAAAGCCTCTATCTTAATGCAAAGAAAACTAAATTGATGACAGCTGACAAAACAAATAAGGCAGCTGAAATATATATATAATCAATGAACAAAAACTGGAAGAAATGGAGAGTTTTGAATATCTTGGATCATTACTAACTAATAATGGAGATACAATGAGAGATATTAAAAGGAAGACATCTATCACACTTAATAAAATAAAACGACTAAAGAAGCTGTAGAGATAGATGAACAGACAGAACTATAGAAATAAGATTTTTAAGGGCATGCATCTTTCCCATCGCAACATATGCCTGTGAGACCTGGACACTTAACAAAACAGCTGAGAAACCCATAAATGCCTTTGATTGTAAATACTACAGAAGAGTTCTTCAAATATCATGGACACAAAAAAGAGCAAATATATTGAAGAAGGCTGGCTAGTAAATAAGATTAAAGAGAGAAAACTTAAATATTTTGGACACATTAAACGTCATGATAATCTAGAGAAAACCGTCTTGGAAGAGTACATAATGGGAAAAAGAAAGAGAGGAAGACCAAGGCGAAGATGGCTGCAAGACATTGATAATCTGCAAATGGATGCATCAGCAGGGCATCTTGCTTACAACCGAGAGGCCTACAGGAGAGCTGTTAGGGAAGCAAAGTTCCACAAGGGACATGCAAATGACTAACTGACTGACTGAATTATTCACCATTCATTTTATTATATTTACTAGATTTCTAAAATAGTACATTACAATATGTATGATTATACTTAAGTTTTAATTCTGTTAGTAAATATATAATGAGAATGAGAAACATATTAGCTAACACATCTTTATCAATGAATGTTAGAAAACGAGTCCTAAAATGCTATATTGAATCTGTCTTGTTATATGGAAGTGAATCATGGACAGTAGGCAAGTCTGCACAAAAATCATTGGAAGCAGCAGAAATGTGGTTTATTAGAAGAATGTTGCGAATCCCCTGGACAGCAAAAATAACTAATGAAGAATTTATGAGAAGAGCTGGAGAGACAAAAAACCTTGTGAAAAAGATAAGAGAGAGACAGTGTACTTTCATAGGACATGCAGTGAGAAGAGGGGGCCATTGAAAATATTATAACAACAGGAAAAATAGAAGGAAGAAGATCAAGAGGAAGACCAAGAGAAATGATATTGGACAGTCTGACGGGATGGTGTGAGAGGAGATCACCAACTGAACTGATGGCCTGCATGAAGGATCGGGTACTCTGGAGAAGCATAATAGCCAACGCCAGTCGGCACAGCACATGATGATGATGATGAAATATATAATATTCATTTTTACCTGTTTCTCAGAAAAAAGCCCTGGGATCCACCCAACCTTTAAAAATAGGCACCAGAGAAATCTAGGAAGGTAAAAGTAGCCAGGCATGATACTTACCACATCAGACTTTCATGTAAATATGGTCTCAGAAATACAGGCCTAACATTATATCCCATTATGGCTTAATGGCCATGGAAATGGGAATTTTACCTTTTTTTTTTTCTTTAATCTCTTTCTCAGATAACTGTCTGTGACTGATATCCAGACAGCATGGGGAAGTTGCTGTCCAAAGTGTTTGGTAACAAAGAGATGAGGATACTTATGCTGGGGCTTGATGCAGCAGGAAAGACAAGTATCCTTTTATGTTAATGTTATAACAGAGTTTTACTGCTAGACTTAGGATTTGATTTGTGCTTGTAAGACTAAGAAATCAGATGATGCTTGGGGTGACTTGCCATCTTTTTATAGTTATAGAGGTATGTGATGCCATTTTATATGATGGTAAAAAGAAGGAGTGGAGAGAGTTGGCAGTAAAAGTGAGAAGAGCTTTAGCTGAAGTCAAGATGTCTTTTGATGTTACAGCCTGGCCAACAACTAATAAGTAGACAGTACTAAGATATCTTTTGATATTACACCCTGGCCAACAGCTAATAAGTAGGCAGTACTAAGATATCTTTTGATATTACAGCCTGGCCATAAGCTAATAAGTAGGCAGTACTAAGATATCTTTTGATATTACAGCCTGGCCATAACTAATAAGTAGGCAGTACTAAGATGTCTTTTGATATTACACCCTGGCCAACAATTAATAAGTAGGCAGTACTAAGAAATCTTTTGATATTACACCCTGGCCAACACCTAATAAGTAGGCAGTACTAAGATGTCTTTTGATATTACACCCTGGCCAACAGCTAATAAGTAGGCAGTACTAAGATGTCTTTTAATATTACAGCCTGGCCAACAACTTATAAGTAGGCAGTACTAAGATGTCTTGTGATATTACACCCTGGCCAACAATTAAAAAGTAGGCAGTTTGTTGTTTTTTTCTTAACATGGAGATTGAGAAGAGAGTCATTAAAGCAAATCAAGTCACTAGACAAATGTCTCCTCTATTGAAAAACAAATACATCACATCTGAAACAAAAAGAGCACTGTACAACACAAGTTCCCCCCCCCCCCCCCCCAAGTTCTCTATGCAGTCAGTATCAGACATGGACACTAACAGCCAAACACAAAAGGAAAATCATCACAACAGAAAGGAGATGACAAGAAAAGACTGATTAAAAAATCATGCCATCAAGGCCAATGTCAGAGCAACACCTGTAATGTGAAAAGATGGTGGACTTGGCCATAGAACTTACATGTGTTTTCTTCTTTGTTAACTGCCTTATCATTCCCTTAACTTTGGACAGCATTACTTTACAAAATGAAACTGGGCCAGTCTGTTACAACAATACCAACTGTTGGCTTCAATGTAGAAACTGTCACATACAAAAGTGTCAAGTTTAATGTATGGGTACGTGTGTTTTAAGGCTTCGTTTTTTTGGTTTTTTTTTTCACCTGCTTTCATCAGAAGCATGGTCCCATGGGCATGATACTGATAGTAACATGGATATTTGTTGGTATCGTTCACTCACTGACAGATGTGTAAAATGTATCTTTGGTACTCTTTACTTTGCCAGTGGATCTTTTTTGATTATAGAGACAGATTCACAAGTCCTATGTGCTGGATCCCAGTTTTAAGTTCTTAACCCACAGCTTGCAGACATTGTTAATATAGCCACAAATATAGTATTGTTAGCTGTAGATGAACAAAAAAAAGTTGAAACAATTCAGTTACCCTGTACTGCATATGAAAAAGGCAAAACAAGCTAGAGTAAGCAAAACAAGCTAGAGTAATAAAAACATGCTAGTAAGAAAAAGATGCTAGTAAGAAAAACATACTAGAGTAAACAAAATATACTAGTAAGAAAAACATACTAGAGTAAACAAAATATGCTAGTAAGAAAAACATACTAGAGTAAACAAAATATACTAGTAAGAAAAACATACTAGAGTAAACAAAATATGCTAGTAAGAAAAACATACTAGAGTAAACAAAATATACTAGTAAGAAAAACATACTAGAGTAAACAAAATATGCTAGTAAGAAAAACATACTAGAGTAAACAAAATATACTAGTAAGAAAAACATACTAGAGTAAACAAAATATGCTAGTAAGAAAAACATACTAGTAAGAAAAACATACTAGAGTAAGAAAAACATACTAGTAAGAAAAACATACTAGAGTAAACAAAACAAGCTAGAGTAAAAAAAAAACATACTAGTAAGAAAAACATACTAGAGTAAGAAAAGCATACTAGAGTAAGAAAAACATACTAGAGTAAGAAAAACATACTAGAGTAAGAAAAACATACTAGAGTAAGAAAAACATGCTAGTAAGAAAAACATACTAGAGTAAGAAAAACATACTAGAGTAAGAAAAATATGCTAGTAAGAAAAACATACTAGAGTAAGAAAAACATACTAGAGTAAGAAAAACATACTAGAGTAAGAAAAACATGCTAGTAAGAAAAACATGCTAGTAAGAAGAACATGCTAGTAAGAAAAACATGCTAGTAAGAAAAACAAGCTAGAGTAAGAAAAACAAGCTAGAGTAAGAAAAACATGCTAGTAAGAAAAACATACTAGAGTAAGAAAAACATACTAATAAGAAAAACATGCTAGAGTAAGAAAAACAAGCTAGAGTAAGAAAAACATGCTAGTAAGCAAAACAAGCTAGAGTAAGAAAAACATGCTAGAGTAAGAGTAAGTCTGTAGCTGCCAAGAGAAAATGTATTGTAATAAAGACTTATAGAACAAGGTGAGCATATAGTTTTTCACTGATTTCAAACATTTATTACACAAAAATTATTCTAGTTACAGACATGTGCTACTTTGCAAATGTTACCTCAGGCAGGTTTTGTTTAACTTTATTTTTGCACTCCACCATGTGCTCCGTTTGTTACCAGGAAAACATCTAAGCAATACTCAGTTTCTAGCCATGTGTTCTTCGAAAGCTCTTTAATCACCGTCACAAAAGCATCCTTTATCCTTACATTTAAAGTTTCAGTGTCAGGGGCTGGCGAGCCCAACATTTTGTTCATAGTAGACCTACATAAAAAAAAAAAGAAGAAATGTCAAGAGGGGTAGGTAATGTCTGTTGAACATGGTGGCCATGGTTTTGGACCATCCTTGTAACTGGCAAATTTGTTTTGTAATACTACAAAACAAACTGAGCATTCTCCTTCGCAGACAACATTTTGATACTGGTAATTGCAGCACACAAAGTTCACATTTCTGTCTAGCATAGTTTTTAAGATATGATTTTTCTTAATTAGGGGAGAACTTTATGATTACCCCTGTATAGTGAATGTTGTACACATTTGTGGGTTTCCTGTTCTCATTGGCAGTGTAGAAATTAAGTGTCTTCCACAATCATTGCTTGTGTTTATGGATGTACCAGAGGTAACAGTAAAACTTCATTAGAAGTGATATGATGGAAGGTTTCCTGGAATAGAATTGTTTGCTTATTATACTGCCAGGCCCCATACCTCATAAATGTACCCAGTCTTCACACACACCTACAGTCATGACATTCACTGCTGCATTCTAAAACATGTAGCTTGCACATGAAAAGATGGTTATAAAGATTTTATAATTTATTTCCCCATGTGGGGAGATTATTCCTCTGTCTTAGTCATGTGACCTAGCTTTAGTTGTGCTAATTGCTTGTACACATCTGTTATCTAGCCTTGGAAGAGCTAATACATACAATCTTGTGAGCTGTTTTAAATAAAGAACATGAGAGTCTTAGAAGATGTCACTCCACCACATTATTTCTTTCTATAGTTACACCTGGTCTCTCTCTTTTTTTTTTTTAGAGCAGTGGTTCCAAATATTTTGTGAGCTGGTGCCCCCTTACCTCCCAGGGCACTTTTCTGATGCACCAGAAAAATTGGTTTCCATTCTTTTGATTCGGCTGCCCAATTTCACGTCCTTTTCCCCAACCATCCTCTTGGATTTTCCCATCACCTCCGGGATGGGTCATTGCCAGCACCGTCTTATTGCATGGGTACACTGGGCAGTTGTCCAGGGGCCCTTATGTTTTAAATATTGTCAGTGTAACATTTTCATTCTTGTAAATGGGTGGGTAGTGGCCCCTGTGTAAAGTTTAGTCAGGGTCTTGCAATGCTGGTAAGATGGCCCTAGATGCTGCTGCTCACATTGGGGTCTGCTGGAGCCACAGTAATATGTGAGATGTTCACAGATGCCAAATTTTTTGTATTACAGAACATAGACTTCTAGTTATGAAGCTTAATAGATATGATGAGCAGGACAGATATTAATATAAACATCTAATTCAATACAAATGACTAGTTCTTAACTAAGAGAGATGATACAGACAACTAGTTCATAAGTACAGAAAGATTATACACACACCTACAGTCATGACATTCACTGCTGCATTCTAAAACATGTAGCTTGCACATGAAAAGATGGTTATAAAGATTTTATAATTTATTTCCCCATGTGGGGAGATTATTCCTCTGTCTTAGTCATGTGACCTAGCTTTAGTTGTGCTAATTGCTTGTACACATCTGTTATCTAGCCTTGGAAGAGCTAATACATACAATCTTGTGAGCTGTTTTAAATAAAGAACACGAGAGTCTTAGAAGATGTCACTCCACCACATTATTTCTTTCTATAGTTACACCTGGTCTCTCTCTTTTTTTTTTTTAGAGCAGTGGTTCCAAATATTTTGTGAGCTGGTGCCCCCTTACCTCCCAGGGCACTTTTCTGATGCACCAAAAAAATTTGTTTCCATTCTTTTGATTCGGCTGCCCAGTTTCACGTCCTTTTCCCCAACCATCCTCTTGGATTTTCCCATCACCTCCGGGATGGGTCATTGCCAGCACCGTCTTAATGCATGGGTACACTGGGCAGTTGTCCAGGGGCCCTTATGTTTTAAATATTGTCAGTGTAACATTTTCATTCTTGTAAATGGGTGGGTAGTGGCCCCTGTGTAAAGTTTAGTCAGGGTCTTGCAATGCTGGTAAGATGGCCCTAGATGCTGCTGCTCACATTGGGGTCTGCTGGAGCCACAGTAATATGTGAGATGTTCACAGATGCCAAATTTTTTGTATTACAGAACATAGACTTCTAGTTATGAAGCTTAATAGATATGATGAGCAGGACAGATATTAATATAAACATCTAGTTCAATACAAATGACTAGTTCTTAACTAAGAGAGATGATACAGACAACTAGTTCATAAGTACAGAAAGATTATACATATAACTACAGAAATATGATGCAGATAACTAGTTTGTAACAACAATACAAATATCTAGCTACCACCTACAAGGAAATGACACAGCAATCTGTTGTTATATACAGTCCATTTTAGTGTTTATTGTGTCTGTTACATGAAGTGATGGTTCTGTTGAACTGAGCATTATCTAGCACAGTGTTTCCCAAAGTGAGCAATAACATCCTCCTGTTTCTTTCCCCCTCCCATAGGCATTGGAAAGGATTGGGGGGGGGGCAATGAAAGAAAAAGGGTCAGTTGAGGGTAGTAGGGGGACTATTAGAGGGAAAACAATGCAGCAGACGGGGCAGTAGTATCTTCTTTCTTAGCACTTTTCAACCTGATATTAAGAAGCTTGTGTCCCTACATGAAACTCATCCATCACATTCAAAGTTGAGAAAATAGTCCAGTAGGTGAGTTATAAATGTACTCCACCATATTGTTAAATAAACTGGTTAGCTAGCTGAAGTTTTTAGTAGTTTAATGCATCATCATCATCATGTGCCGTGCCGACTGGCGTTGGCTATTATGCTTCTCCAGAGTACACGATCCTTCATGTAGGCCATCAGCTCAGTTGGTGATCTCCTCTCACACCATCCCGTCAGACTGTCCAGTATCATTTCTCTTGGTCTTCCTCTTGATCTTCTTCCTTCTATTTTTCCTGTTGTTATAATATTTTCAATGCCCCCTCTTCTCATTGCATGTCCTATGAAAGTACATTGTCTCTCTCTTATCTTTTTGACAAGGTTTTTTGTCTCTCCAGCTCTTCTCCTACATTCTTCATTAGTTATTTTTGCTATCCAGGGGATTCGCAACATTCTTCTAATAAACCACATTTCTGCTGCTTCCAATGATTTTTGTACAGACTTGCCTATTGTCCATGATTCACTTCCATATAACAAGATAGGTTCAATATAGCATTTTAGGACTCGTTTTCTAACAATCATTGATAAGGATGTGTTGGTCAATATGTTTCTCATTCTCTGAAATGCAGTCTTTGTTTAATGCATATCCTAGTTTAATAAATCATTGTGTAAGTAGTACATGAGGTGGGGTGGGGGGGGGTGACATTGGGAATGTAGCCTGGGAGACAAGGCAGACCAAACAGTTCTGGGAAACACTGATCTAGCAATAATAGAGAAGTACTACAAATGAAGTTTAGTAGCATTTGATTTTCTGGTTGCTCAATATAAATGTGAGTACAAATAACACATTATTGGAAACAAGTCTGCTTCCTAAAAGTATTAATCTTTCATAACAGAGTAATGTTGTAACTGTTATTAGAAATTATTATAGTTAAAATTATACTGTCTAGCATTGCTTTAGAAGGATACAGAGGTGGTAGCTGCTACAGGGCAGTGGTGCCAGTGTTGGACAGTCCAGGAACACAGTTTGTCAAGACTTACAAGTTTTGCTGTTCACAATTTTCCTTTCAATACAAATATTTGAATTGTTTCATTATTTCTCTCACTCTCTGAACCTTAAGTGCCCAGGGCACATGGGGCTTCCGCAAGGGTTTTCCACAAATGCCTGTCCTTTGCCTTTTTTTTTTTGCTCTTGCCCAGGTGACCCCTCTATTGCTCAACATCCTCTCTGTTGTTCTTCTCCATGTCTCTTTTGGTCTACCCTTACTTCTATTCCCCTGTGGTGTCCATCTTAGTGCTATTTTTGGTAGTGAGCTGTCAGTCATTTGGATCATATGTCCCAACCATGTTTCATTATTTAGCTGAACATAAATATGAGTTCAGTGAAGAATTTGATAGTACTTGTAAGCTTTTATTGAAGTACATGCTGGGTGTCACATTCAAGTCATATTGTCACCGCAGTATGTGAAATATGATTGGGTGGGGTTCAGGTTTGAGTCCAGCCTTCTTTGGAAGGTCTAAAGTATTATTCTTCTCATAGAAGTCAGATATTGCTTACAACATGTAAGAAGTGTCAAGATGATTGCATGTTGTTCGTTGAAGTTATTGTGAATTACTGGGCACCTTGATTGTAATAAAACATGACAGATGTCACATTTGGCAGGATGTAGGAGGACAGGACAAAATTCGACCCTTGTGGAGGCATTACTTCACGGGGACTCAAGGACTTATTTTTGTGGTAGACTGTGCTGATCGTGATCGTATCGATGAGGCTCGGCAAGAACTTCATCGAATCATAAACGATCGAGAGATGAGGGATGCCATTATACTTGTATTTGCCAATAAACAAGACCTTTCAGATGGTAAGAGTTTTGATTGGTTTCTTTGCTTTTCGTTATTTCCAATTCAAGAATGTTAATTGCATTTTAACAGCAGATATGTAGAGTGTCAGACACCAAAGAATGGTGCCCTTATTGAGAAACTACTCTGACAGAAAAGTAAGGAAAGGCCCAGAGAAAAGCTCACAGAACGGTAGAAAAAAATATAGTGCATGAACTTGGATGACAGGCCCCAGACTAGTGCAGCACAAGAAGAATCTTGAATCTAGGAACTAGCATCATCACACTCAGGCCACACCCATACACGCTCTGCTCTCTGTTTCAGTAACCACCAAAGAGTATAAACACTAAGTGTGCCCGTCAGCTGTTGGTTCTGGCAACTTTGAATTCTACCAGTCAATCACTTGACTCTTCCATCCCCATATATATATATATATATCAGCGCGTGCCCTTTCCTCCTGTATCAGGCCCTGAGCCACCAACTTCATTATATCCGTCCTGTCATTAAGAATCATGTCTGTTGCAATAGTGTTATGGGCAACATGTTTGGCTACCACATTGCCTCTCACTCTGGCATTTCCTGGGCAGTAAATCCACGTCAGCCTGATGACACTGGATTGTCGCAAGAGGTGAACCTATTCATGACATAGCAAATCCATCTCTAGCTTGCGTAGCATGGTTTGAGAGTCCGTCATCACCAAAGAGGTGTGGAAGTTACTGCTTACATGTCTGAAACAAAGAGTAGCAGACACCACATCATGTTCTCCAGAGTTGCCAGCTACATAACCCACTCAGGTAGAGGACCTGGCCAGACCCCAGCCCTCAACAAGAGAAGCTCTACAGTGATGCTGAAAACCTGAGATGAACTGCTGCATTATGAGAGAGACAACGAAGATTAGAATATCAGCTGGTTATACATTGATGATGATGCTGATTAACTCTTCCCGTGCCCAGAAAAAAAACGCGGACGTTCTCATCCGTGCCACACAAAAACGGCGGGTCTTGATATATTAGGGGGTATAGTTGTAAATTGGAATGGAAAACAGTATTTCCATGTACTTCCGTGTACTTATTATGTTTCAAAGTATAACTAAATGTATGAAAATTTCATAAATGCAGAGTTTTTTAGGAAAAAAGAAGTAATGTGATATTTTTAGACAATGATTGTGCCCAGCTCACCATCGGCTAGGTCTAGATATGCACTGTCTACCATCTGAGATGTCTAGATCTACTTGTCGATCTCGTATTGTGATGCTGTGTTGCATTCTCGCTAAATTAATGTCTGAAATAACCTCCTAACTACTTCTCCAGTTGTCTAATATGTCTAGATCTACTTGGGATACATTCAAGAGCAGTGGGGTGGTCACAAGCCATGTCCATACCCCTATCTACATCATCAAACATTGAAAATTTTCAATTTTTTTCTCTTCCTTTTTCTCGCTCGGCATCGCTCGTAACTAAGGACTCTTTCACCATTTTGAAAATTACCCATATATATATATATATATATATATATATATATAGAGAGAGAGAGAGAGAGAGAGAGAGAGAGAGAGAGCACTTCCCATAGACCTGTTTGGCCCACTTATGCAGAAGTAGATTAGCAACAAATATGACTGAAAATGTGAGGGGATGGGGAGCATTCCTGATATAAGCTGTATTGAATAAAGAGGCAGTTAGTTAATGAGAGAAAAGGAGACGAAGACTTCTATTTTGACAGTCAGAAACCCATGGCTGACATGCTAGCACTGGAACTGGTGAACCATAGGCCAAGACCCTGCCTGTAGGTACCCCCACTAACAGGTCTAGCCTGGCTAATGAGACAGGAATCACCTTATTCCCGTGGTAGTGGAATGTGTTAAAAAAAAAGTATTGCACATCCTCTGCAATACTTTTACTGCAAAAAAGAGAAGACCATCATGGAAGGGTACATAATGGGGAAAAGAAAGAGAGGAGGGCCAAGGTCAAGATGGCTGCAAGACATCATTGATGATCTGCAAATGGATGCATCAGCAGCAGGGCATATTGCTTACAACTGAAAGCCCTACAGGAGAGCTGTTAGGGAGGCAAAGTTCTGCAAGGGACATGCAAATGACTGACTGAAACCCTTTGATTTTTTGCTGAATTCAGGGAGTGAAAAAATACCCACCATAACCCGCTCCCAACACAGCATGATGCTATAGCTCAGTATCTTCACTGCATTGACACATGAAGCTTGCAGTTCCAGGGAAATATGAAGAAAGAAAGGAAAATCTTACAGAAAGTTCATGAGCACAAGCAGATATCATTCTTGACATAGCAGAAGACCTGATGACAGAAGGAATTGATATGAGACAAGTTGTATACTTTGTTTTTGATGAAAACAGATTTTTTTAATATATATATATATAAAATAATTGGGCTACTGCCATAGATCCCAATATCAACTCCATATATCTCTCTATAATTCTGTGGCAGCCCTGATGCCACAGTTCTAAATCCAGTGCCCATATCAGCATTCATAGGTCAGCACACAGAACTTTTCTGGAGTCGGTCCTCCACTCCCTCAATCACACTGGTAGGTTTTGGGTTAGCTGAGGTAATTTGGTAGCATGGCTGGTTCTTAATCAGGTTATACAGTGTAATTAACTGATTTATTTTCTCTCTCTCTGCAGCAATGAAACCACATGAAGTTCAAGAGAAGCTGGGTTTGACGCGCATCAGGGACCGCAACTGGTATGTACAGCCATCCTGTGCTACCACTGGTGATGGTCTGTTTGAAGGTCTGACTTGGTTAACGTCCAACCACAAGTCTTGAATCTGGTACCCTTAGTGTACAGTTACTTTATACAATAGGTACATTTTTTATAATTTATGTGGACATGAGAGTAATGAAGGTTTATATGTGTATTATTGCCAATTTGGGGGCATTACTCGCTGTTACTTGAAGATTTCATCTCTGCACTTGTTATTTAAAGTGTGTCACCTGCAGAATTTGGCAGTTTGGAGGAATAACTAATGCAGGGTGTCACAAGATATGTAAAGACAGTTTTAATGCTCGTAATTTATTATAAGTATCTTTTCCTGCTTTTTTTTAACATAAAAATGCATATATATTTTTTAAACATTCTGATTACATATGTCGCACAAGATTGGCACATACAAATTTGAATGGCTGATGTAATTTTTTTTCTGTGTGCATTTATGAAAATTGTCATGGCACTTGTATGATAATTTAGTTAGCTATGACACGACATGACGTAAAGATCTTTAGATGGCAAACAGCAGAATTATAAAAAAAAGTCACTGAAAAACTGTGTCAGTTGTTGAAAAAAAGAAATTCAGTTTGATGGTGCTGACACACATATTTTGAAGATTCTTTGTCCAAGATGTCATATTGTGAGAAAATATATCACTGGCCTAGAAAATGAAAGATCACAAGGGACAGCATTGTTATGTAATGTAGGTAATAAGATTGCTGGTGGTACATCACATAACAGCAATAGAAGTGATGAATCACAATAGGCCATCACCACACAGCATTCTAGATCTATGTAGGATCAATGTTTATGCTCCTGTTTTATCTGAGAAGTGCCAGAATTTTATCTTTCCTAGCCTCTTAGTCTTATGGATTCTTCAGACATAGAAAACAGAAGTTAAGATGTGTCAAATGATAGCAAATCAAAAATAGAGTTGTTCAAGCACAAACCCGTTGGAACACGTCTTTAGCTTTACGGAATCACTAAAGTTTGATATAGAGTGGGGTTAAGTGATTCGTATCTTTTTTTTTTTTTTTGTAAACAAATCCCTGTTGATGGCAACAATCATTCTGAGTCTTTGATCACGATGTTGTTGTTTCATAGGAGCTTTAGTACGTGAACGAGAAAAGGGAACCATAGTGTATCTTTTCTTTGTGGGGACATAGTTTATGGAAACTTGTTTGCATCTGATATTGGCAAGTCTTATTTACTTGTCAAGTGATAAGTCCGAACATCTAAAGAAAAAAATTTCATTATCTCAGTATAGTGAAGGATATGCAGACGAATTATCCCGAGCAGAACTTGTATTGAATATCCATGTTTTTTTTTTAATAATGTTAAAATCACGTGAAGTATTTGAGAGTACCCTTCCTTGTTTACCATCTTAATGGCCTTGTTGTTTATTTCTCATAAATACTCTTGTTTATTTGCCATAAACAGATATGGCTGAATTTGTATGTGTGATTGTAACAGCACAAAAAAAAATTGAGTCCTGTACATATGTGTATGTATGAGAAGAACTACAAAAAAAATGTCATGTAGACTAGGAAAGGTGATGGGATTGTCATCATTTTTCACAACTTTCATTACTTCTTGGAACGTATAAGATATGGAGAAGAAATCTCCATATGACCTGGTTTTTTGCTCATATTCCTTTTAGAGTTCTTTCTGGATGGTATATTTGCATGCTGCCTTGGGCTGGTCTCGGCCTCTTTCATGTTATCAGTCAAACAATAACTCGTAGTAGTTTTGTTTTTTTTTTCACACATAAAAGTTTGATCAACTTACTTTCATTTCTTGTATTTAATGTTCAGGTTTATGTTCTGTATAGCAGTTTCTCTGTTTTTTTTTTTTTGTGTTTTGTTTTGCTAATTTGTTAGATGTGCAGAAGGTGTGGTTAAAGGCATAATGTAAGGCACACCTGCATCAGAGTTTTAGTTGCATGTAAATTTTCAACGTATTTTTTTCATTTCTTTTTTTTTAAATTTTAACCTGGAGTCTAACTTGCTGTAAATAAAAAGTAAGATAACATTAAAAGGTGATAAATACTAGAGAAGACAAAATGTGAATGACTAATAAATGAATGAACTTAGACTAATAAAAGATTGCTTTAGGGTAAGTTAGACTAATAAAAGATTACTTTAGGGTACGTTAGATTAATAAAAGATTACTTTAGGGTAAGTTAGACTAATAAAAGATTGCTTTATGGTCCAACATTAGGTCATTACACAGTATTGTTTTCTGTTATATATGAAGCACCTCGAGTGTCTCCTACATAGATTTTTTTTTAAACAGTTATATTTGTACACTGTGTGATGTGCTTTCCAAGGAGAGAGTCAAGAGAGAGTGTCAGTAATATACTAGATCATTAGCAATTGCGTTATTGTGCTTTGTCTTAAAGTGATTCATAAATTGTTTTATGCACTGTACCACAGATGTTCAAAATGATCTTATCTTCCAAGAGATTGCATTTTATGTATGTATGTATGTGCGTCTGTGTATATACATACATACATACATAGGCGCAGCCTGGTTAGCTGAGTGGTTAGGTGCTCAGTTCAGTCCCAGCAGTGGAATTTTTTTCTGGTACACACCAAAAAAGGCCTTGGGGTCAACCCAACCTCTAAAAATGTGTACCAGAGAAATCTGGGAAGGTAAATGTGGCCAGCTGTGATACTGACCACATCAGACTTTCATGTGCTGAAGGTCATGGAAATAGGGCCTAACACTATATCCCCAATATGCCTTAATGGCATGGAAATGGGAATTTTGTCTTTACCTATGGATAAATATAAATATGGAATACTGTCTAAAATTCTCAACATCATTAAGGATCTCTGCAATGGATGTGTTTGTGCAGTCAACGCAGAAGAAGGAATGAATGAATAGTTCCAGATTGAAACAGGTGTGAAATGAGCATGTGTACAATCTTCTTTGCTTTTTGGAATTGCCATAGACCTCATAATGAAAAAATGCTGCACAGGTAACACAGGTATTGATTGGAGTGAGACCCAACTGGAAGATATTGATGTTGCTGATGACATAACTCTTATCAGTGACAATATGAACTAGATTCAAGAAAAAACAGATGCCTTGTCTTCACTGGCTAGCAAAATAGGACTTGAAATTAAGAAAGAAAAAAACAAAAATAATGAAATTTTCCATTAATAAGAAAGTAAAAATATACATAAAAGGGACAGCAGTTGAAGAAGTCAACCAATTTGCATACCTCAGCAGCTACATAGACCAGGATAGTGACACCAGAAAGGAAGTTAGAATTGCAAAAGCATATGGCACTCAAAAATTATAAGCACAAAAACCAAGTTAAGACTATTCAATTCAAATGTAATATCCACCCTCATTTATGCATGCAAAAGCTGGAAAACAACTAAAGAAATAGACAAGAAATTAGACTTTTTTTAAAACAAATGCCTGAGGAAAATGCTTGGCATAAAGTGGAACGAATTCAAGAACAACGCAGAGATAAGGCAGATGAGTAAACAACAACCAATCTCATGGGTGATCAGGAAAAGGAGATGGACATATGTCAGTCATGTGGTGAGAAGAAACAATCAAAGAATCCTAAAACAATCTATAAAGTGGAACAGGCCAAAGAAAAAGAGGTAGACCACGTGAAACTCTAAAGAGGACATTGTTAAGAGAGGCCAAATTAGTAGGCATAAGATCCCTTGATGAGGTTGAAAACCTCGCTGAGGACAGGAAAGCCTGACGAACTACCATGCGAGCCCTATGTGACTATGTAATGTTTAACGGCACAGGAAGGATGTAAGATGTAAGAATATATATACACATACTCACACATACATGTAACAGGCTGAGCTTCCCTTATCTGAAATGCTTGGGACTAGAAGTGTTTCTGATTTTGCACTTGTTCATATTTTGGAATATTTTGCATAAACAATAATGAGATATGGAGGATGGGACCTACTGTATGGTTCAGAGACATGGGTTATGACCAAGACAATACAACAGAGGATACAAACATTCATGAACTACTGTTTGAGGAGGATTTTAAACATTAAATGGCAGGACAAGATCAAGAACAAGGAGGTCTGGGAAAGGGAAGGACAAGAACCTATGAACCTACAAATCATGTCTAGGAAGTGGAGGTGGATTGGCCACACTCTGAGTAAACCCGACACCAACATAGCAAGACGGGCATTGACATGGAATCCTCAAGGAAATAGAAAACGAGGAAGACTTAGACTTACTTGGAGAAAAGAAATTATGACAGTGCTCAGAGACAAGGGGTGCACATGGAAGGAAGCAGAGAATAATTCCAAGAACAGGGATGACAGGAGAGCCTTTAGCCTTGGCCTGTACTCTCAAGGGAGTGAAAGGCAATGATGATGATGATGGAGGATGGGAGCCAAGTCTAAACATAAAGTTTTTGTTGGTGTTTCATATACATCTTATACATATAGCTTGAAGGTGATTTTATACATTATTTTTAATAATTTTGTACATGAGTCAAAGTTTGTGTACATTGAACAATTAAAAATCAAAGGTATGGCATGGACAATCTGTGGTTGTTTAGCATCACTATTGTTCCTGACTGTGAGTTTATATGTCACAGATAAGCAATGATTTTCTTACATTTATTCACATGTAAATGCTTAACAGTGATACAGTGAGAAAAATAACGTGTTCAGGATGACTGCAGCACAGTAGCATCACCAGAGTACCTGTGTCAGCTGTTAAACAAGAGTAGCAACAAATAATACTCTCCATCTACGACACTGGGTTCTGATTATAAGGTTATTGTACATTGTATGATGAACATCAGAAACAGTTGAGGGACTAGGAGGTGGACTCTCTAGTTGAGATGAACATCAGAAACAGTTGAGGGACTAGGAGGTGGGCTCTCTAGTTGAGATGAACATCAGAAACAGTTGAGGGACTAGGAGGTGGGCTCTCTAGTTGAGATGAACATCAGAAACAGTTGAGGGACTAGGATGTGGGCTCTCTAGTTGAGATGAACATCAGAAACAGTTGAGGGACTAGGAGGTGGGCTCTCTAGGTGAGATGAACATCAGAAACAGTTGAGGGACTAGGAGGTGGGCTCTCTAGGTGAGATGAACATCAGAAACAGTTGAGGGACTAGGAGGTGGGCTCTCTAGTTGAGATGAACATCAGAAACAGTTGAGGGACTAGGAGGTGGGCTCTCTAGTTGAGATGAACATCAGAAACAGTTGAGGGACTAGGAGGTGGGCTCTCTAGTTGAGATGAACATCAGAAACAGTTGAGGGACTAGGAGGTGGGCTCTCTAGGTGAGATGAACATCAGAAACAGTTGAGGGACTAGGAGGTTGGCTCTCTAGTTGAGATGAACATCAGAAACAGTTAAGGGACTAGGAGGTGGGCTCTCTAGTTGAGATGAACATCAGAAACAGTTGAGGGACTAGGAGGTTGGCTCTCTAGGTGAGATGAACATCAGAAACAGTTGAGGGACTAGGAGGTGGGCTCTCTAGGTGAGATGAACGTCAGAAACAGTTGAGGGAGTAGGAGGTGGGCTCTCTAGTTGAGATGAACATCAGAAACAGTTGAGGGACTAGGAGGTGGGCTCTCTAGTTGAGATGAACATCAGAAACAGTTGAGGGACTAGGAGGTGGGCTCTCTAGTTGAGATGAACATCAGAAACAGTTGAGGGACTAGGAGGTGGGCTGTCTAGTTGAGATGAACATCAGAAACAGTTGAGGGACTAGGAGTTGGGCTCTCTAGGTGAGATGAACATCAGAAACAGTTGAGGGACTAGGAGTTGGGCTCTCTAGGTGAGATGAACATCAGAAACAGTTGAGGGACTAGGAGGTGGGCTCTCTAGGTGAGATGAACGTCAGAAACAGTTGAGGGAGTAGGAGGTGGGCTCTCTAGGTGAGATGAACATCAGAAACAGTTGAGGGACTAGGAGGTGGGCTCTCTAGTTGAGATGAACATCAGAAACAGTTGAGGGACTAGGAGGTGGGCTCTCTAGTTGAGATGAACATCAGAAACAGTTGAGGGACTAGGAGGTGGGCTCTCTAGTTGAGATGAACATCAGAAACAGTTGAGGGACTAGGAGGTGGGCTCTCTAGTTGAGATGAACATCAGAAACAGTTGAGGGACTAGGAGGTGGGCTCTCTAGGTGAGATGAACATCAGAAACAGTTGAGGGACTAGGAGGTGGGCTCTCTAGGTGAGATGAACATCAGAAACAGTTGAGGGACTAGGAGGTGGGCTCTCTAGTTGAGATGAACATCAGAAACAGTTGAGGGACTAGGAGGTGGGCTCTCTAGTTGAGATGAACATCAGAAACAGTTGAGGGACTAGGATGCGGGCTCTCTAGTTGAGATGAACATCAGAAACAGTTGAGGGACTAGGATGCGGGCTCTCTAGTTGAGATGAACATCAGAAACAGTTGAGGGACTAGGAGGGGGCTCTCTAGTTGAGATGAACATCAGAAACAGTTGAGGGACTAGGAGGTGGGCTCTCTAGTTGAGATGAACATCAGAAACAGTTGAGGGACTAGGAGGTGGGCTCTCTAGGTGAGATGAACATCAGAAACAGTTGAGGGACTAGGAGGTGGGCTCTCTAGTTGAGATGAACATCAGAAACAGTTGAGGGACTAGGATGCGGGCTCTCTAGTTGAGATGAACATCAGAAACAGTTGAGGGACTAGGAGGTGGATCCTCTAAGGATGTGAAGGCATTTTGCTGGATGGCTTTTTTAAATGTTTCCTCCAGAGTTATCTGCTTGTTAACAAAAGTTTTTGTCTCTTGATTTTATAAAGTCACAGTTTCTTGCTCTGTTTTGATGCATGTTGCTTTAGTCCTTCAATAAGCCCTTCACACATTTTCACGTGTTGTTGATAGGCATTTTTTTCAGCAGTCTTAATATCATCTTCTTCATCACTGTTATCACTATCATCTTGATTCAGTACCATTTGTGCTATTTCACCATCAGTTAGTGAATGAGCAACTGAAGCCTCATTATTGATGTTAAAAACTTCACCGATATCAGCGTCTTCCAGCTTACTGATGAACTTTGAAGGTGTATGTTTTTTGCATATGTAAGTAGATCAGACGTCATTGCTTTCTCACTGAACATACGAAATCCTTCAGAGTCGTCATCTTTATTCATCATTATCACAGAACACAGTCATAGGCCATAGGTCTTTTTCCCTCAGGGAACCTGAATAAACCAGCTTTTGTGTGGCTGTGTTTTGACCCGTCGCAGCTTTTCGGATTGGGGATGCCCAGCCTGTTTGTGTGTAATGATTTGGATGTTTAGTTTAGTCCAGTCTTCTGCTTCCTGTGTCATTGGACCTCGCACAGTAAAAGAAAACAATACAGTGAAATCAGAACATTGAGTATTTTATTTTTAATCTTGGCTCTTTGAGAGTTAGTAAATGCTAAAATTGTATACTTAATAAGGAACGACAGACATCCAGCCAAGAGTAGATTATGAACTTGTAGATTTTTACAAGCAGTTATATTTCTTGGAGATTTGTGGGCACATAAGTGAAATTGCTTGCGTTTGCTTCATAAAAATTGTTTTGTTGAAACTTGTTGTTGTACAATCATTACCTCAGCCTAATACAACTATTATGTGTAGTATATATGGTAGAGTATGTATATGAGCTTAGTTGTTCTCTGCTTCGGTGACATAATTTGCTGTGACAGTAAGTTTTAAAATACTATCACATTTTTTCATGTAAAGAAGTATTCATGTACATTAAAGTTTAAAAAAAAAAAAAAGGAAAACTTGAGTGTAAATTCTTAAAAATAACTTAGAAGATATTTAAAATCGATGTACTGAGAGCCTGTGTCTAGCCTGATGGATTGCAGGTAATGTTCTTTCACCTGCATATCTTGAGGTCAAACAGATAGGGATATTAGATTGCCAAGGCACAAAGTCAGGAGAAATATTAGGTAAAAACAGTCATAGTTTTAGTGTGATGTGTATAAGGGAAAAAAAGCTTATGGCAAAGCGCACACAACAAGAACTCACTGTTTCATGTCCCTTATCATATATTTGATTCATCCTTCCATATTTGTATATATCTTAATTGTTGCCTAACCTTGCACCAAACAAACTGTTCTATGTATTTGGTGCTCTCAGATTGTTTCTTTCACCTGGCATGCAGTGCTTGGCGCATGGTGTCACACGCAAGACCTTTGTATAGGCAGCTGCCGAGTCTTAGAGCCACTTATAGAAAAGAAATTGTTCCGAAGAATCGTAAAGGGAAACTCACTAACTGAACTGAGTTATGATTAGCTAATTACATGATGTTTATCATTTACGTGAATTTTTTTTCTGCAGAGAAATAAAATAATGAAAAATGCATCATTTGTGCTGCAACATTCTTTTAAAAAAAGATGTGTCCATGCACATTTGATCTATTCTGTGTCATAAGACACTTTGCAAACATGAACTGACCCACAGAGTTTTTTTATCCAAGGTGCACACATGAAAATAACTAAAAACTGTTAGGATTTGTTATTGGGAAAGGTGTAATTTCATATATTTTCATTTTTGAAATGGTCAGAATCATCCATCACATTTCCATTTGATCTTGTCTCATCTTAACTAAGTGAAGACACCAGTGATAACTGTTTAAACAGTATCATTACCATTTATATGTTCAGGCTTTGCAGGTCTGTTAAAGTTTTGTGGGGTTTTTTTTTTTTCACTTATAACCAGTAAAGTATTGGCAGCTTTGGCTGTGGTGTGCTGAAAGTGATTAGCTTTATGATGTTCTAACTCATAAATAGAAAAATATTGTTTTCAATGCTTAACTCGTATACTTACATCCTTCCCGTGCCGTTCAACGTCACAGAGGGCTTGCACTGTAGTTTGCCACATTTTTCTGTTTTTGGCGAGTTTTTCAACCTTGTTAAGGAATTTTATGGTCACTAGTGTAGCCTCTTTCAATGTTTTCTTTAGAGTTTCACATGCCAGACCAATAATACCAAGAGCACACAAATAACTTTATAATAAATACATCTGTATTGGTTGTTTTGTTTTTTTTTTTAATCAAGAAAAGATGTGTTATTTAGCTTATAATGTAGTTTAAAATTTGAATCATAAAAAAAGCCTAGAATAAAACTTCATACTTTATTCATAATTTTTATGAAGCCATCTCCTTGACTCACAGTAGGAAAATAATTAGTATGTTATGGAAAGAAGATTTGCATTAATAAAATAAAAATAGTGACCATATTGAACTTTCAGTCAGTGAAGCCCTTGTGAGAGAACACTTAAATAATGACACTGGTAACTAGTGAGTTAAGTAACATGTCAGTCATTTGCATGTCCCTTGCAGAACTTTGCCTCCCTAACAGCTCTTCTGTAGGCCTCTCAGATGTAAGCTGCTGATGCATCCATTCGCAGATCATCAACGATGTCTTGCAGCCAATTTCACCTTTGGTCTTCCTCTCTTTCTTTTTCCTATTATGTACCCTTCCAAGACAGTCTTCTCTGAATTATCATGATGTTTAATGTGTCCAAAATATTTAAGTTTTCTCTGTTTAATCCTCTTTACTAGCCAGCCTTTTTCAATATTAAGTTCTTGTAGTATAGATATATTTGTTCTTTTTTGTGTCCATGATATTTGAAGAGCTCGTCTGTAGCATTTACATTCAAAGGCATTTATGGGTTTCTCAGCTGTTTTTTGTGTCCAGGTCTCACAGGCATATGTTGCAGTGGGAAAGATGTATGCCTTTAAAAATCTTATTTCTGTAGTTCTATCTTTTCATCTGTACAGCTTCTTTAGTTGTTTTATCTTTTGAAGAGCGATAGATGTCTTCCTTTTAATATCTCTCATTGTATCTCCATTATTAGTTAGTAATGATCCAAGATATTCAAAACTCTCCAACTCCATCAGTTTTTCTTCATTGATATATATTACAGCTGCCTTGTTTGTCAGTTGCCATCAGTTTAGTTTTCTTTGCATTAAGATAAAGGTTTTTGCTCTTCACAGTTCTTACAGACTGAAATAATTAGTTTTTCCATTCCTTTGATTTCCATTTTGATTTCTTCTATTTTCTACCCATTATGATTTTAATAGATTTTTACTGGCATGACTAATCAGGGCAACAGTTCTGTAGTTAAGTAACATGTACTAAGAGAATAATTTTGTCACCTGATTGAACCAACTGTTATCTTTGCTAGAGGCTGAAGAATGTGCCCTGGAGTGTCAGAGTTCAAGAGGGCAAGCAACACAAAAATTAGTGGTAGGAAAATGTGTGGAAAGAAACAAGGTCAAGGATGTTGTGGCCATGCACTTTGGTCCCTGTTTGTCATGTGGAAGCTGGCATCAGGGCAGGGTAGGGCTGAGGGGGCAGAATTAAAAACTCAGCCTGGGCACTCTATGGCAACTGTTCTATGTAAACAATCATTGATTTCTCTCTTCCTGCCCCCACATTAGAGATGGGGAAACTGATACATATATTGTAAATAACATGTCATATAGATAGGACAGTCATATAGATAATCATAATAAGAAAGTCAAGAAAAGAAGAAATGGCAGATATCAGTGGTCTCGGAAAGAGTTCTGTGTAGTCAGGTGACAAAGGTTTGGGATATTCTGCCTTACACTGGTACATGCTAGGGGCTCTCCAAGAGCTGTGTGCTGTGAGTGTCTGTCCAAGAATGTCTGACCTGTCCAGCTGAAGAAGACTGTCCAAGTATATTATCAGCTATCTTATCCCTGAGTCAAAGAAGTATCAGCAAAACTCTATCACTTTGTATTAACCAATGTCCCAAGTGTACAGATGAGATTACATGTACACATTTCATGGATTATCTCTCTCCTTCTGCAAACATAATCATAAATACATTGACCGTGTGTACACATTTCAGGTATGTCATCTTCAGAAACTAGGTGACAAGATAAGGGCAGTGATCAAAACATGTTTTATGACAAAAGTGTTCTTTATGGAGATCTTCTTAAACATCATCCAAGACATTTACTAGCAGATAAGCACAAGTAGGAAGTGTGTTTATGGAGCTAAGTCAGCATTTACATCTAGAAATGACATATGTGGCTGTGGTATGTTTTTTTTTTTTTTAACAAAATGTTGATAATCTGATGCATGTGGCATTAGTTGATAAGCCACCACTAACATTCATGTTTTGTAAATATTGGCTTAGTGTTATGTATATTTAATAACACTCATATTATTAGCTGCTCTGTTTTCAGAATTATTGTTTATCGAAAATACACCCATTTTCAGAATTATTGTTTACTGAAATAAAACTTTAAAATGTAGTAGCACATTATAATCAAACATTTACATTTTTTTTTTTTTTGGTGGCATCCATTCATCTTCTTGATATGCCCACCTAACGTCAAAGTTTGTTTTTTTTTCTCTGTACACTTTTTTCGTTCCATTCCTTTGACCTCTGTTGATGTTTGAAGAGGTTTAATTACGCACATTGTTTTTTTTTTTGGTATCATTTGTTTAGCAATTGCATTGTTCCTAATTTTTTTCATTTCAGCTCAGTCATTCAGTAAAAACTGCTGAAAGCACACATTGTGTTGTTGCAATTCCCTTGACAATGTTTATCTGATTAAATATTGAGGTCATTATTAGTATGATTATTATTATGATTATTATTATTTCATTCACCTGCAAAAAAAAAACAAACCTAGAGTATAATTTGTAATTTAGTAAAAAAAAAAAAAAAAGGACAAATTTTTCCTGTTTTTATTTTGCCCACAGATCATAAAATAAAACAGACTTATTTATACAAAGCCAATAAGAGAATATGTGCATAATTATATTTGAAAAATATGAGAGTTGGGATGGGGGTGCAGGGTTGGCTTGATCATGTGTCTTGAGCAGATCCAGATGTCATTGCTAGAGCAGCCCTTACAATGATTATATGAAGGAAATAGAAATCAGAGGCTGACAATGGGCAGCATGCCAACACAGCTGGGCCATCATACAAAGAACAGGCTGCAGACTGTGAGAAGTGGAGAAAAGTTTGTTGCTGCTATATAAAGCACCACAGGGTTTCTAGGCAGTTATTTCTCAGGTGATCACTATCCACGGCTGTGAATGGATGGGTAACTTCCCGTAATCCACTCACAGCCATATTTACAGTCTTCTTGTAGACTCAGTTCACTACCTATGATGATGATGATGACAGCACTAAAGAAAATCAGTGACATGTGATAAACATCCCAGCTAAAAGCTAGACCCTTGGCTGTGTATGTGGGCACCTTAAATATTGAACTGCTCAGTGCTCAGATAGAATGATGGGATGGCCATGAAAAAGATAGTTTTAGGGGGAACAAATTCTAGAAAATCTGCATTTATGTTAAAAAAAACAAAAAACAAGTGTATTTTCTCCGTCTATGCCCCATTATAAAAATTGATTGAATAGTGTGCTGTGGAAATATTTATTTTCTTTTATACCAGAATAGTATTTTCACTATCTAAAAGCCGTTCATCTGTTTCAGTCTAGTGACTTGTGCACTGTAACTTAAATGTTGTAAAGATATTTTTATGTGTCTGAAATGGAATAAAACTACACCTTTTAAAAATGTTAACTCTTACTCCAGCAGGCATGATATGCTAGGGGCAAGACCAAAGAGTTAAACACATAACAAAGTCAGTGAAACCACTTATAAATAATGATTTAGTACTAAATCCATTTGTTATGTTTAGAAGTTACACAGCAATATGTTCAAGCCTCACTGCAGATATTAATATGATGCTGGAAATTTTGGTGAAAATATCTGGTCATGAAAAGTAGAATTCTGATACCTCAGAAGGACAAAAGCTTCCATATAGTAGCAGCATGGTGTTATACCTCAGAAGGACAAAAGCTTCCATATAGTAGCAGCATGGTGTTATACCTCAGAAGGACAAAAGCTTCCATATAGTAGCAGCATGGTGTTATACCTCAGAAGGCCGCAGCTTGCTCCCATCACATACCTGTAGCCTAAACAAAAGCCACCCAGATGTCACAGATAATGAAAGTGAGACAACAAAGGGGTAGAGAAAGAAAGGTACAGAATGAATGAAGAACACAGAGAGGACAAGACTGCTCGCTCAGGGAGCCTGGACAAGGAAGCTGTGGAAACCCTCTGGCAGCTGGAGAAGGACAGAAAGGGCTGGAAAATGAACCTTAAACTGCCTGTGGTAAGGATGAGAAAATGCTGCAAAGTGGGTGGGGCTAGGACAAGAAAGTTCTTAGCAATCCTCGTTCCTATAAGTCTCTCTAATAACTGGCCTAGTTTAGCACTCTGGTCTCCCACTCCGCCACTGCACTTTAATGAAAGAGACGACTGAAATAGCAAAAAAATAACAGTGCATTGAACTTTACTAGCAATGACCATTAATGTTTGTTAAACATTGCATTTTAAATTGGAAGTTACATTGGTCTTATGTTTTTTGTCACTTTTGTTTTTTTTTACTTCAACAGTTTAAGTAATGATACCAGGGTGAGTCAAAAAGTGACTACAATTCAAGGAATGTAACTGGTGAAAAATGTATGAAAGAAAAAAGACTCGAGGGCGAGTCAAAAGGTCTTTCATATATTATTCAGTGGTTATATCTCTTTACTTGTTACTTTTTTACTCATCCTTGTTGATGATTGTGTTATGAGAGAATAAAATGATGCACTTGCTTATCTATATAGAAAAGTATTTGTCATGTCAGCATGTCATGCAATACACTCTGTTAGTTTTATAACAGAAACATTTGCCTGGAAGAGTAACACATAACAAAACCAGTGAAAACACTTTTTACAGAAATTCATGAAAACAATTATAAATAGTCATGTAGTTTTAAATTCCATTTGTTTAGAAATGACATGACAGTATATTCAAACCCTACTCCACATTCTGACTGGGTTGACAGTTCCATCCACCCATATCCTTGATTGGCGATCAGTTAAAGTAATCACCACCCAGTACGCCCTGTGGTGTCTTGCAGCCCAGCAACAAATTCCTCCACCTCTCAGAGTCTGCGGCCTGCTTTTGTATTGTGCCCCAGCTGTGCTGCACGCTACTCATTTCCATACAAAACAGGTGTCCATTGCATGGCTGTTTTAGCAATGTTGCTGGGGTCTCTTTGGAGCACATGACCAATCAATTTCCAGAGTTTTGTGCTTTTAAGACGTGTATATCTTCTAGTTCACACTGGGCAAGTAGGTCTTTATTATTTATTTTGTGCAACCAGTAAATATTTAAAATCTTTCTGAGGCAGGTTGTGTGGAGTGAGGATAATTTGCCCATTTTCTTTGCAGTTGTTCTCCAGCATTCTGCTCCACAGAGGATAGTACGGTTGACAGTTACCTTATACTTAATTAAAATTAGCCACAGATGCTATTTTTGTCCTAGCCATAATAAGAATCCTGATAGATGATGAGATCGCAGGTGGATGTATTCTTAGTTTACCCTGTGGAGAAAGTTCCTGTCTCTTGTTGCATTGGACTTGCTCCATTCTGTTGATTAGTTGACAGATGTAAGATTGTGCAGAAGACAAAAAAGCAAGCAACCAGACTTTGTTTAGTGGTTCTTAAAAAAAAAACAGACTCGCTCTAAAAGTAAACTTTTCTTGAGAACAGCCAGTTTTGTCATCAGTGCTGTAAGAACATTTCCATCTTTGATAAATATCTTCTACTAAAAAAATAGTAAAATATACCTCCCATCTCTTGGTTTTCATGTTAATTATAGAATATCTGTTTTATTTTCATATTTCCTGATCTGGGTACAGTAAATCACCTTTCTCTCTGTCATAGTCATGTTATTTTGGTTACATGCAGTTTCTGAGAAAATACATTGTAGTGATAAAACAGTCTGAGAGTTTGAGTTTGTATAGTGTTGGCTTACCTAGTTAAACTTGTTGTGGTGAAGTTTTCTGTAGTGTTTGCTTAACTAGTTAAAACTGTTGTGGTGAAATTTTCTGTAGTGTTTGCTTAACTAGTTAAAACTGTTGTGGTGAAATTTTCTGTAGTGTTTGCTTACCTAGTTAAATCTGCTGTGGTGAACTCATCTGTAGTGTTCACTTACCTAGTTAAATCTCTTGTGGTAATTTTTCTGTAATGTTCACTTACATAGTTAATATCTTCCATGGCGGAATCTGTAGTGTTGGCATACCTGGTTAAATCTCCTGTAGTGAAGTACTCTATAATGTTTGCTTACCTAGTTAAATGTGCTGTGTTTTGACATTTTTTGTAGTGTTCACTTACCTAGTTAAATCTACTGTAGTGAAGTCTTGTTGGTCACGTGATCAGAATAAACGATCAGAGATTCCCAAAACAAGCTATCAAGTGGAACACAACAGGCTAAAGAAAAAGAGGCAGACCACGTGAAACTCTGAAGGGGACATTGTTAAGACAGGCCAAATTAACAGGCATAAAATCCCTTAATGAGGTTGAAAGACTCGCAGAAGACAGGAAAAATTGGCGAACTACCTTGCGAGCCCTATGTGACGTTTAACGGCACGGGAAGGATATAAGATAAGTGAAGTCTTAATACTGTCTGTCCCTTTAGTTAAATAATCTCCTATAGTGAAGTCTTATATATCTGTCCCTCTAGTTAAATAATCTACTGTAGTGAAGTCTTATACTATCTATCCCTCTAGTTAAATAATCTACTGTAGTGAAGTCTTATACTATCTATCCCTCTAGTTAAATAATCTACTGTAGTGAAGTCTTATACTATCTATCCCTCTAGTTAAATAATCTACTGTAGTGAAGTCTTATATTATCTGTCCCTCTAGTTAAATAATCTACTGTAGTGAAGTCTTATATTATCTGTCCCTCTAGTTAAATAATCTACTGTAGTGAAGTCTTATACTATCTATCCCTCTAGTTAAATAATCTACTGTAGTGAAGTCTTATACTATCTATCCCTCTAGTTAAATAATCTACTGTAGTGAAGTCTTATACTATCTATCCCTCTAGTTAAATAATCTACTGTAGTGAAGTCTTATACTATCTATCCCTCTAGTTAAATAATCTACTGTAGTGAAGTCTTATACTATCTATCCCTCTAGTTAAATAATCTACTGTGGTGAAGTCTTAACTGTGGTGACAGTATATAAAAACCAATTATTTGTGATAATGTAACATTAGTGCAACATGAAAGTTTCATACCTCATTATGGCAATGAGAAGATCATAAATACAGAATGAGTTGGTGAAATATTGTGCTTCTTTCAGAATAAATGTCTGATTCTGAAGCCATCAGAGTTTATTGTTTTTGTTTCTCCTTTTAAGCCAGGGATTCTTATAAAGTGAGATTAAGTCAGGGATTCTTATAAAGTGAGATTAAGTCAGGGATTCTTATAAAGTGAAATAAGCCAGGGATTCTTATAAAGTGAAATAAGTCAGGGATTCTTATAAAGTGAGATTAAGTCAGGGATTCTTATAAAGTGAGATGTGGCACTAGTGGAGATGGATGGCTATGTTGTAAGAATGTAAGAGCTTTTTAACCCCAAAGGTTCAGGTAGCAGTGAATTGTGGCTGAAGTGTGTAGCAAGAATGGATGATGGCCACACTGCCATTAAAATTTTATATTGCAAACTTCAGCAGGGAAGGAGACCACATGGCAGACCAAGACTGAGCTACAAAGATATTTTGTAAGTCGTCCATGGGGGAGATCTTTTGTTTTCTCCAAGAGACACTAGCATTGAAAAGAACATGCACTGTGCATAAGCAGTGTCATCTGAGAAAGTGAAGGCCAAATAGGCGACACAAGCACAAATGGATTTGACCTTGCAATACAAACGTTTTGTTTCTATGGTGGCTGGGAAGACCAGTGAAATACTTAGGATGTTCAGCAAAATGATACTTGGAAACTTTCATTAATAGCTTACCCTGTGTGCAAATGAATCTGCAAAAATTATTTCATGGACTTTTTTTCTTGTCTTTGTCAAATTTTCCCATCAGTGGTGTTTATAAAGCCATTTCTTATGATGAAAAGAATCTGTATTATTTGATTGCCTTATGCTTTGAACTGCTTGCACTCAATCTGTTGTGCAGATGGAACAGTGGTGCTAGCAGAAGGTCTAAATGACTTCCAGAATTTTTTGACACAAACAACAAAAGCAAAGAAATATGGACTGGAATTAAATATTGTATATACAAAGATGACAATAAAGCAAGCAAGGATTAAACCAACTGCAAACATAAATGGAGACACAATAGAACAATTGAAATATTTCAGGCACATACAGGAGTGCAATCATATTTAAGGGGGTTGTTACTTTTTCTAGGCTGATATCTCCTAGTACCATGATCATTTCTCTTGTGATGTTATCAAGTCCTGGTGTCTCCCTTGCCTGCATTTGTTTGAGTGCATTTTTACTTCTATTTCCAGTATTGGTGGTACTTCATTATTTACATTGAACTGGTCATTTCTCTGGTCATCATACAGGTCTTTTATGTGCTCTGACCATCTTTCCATGATTTCCTCTTTTCCCATAACTTTGCCCTTTTTGTTTTCAAACAGCCTGTTGCTTTGCTTGTTCTTTTCCCTCAAAGTTTATCTTTTTTATGAAAGTCTTTGCTCTGTCAGATTACTTTGTGATTTTCTATTGTATCCTTGGCAGTGAAGAATTAACCACCATCCAAGCCTAAATAGGTTAAGCTTAAGTCGCCCCGCCCTGGCATACACCATATACTGTCCGTCTTCTGAAATATGACCAGATCCCCCTCTAGCTGTGATCCTTTCTACTACTTTAAGGCTCTGTATTACATAGACCAAACCCAAATGCTATGTTACTGTCTTTTGCATAACGTGCTAGCAAAGCAATAAGTATAAATAATTGTCGCATAGAATAAAGCAATCTGTAATTTCAGTTTTTCCCTAGTAATGTATATCTCCCCCCCCCCAAAAAACAATCTGGGCTTCTAGCCAAGCCATATCAAGACGTCTATTTGTCCCCTCAATACTGAAAGGTATATAAGAGCGGGGACAAGACAAGACACGGCCAAAATTGAATGATTTCATAAATTTTGTTAATTTTTTTTTTTTCAAAGCGACTTTTGTTAGACATTCCTCTTTAGTTATTTTCTTATCTTATATCCTTCCCGTGCCGTTAAACATCAGACAGGGCTCGCAAAGTAGTTCGCCAGTTTTTCCTTTTAAAAAAAGAAGTCTTTCAACCTCATCAAAGGATTTTATGCCTGTTAATTTGGCCTCTCTTAATAATGTCCTCTTCAGAGTTTCACGCGGTCTGCCTCTTTTTCTTTGGCTTGTTGTGTTCCACTTGATAGCTTGTTTTGGGATTCTCTGATCATTTCTTCTCATCAAGTGACCAACATATGTCAATCTCCTTTTCCTGATCACCCATGAGACTGGTTGTTGTTCAGTCATCTGTCTTATCTCTGCATTGTTCTTGAATTCGTTCCACTTGTTGCCGAGTATTTTCCTTAGGCATTTGTTTTCAAAAGAGTCTAATTTCTTTTCTATTTCTTTAGTTGTTTTCCAGCTATCACATGCATAAATGAGGGTGGATATTGCATTTGAATTGAATAGTTTTAACTTGGTTTTTGTGCTTATAACTTTTGAATTCCATATGTTCTCAAGATTCTTGAAGATTGATGCTGCTTTTGCAATTCTGTACAGATATTGTTATTATTGTTGATAAAAGCCATATTCTGTGTTTCTTGATCTTTATACTGGTTTGTGTAGCGTACATGACCCCAACCTCATCCGTCCCGTTAAACGTCACATAGGGCTTGGTGAATGAAATAAACCGTCACATGGTAGCTCGGTAAGTGTTCGACGAGTTTTTCATCATCACTAATTTTGCCTCCCTCACTCGTGTTCTGTTCAAAGTTCACGCGGTCGACCTCTTTTTCTCTGGCCTAGTGTATCCCACTTGATAGCTTGTTTTGCTTCGGCTAAACAAAAGTTCAAAATCAGACTCCGGCCTCATTGCATTCAGGACAACCCCCATATATGCTCCGCCGCATCCATCCAAGACCATGTCTGCTAATAGCAAGCGTTGGTTGTTTACATTGCGTTTTTCTGCCACACAGTTCAGATTTCCTACTAGCACCCTTATTTTGCCCTAGCTCCAGCAATCCGCTTTCTGTTTAAACAGAACAGGTTAAATTAAGATTTATTCTGTTGAAACGCCGAAGCGTATTTTTTAACTAGTGAATGCGCAAAACGTCATTGGTTTTTGTGCTCAGCTTCATAATTTTTTGGTACTTTTTGAGAAGAACCAGAAGGAGGCAGCGGATGTGGAAGGTAGCAGAATGTCGGACAGAGAGAGCGGAGACGAGCGGCAGCAGCCACAGGCCCAAGGTAACTGTCTGCACTTAACTCTGATGTTCCGCCGATGTATTAGCTTCTCGTCAATGAAAGATGGAACTCTGTTGTATTCAGTTTTATAGTCAATGTTTGTTTTCAGTCGAATGCAGAAAAACAACGGCAACATGGTATTTGTTAACATTGTAGTTTTTGTGTGTGTGTGTGTGTGGTGTAGATTGTAACTTTTAATCTGACTAGCACACACACACACAAAAACAACGATTTTTGCATGGAATTACACTGACAAATAAAAATTCTGAGCTAGCACAAGTGTCTTTGTGTGTACAAGTTTCATCCCAAGTCATCGCAACCACATGTTGGAGGGTAACCCAGGTACGAAGTCACGGTGAATGAACGAGATAAACGGTTTCTTAGTCTTGGGAGATGGGAGATTGTTTTCTTTTGAGATGATCTAGTCAAGCAATGTTTAATATGTTGTGAACTGTGACCTTTGTTATGTATTGTTTTTTTAAAGTACAGCTTACACATCATGCACTGTTTAGACATTCAAATTTTGACATTCTGAAGCAGTGGTTCCAAAGCTTTTGTTGTCCATGGAGCCCTTTTTCTGGCCTTACAGCAAATGTGGAACCCTATTTAAAAATAAAGTAATAAATAGAACCCAGATGATGCTAAGATTGTTTTTTAATCGAGCCAATCCATTTGCTGGTCTATTGACCCCCCCCCAAATTTTTCTGTTGACCCCCAAGGGGTCTGTGGACCCCAGATTAAGAATCAATCATTATTCTAGAGATTACTGTGACAATGAAATTTTGACATTCTAGACATATGTGAGAGATTTTGTAGACAAATACTTAATTTTTTTAAAAATATCCTCCTTTACACACACACATCATGGGACATGTGTTGGCATATAAGAATAGAACATGGATTTATTCATTGGCAAGTCTCAGGTCACTACTTTCAGTTCTTAAGTCTCTGCAAGCAGCATCAACTCAAATTTGAAGTCATCTGAAATCTATAAATCAAATTGTTAAAAAAAAGTGTATTTTTGTTACTAGATAAACATTACAAAAAGTGATTCACAAAGACTTAAGGAGTTCAGAAAGTGAAGAGAGTAAAGTAAAATAAATACAACACAATATATATATATATATATACATTGTCTAGCACTAGTAGTAATTTATTCATTTTAATTTTACACTGCATTAAAACCTGTCAGGGATAAAGACCCTGAAGAACAGAGACTGATAATATTTTATAAATAGGAAACTACGAGGTTTTGGTACGGTAAAGTAAGAGAACAAATATTGTAGGATTAAACCTCGAAAAAATCGTAGACAAAGCACTTTTTAGGGGTGCTAGTTGGCTAAGTTGATAGTACTCTGTTCTCTAGGGTGCTAGTTGGCTAAGTCGATAGTACTCTGTTCTCTCGTGGCTAGACGGCTGCTCGTCCTACCGGAGTCCGTGTTCGAATCCCAGGTAATTCTCTTGTGATTTTTCTTTCTCTCACGTCTCACTAAAGTGCTTTGTCTACGATTTTTTCGAGGTTTAATCCTACAATATTTGTTCTCTTACTTTACAGAGACTGATAATAGCTCTTCATACATGAGCACTACAGAATGATTTATAAAACTAGGACCTAGTTATAGCTTTGAGTTGATATGGAAAATTTCTGGAAGATAAGCAGCTAACTTTGAGTAAAGTGTGCAAAGAAAAGTTCTTTAAGTTTGAAGATCAAGCAGTATTTAGACACTGATAGCAAAATAACTTCCCCAGACTGAATGATCTCTGGTATAAAAAAAAAAAAGGGTAAAGCATTCTTAAACAGAACACATTACAGACAATAAAAATCAAAGATTCACAACTCACCTATATGCAGTTAATTCCAGTATGAAAAAAAATATCTTATATGAAACAGCTTCTAGATAGTGACCTTGTGCTGAGTTAAATGGCAGATAGAAACACTTGGACATCCCTACTATATTTTGAAAGTTTTGTACAGTTTCAAACATGAAATATGTCTATTGAGCCCCACATCGTATTTCTATCCGAGATGTGTGTGATAGCTTTTGAAATAAATCTTTCACCTTTATGGTGCCCGATTGCTTCCCATTAACTAATATAAATGCCGTTCTTGTTCTAGGCATAATTTTTCAGTCTAGTTAGTGAATTATTACATATGTCTAGTCAGATCAACTGATTGTAGGTTCAGACTAGACATGTCTGACAGTATGCAGGGGAATGATCGTCGAAACATGTACTGTCTTGTTAATACAAGGGAGTAGAACTGTCATGAGGTTGGTTGGCTAAAGAGTGCCAAATTGCAAGATGAATCTTGAGCCACTGCATCTTCATATCAAATCAGAGTTGAGTTTTTAAAGCGACACAGGTCTACATCTCTGGAATAGAGTGTACCAGTGTTTTAATATGCGGTTAAATTTATTTTATATTTTTTAAAAACAATCATGTTAACCATTCCAGCTGAAAACTAAAATGTTATCAGCTGGAGAGGAAGTACTAGATATATAAAATGTGAAATTTGATTGAACCATTTTTAAATTTAATGGAAAACACATGCATCATTTTCTGCGATAAATACAATTTTTCGAAGTTCTGTGGTTTTCTTAAGCACAGAATTTCACTCATTGTATTCCAATCACTGTTAATTCATGCTTAGAATTTATTGTATGTAATTGTGATTAAGTTCTCCTGTCAGGAATGTTTTAGGTTCTTCTTTTGTGTCAGGATTTTTCCAGAATCTTCTTTCAAGACAAGACATTAGTGATTAAGTTCATCTCTTGTTAGAATTTTTCCAGAACCTTCTTTTAAGACAAGACACTAGTGATTAAGTTCATCTCTTGTTAGAATTTTTCCAGAATCTTCTTTTAAGACAAGAAGTTCATCTCTTGCCAGAATTTTTCCAGAATCTTCTTTTAATTCAAGGCACTAGGGATTAAGCTGTATCTCATTCAAAAGCTTCTGAAAGCTTTTTTTCAGGACAAGACCCTAGCAAAGAATATTATGAATGAGCTGTTATACCAGAAATCTGGATCTTTGACTTGGCTTCTCTCTTTAAATTTGACAAGTCACGTTTGATATTCTTTTTTTCTCTTTGATTTATCTACTGAAGTTGCACTTGTAATAATTGTATTCCTTCCTCTCTGTTTGTCTTGTATTCCCAGAAGCTTCGGACCCTGGTAAGTTTTATGCTACAGACATGTTATTTGGTATCTGTGTTGCTAATTATTGCTTTTACAATTATAACATAGTTATTTGGTGTAATTTAAACGTATTTTGACTCGGTGTCATACTATTTTGCTTGCCGCACTTGCTGCTTCTCATTTGTTTTTGTTTTCTTATTATCATTTTATTGAATTTTTTTTTTTTTTTTCCCTTTCCAACTCAACAGATTTTTTTTCCTTTCTAACTTTCTCCCTCAGCAGTTTTGTTTTTCTCTTTCAGTCATTTTTTTCCCTTCCAACTTTTCACCTCGGTAATTTTTCCTTTCCAGCTTTTCACCTCCACTGTCTTCTTTTTCCAACTTTCTCCCTCAGTGGTTTTTTTTTTCCTTCCAACTTTCCATCACAGCATTTTTTTTTCCTTCCAACTTTCCATCACAGCATTTTTTTTTTTTCCTTCCAACTTTCCATCACAACAGTTTTTTTTTCTTGTTAGGGAATAATTTAGCTCGTTTTTTTATTTCTAAACCTTTTCTATAACACAGCTTTAAAAATACACCAAAATAGGAGTCTTTTCTGTGGATTTAAAGTGTTAAGTCAATCTGAGTAAAGAAGAAAAGAAGGTTAAAAGAAATTATGCTTTATGCAGTGAAAATTTTCTTTCATAGCTTTTTTAAAAAAATGTGCAATATTGTGCGCGTGCACACACACACACACATAGCCCAGTGCACATATGCTTGCATTCTAGTGCACATATGCTTGCAGTCCAGTGCAGATATATATGGCTTGCATATATGTACATGTATGAATTCTGTCTTGTAGAATATGGGATGTGTGGAGCTAGTGTGGTGCCTATCTGAGAACAAAGTTTTTTCCTATGTGCACTTGAACATTGTCTTATATTTACGGGGATGTATCCTGTTTTTATTCATGCACAGCCTGTGTAATAGAGCGCTCTTGTGTGCCTTGCCCTGCAGGTAGGTTTTCTTTCTTGTCAGAGTCAGTTTCTAGGGCATGTGTGTCAGGTATCCACTTTTGCAGCCTGTTTGCCTCGAGTGCTCCACTAGCAGTTCTCCAGCGTGCAGTTTTTGCTTGTGTGGCCAGTTCACTTTTGACTGTTACTCCTGCACGACACTTCACTAAGTTGTATCCAGATCACTACCAGTGTACCAAATGTGTGAATGTTTACTGCAGACAGAACAGATACTCAGAATTCGGGCTGTTATATTAGCTTTTTGAGGTCAGAACTGTTAATGTACTTTACTGGGCTTCATGTGTCAGTTTACACAGTAAGCCCAGATCTTATATAGAGTACTTAAAGTGACTACTATAATCTCCACATGTATATCTGTTTCTTGAGTTACAACCACTACTTGTGTCTGCTTTTTTTGTATTAAACCACCATTAATGTTTGGTTCTTGTTTTGTGACTACCATTTATGTCTGATTTTTGTGTTATGAATACCATTTATGTCTGATTCTTGTGTTATGACCACCATTTATGTCAGATTCTTGTGTTATGAATACCATTTATGTCTGATTCTTGTGTTATGACTACCATTTATGTCTGATTCTTGTGTTAGAACCACCATTTATGTCTTATTCTTGTGTTACAACCACATCTTATGTACTGTCAACTTGTTGTGTCCCATATAACATTTTTTTGCTTCTTGTGCTATAACCACCATTTATATGTCTGGTTCTTATTTTTATATTGAATGACAATTATAATCTGGCTTCTGACTGTATATCTAGCTGTCTTTTAGTTACTTTGATCAATATAAGCAGGCAGTAGCTACAAACACATATAGGCTGAGCTTAAAAGGAATGTCGTACATGACTGTTTTGCTTTATTTCATTGATCAGTTACTCTTTGTGGTAAATAAATAAATTTTAATCCACAAAGATTTTATGCTGCCGGGTAGGATTTTGGATCTGAATTTGGCCACCAGTTATATATATAAGATTACCCTTTTTTATGTTTTTTTTTTTTCAGCAAACATATTTCCTAGTGCTAGCTTTAGCTGTTTGTGCCAGGGTGGCCATGCTTGTCTTGCTTTTGGTGTATAATTATTGATTAAATCTACTAACCAGCCAGTTCATATTTTTCTTATCTGTTCTTGATGAAAATATTGGTTTTCAGGAATAGTTTTAGTAGCAGCTTGGCTGTTTAGACAGGAAGGCCATGGCTAAATAATGTGTCTGTTGTTTTATTGTTTCTGTAGGCTTGCTATAGGAGGATGAGTCATAGATCTTTTAACCATCTCATTTAGACATTTTTCATTGTCCTTTACTTGGCAGCCAGAGATCAAAACTTAATTGTAAACATTTGGTACTAGTTCCCCAATTTTCTTTTCAAAACGATGTGGCCCACCTGTCAGAATCACCATCTGGTTAGACCTAACTACAATCTGGAGTAAGATCACTGCTAGAACTGGAGGGATGCTGTAGAAATTGTTTTTTGTCAAGGTCTTTATGTTATCATTGTCATTGTGTTTCTGTAAATATCCTTCAGGTGGGTCTGTGGAGCAGGAGTTGGCCACCCGCACACTTCACATTCAGTCTAAGCGGTTTTACCTGGATGTGAAGCAGAACAAGCGAGGTCGCTTCATTAAGGTGGCAGAGGTATGTTGTGACAAACTGATGAGTGTTAGAGGTAAACTAGAACAGATATAAACATTGATGAATTTCTCAGTCATTCGTAAGATCAGGTACAGGCAAGTAGAAAGCAGTAGAATCTGTAGAGCAATCACATCGTGGGGTGCAGCATTATTTGAAGAAGGAACTGGGATTGAAGTGGAAGATAAAAGTGTAAGAGTCAGCCATGGAAGATAGAAGTGTAAGAGTCGGCCGTGAAAGATGGAAGATAGAAGTATAAGAGTCAGCTGTGAAAGATGGAAGATAGAAGTGTAAGAATCAGCTGCGAAAGATGGAAGATACAAGTGTAAGAGTCAGCTGTGAAAGTATAAACAAGGAAAAAAGTAGAAACAGCTTTATTACTTAATAACTACAAAGTTGTGACATTTCACCATGAGCTTTAATCATACAAACACACACAGGACGAAGAATTAGAGAGAGGAGATAAGTATAGATTCACATGAATCCTATAATATAAATAAAATGAACAGAGCACTTAGCTATGACTTGAAAGATTATGTAGCTTTTCTGACACACGTATACACTAATTATTGCGTATTACTCAGCTGTGAAAGAAGCCGCAAAGGAAAGTAACAGTAGTGTATGGTTAGAACTAACAAAAATCACGTACAAAGCACTTTTAGATGTGAGAGAAAGAACATTAGCAAGAGAATTACCTGGGACTTGAACCACGACTCCAGTAGGACGAGCAGCCATCTAGCTACGAGAGAACAGATGGCTAAGTTGGTTAATGCACCGTTCTCTTGTGGCTAGATGGTCGCTTGTCCTCCTGGAGTATGTGATTCAGGCCACAGATAATTCTCTTGCCATTTTTATTTCTCTCATGTCTAAAAGTGCTTCTTCCATGATTTTTGTCTCAAGCTCTAACCATACAATATTGTGTTCTGTTACTTTACCATGTGAAAGTATTGTTTCCTGCTCATAGAAAACAGCATTCATCATCCATGTACCTACCTGTTTGATGGTGGACAGCCAGGCAGTTACACCCATCATGTCTTGTGGCAGGGCAGCAGTAAATTCTCTCTATCTTTCACAATCTGCAGCCAAACTTTAATAAACATCAGACTGCTTCAAAAATCGTCTTACAAGACAAAGAACCATTATATTTCTACAATAATTATTTCTAACCTCAGCAAACAAGTGATGTAGAAAATACGAAGGTCATACCGAAAGTTGTGAGCAAACATTTTTTTTAATCAGAATTTATAGATAGAGAAAATATAAATGTATCACCTTAACTTGCATCCTTTTCTTCACTTTTCAACATAATCTCCATTTCTCTGCACACATTTTTCCCATCGCTCTGCAAATTTGAAAATACCCTCCCAGTAGAATTCCATTCTAGCTGACTGACGACACAGACACACTGCATTCTGAACATTCTCTCCTTGGGACCCAGCGGGCACAAACTTTTCTGTAGCCTAGGGTTTCAATCATTTCCTGTGCTGCATTGTGTCCTATTCCAAGATTTACAGCGATTTCAAATACTGTGACACGTCAGTTTTCTTTAATGATGTTGTCAACCCTTTCCATATTGTGATAAGTGGAGGCAGTTCAAGGGCAACCGCTGCGAGGCATATCTTGGGAGCTCATGTTTCCATCTTTGAAATGTTCAGCTAATACTGCTAGCACCCATACACACATCTCTATAAGCCAGTTGAAGTCTTTGATAAATTTCAGCTGCAGGGATTTCCTCCTTAATGAGGAACTCAGTAACACCACATTGACAAAATGAAACTTCAGCACCCGCCATTTTGTTTCTGCTCCGCATGGTCACGTGACACATGATGGTGATGTTATGTGACTTCTACTTGAAGTGCAAAGGATGCAAATTAAGGCGATACATTAACTCTTCCCGTACCGCATAAAAAAACACAGATGTTACGTTGGTACCGATGATGATGTTACATGGCCGAGCGGGTGTTTTCATATAAGGGGGTCCCTTTATAAAATTCATTGTAACAAACAAACTCCTTCATCAACACGTGTGTATCTCATATTAAAATAAGTGGAAATGAAAGAAGATTCCATAAATGAAGTTATTTATCATTAAAAAAAACAAAGAATAGAAAAAAAACAACTGTTCTGAAAAGCTGGAACGATTTTTTGGCGCTAAAAATATTTTTTAGGGCTGAGCACTAAAATCAAAGTTTTACATACCTGAAATGTGCCAGAATCCAATGCAGAATGTTTATTCCGGAACCGAAACATCGATAATTGCGGATGCTTTTGATATCCAATAAATCTAACAGGTCTACAGATGTGAAAAACACATTTAGTAAGCTAGGTCTAGTAGGTCAGTATGACCATTCTACCAACCAACCTCGAAAAAAGTAGAAAAAAATTCACTGAATTCGATCCACTTCATGATTTCCTTTCATTTCCAGCCTGACCGGATGCTAAAATAGCGTAACTTTGGAGCAGAAGAGTTCTGGTTGGCTAAATGAAAAGTTGCATCAAGTTTTAACGAAAAAAAAATCAGAAGACTTAAAGGGTGGCGTGGGATCCGACGGTAAAACCGGAACTGGACTTAAAGGGTAGCGCGGTACGGGAAGAGTTAAATTTTGATTTTTACAAAAATTGTTCTCACTACTTTTAGTGTGATCCTCATACTTGTCACAGAAAAAAGTGAATAGTGGATGACTGTGTTTCAAGTTTAACACTTATTCCACCTTTTTTTTATGTTGAAATAATAATAGTTTTGCATATAAAAATAACTAGAAAGTTTTCAGACACAAAAATATAATTTTCTTTAAAGAGAAGACCAGTAACAACAGTTGTTAGTACATTTGTTTTGTGTGTTCATTGAAATATTTTTGCGTCTCTGTCCAGGTCGGAGCCGGGGGAAAGAAGAGTCGCCTTCTGCTCGCCATGTCGTCGGCAGCAGAGTTTAGGGACTTTTTGTCGGACTTCTCTGAACACTATGCTTCACTGGGTGAGCTCATTCAGGGATTTATAGACTCTAGTTTTGGGTTAATAGAATACAGTAAATATCTTGCTTGTCATGTCAGGGTATTGCTTTAGGCTCAGGACCACTTCCTTTGTCATCAGATGTCAGACACTTATTATGTTTAACAAAGTTTTACTAAAACATTTTGGGCAAAATAGCTAATTGCTTGCTACATGTCACATGGAATCTAATCCAGTATAAAAGAATATAGAGGTCCAGAGGTGGATCTACTTTGCTGACAGTAGATATATATGCTAACATATTTTTACTGAATAGTATGGGGAGGGTGTCTAGACTCGAACCCCCACCCTCTGTCATGAAAAAGACCAAGAATTGAGAAATAGCTAAGCGTGTCGTCTTATGTTAATTAGGTAGAAAAATAATTATTATTGACTGGCACATTGGATTCATTTCATGAAGTGCAAGTTTTATCTTGGTGTTGCAGAGATCATCATCACCCCATGAGATTGATGAAACATTTGTGAAGAAAGTACCGAAACATAAAACAAGAGAATTTCTGATATTCTGATTGTTTATAAGCCAGATCTTCAGTCTGAAACATTGGAAACTCATTTCTAAGCAAAAACTCCATTCTTGTGTGACATAGTAATTGGTGTTTTTCCAGCTCATAGTTAACTGAATGTCTGACAAGATATCTGTGACCCATAGCTGATGTGCTAGCATCAGTGTTGATGCACCATAGCTGATCAAGATCCTTTCTCTCATCTCTTTTGATAACCCCAGTAATGGGCCTAGCCTGGCTAATGGGGCAGGGATTGCCATAGTTCCTATGGTGGTGGAGTCTGCTAAAGAAACATTGCACATCCTGCATTTTTTTTCTGCACACACGGACTGAAAAAAATAGGTGCCATAACCCACTCACAAGCTGCTACCATGCTGCACCTTAACATCCTCACACTCACAAGCTGCCACCATGCTGCACCTTAACATCCTCACACTCACAAGCTGATACAATGCTGCACCTTAACATCCTCACACTCACAAGCTGATACAATGCTGCACCTTAATATCCTCACACTCACAAGCTGACACCATGCTGCACCTTAATATCCTCACACTCACAAGCTGACACCATGCTGCACCTTAATATCCTCACACTCACAAGCTGACACCATGCTGCACCTTAACATCCTCACACTCACAAGCTGATACAATGCTGCACCTTATCATCCTCACACTCACAAGCTGATACAATGCTGCACCTTATATCCTCACACTCACAAGCTGATACAATGCTGCACCTTAATATCCTCCACACTCACAAGCTGATACAATGCTGCACCTTAACATCCTCACACTCACAAGCTGATACAATGCTGCACCTTAACATCCTCACACTCACAAGCTGACACCATGCTGCACCTTAACATCCGCACACTCACAAGCTGATACAATGCTGCACCTTAACATCCTCACACTCACAAGCTGATACAATGCTGCACCTTAATATCCTCACACTCACAAGCTGATACAATGCTGCACCTTAACATCCTCACACTCACAAGCTGATACAATGCTGCACCTTAATATCCTCACACTCACAAGCTGATACAATGCTGCACCTTAACATCCTCACTCACAAGCTGATACAATGCTGCACCTTAACATCCTCACACTCACAAGCTGATACAATGTTGCACCTTAATATCCTCACACTCACAAGCTGACACCATGCTGCACCTTAATATCCTCACACTCACAAGCTGACACCATGCTGCACCTTAACATCCTCACACTCACAAGCTGATACAATGCTGCACCTTAACATCCTCACACTCACAAGCTGATACAATGCTGCACCTTAACATCCTCACACTCACAAGCTGATACAATGCTGCACCTTAATATCCTCACACTCACAAGCTGATACAATGCTGCACCTTAACATCCTCACACTCACAAGCTGATACAATGCTGCACCTTAATATCCTCACACTCACAAGCTGATACAATGCTGCACCTTAACATCCTCACACTCACAAGCTGATACAATGCTGCACCTTAACATCCTCACACTCACAAGCTGATACAATGTTGCACCTTAATATCCTCACACTCACAAGCTGACACCATGCTGCACCTTAATATCCTCACACTCACAAGCTGACACCATGCTGCACCTTAACATCCTCACACTCACAAGCTGATACAATGCTGCACCTTAACATCCTCACACTCACAAGCTGATACAATGCTGCACCTTAATATCCTCACACTCACAAGCTGATACAATGCTGCACCTTAATATCCTCACACTCACAAGCTGACACCATGCTGCACCTTAATATCCTCACACTCACAAGCTGACACCATGCTGCACCTTAATATCCTCACACTCACAAGCTGATACAATGCTGCACCTTAACATCCTCACACTCACAAGCTGATACAATGCTGCACCTTAATATCCTCACACTCACAAGCTGATACAATGCTGCACCTTAATATCCTCACACTCACAAGCTGACACCATGCTGCACCTTAACATCCTCACACTCACAAGCTGATACAATGCTGCACCTTAACATCCTCACTGCCTGGGCAGCAGCTTGCAGTTCCAGGAAGATTGAAGAATGAGAGATCAGGGTTGACTACAAAATGTTTGGAGAGCCTGATGTACCAGTCATTCTGGATGATTAATATCCAAGTGTGGCACTACTTGCTGACTAGACCTGCAAGCTGTTGCTCAACAAAGAACATGAACTGCTATGTTCACCTCATATGCCGTGACCCACTGCATACTTCCTCTTGCATGCTTTCCTCCAGTGCTGAATAATTTTTTATGTTGTCTGAAAATCTAAGACTTCGGAAAGAGCAGGCAGGATTTAGGAAAGGAAGATCATGCATAGACCACATATTTGTACTTAGACAAATATTAGAACAGGCAAATGAGTGGCATAGCACAACATATGCATTGTTCATAGATTCTGAGAAAGCCGTTGACAGTGTCAACAGAGATGCACTGTGGAAAATCCTAAGATGGCATGGCCTCCCCCATAAGATAGTAAATGTAATCAAAACCCTATATGAGGGTTTTCAGTGCAAAGTGATCTGTGGAGAACATACCTCCAGCAGCTTTAGGGTACAAACAGGAGTGAAACAGGGATGTGTACTATCACCAACATTATTTATCTTGGCAGTAGACTGGTTAATGAAGGAAGCAACATCAGACAAACCAGAGGATTACAATGGACCCTTGACACAGTGCTGGAGGACCTTGACTTTGCGGACGACATTTGTCTATTATCAAGCAGTCACAAAGATATGCAAGATAAAATAAACAAGCTAACTCAGAATGCAAACAACATAGGACTAAAGATCAACGTAGGAAAGACAAGCAAAATGTGAACAACAGAAATGTACTCAGAGTAGATAGCAAGTTAGTGGAGAAGGTTAACGAATTTGTATACCTTGGCAGTAGAGTAATAGAAAATGGAGACAGCACAGAGGACATTAACAGCAGACTTACTAGAGCAAACCAGGCTTTTGCAGTGCTGCAGACTATAATGGAAATAAAAAAAACTAAGCATAAATATGAAAATCAGGATATTTAAGAGTAGTGTTCTAAGTGTACTACTCTATGGAAGTGAATGCTGGAAAATCACCAAAACCATAGAAAACAAGTTGAATTCTTTCCAGACTAAGTGTTTACGAAGAATTAGAAAAATATTTTGGCCAGACCACCATAAGAAATAACATCTTGTTGGCAGAAATGCAGATGAAGCCACTGACAACAATTATTGAGGAAAGACGCTGGCGATGGTTGGGACATGTGCTCCAAATGACTGACAACTCACTACCAAAAATAGCACTAAAATGGACACCACAGGGGAACAGAAGTAAAGGTAGACCAAAAGAGACATGGAGAAGAACAACAGAAAGGATGTTGAGCAATAGAGGGCTCACCTGGGCAGGAGCAGAAAAAAAGGCGAAGGACAGGCATTTGTGGAAAACCCTTGCAGAAGCCCCATGTGCCCTGGGCACCTAAAGTTCAGAGAGAGAGAGAGAGAGAATGTTTTTGTATGTGAAATGTTACAGAAGATGGTGTAATATACAATGTGACATCACAGTCTTTGGATATATTATCTTATTTGCAGTTTTATTTACCACACACTTTCTCAGCTGGCTTTTCTTCCTTTGGTGTCGATGATTCTGTTGAGGCAGAATGTCTCAGAAAAGTTGCTTGCTGCATGCATCATGCAGTTTTCTGCAAAATGCAACATTCACAGAAGTAATGAAAACTTGTCCTAGGACATAACTCCACTAAACACAGTTGGTTGAGGGAGAGAAATTAAATTTTCCAATAAGTTCATTTATTTTCAACTTGTTCATTCTTGCCAATCATTCAGTCAATCTTCATGGCTAGGCATAAATGCTCTGATTATCTTGTTCACTGTCAGAAGTACGTATTTCAATTTTGTCTTCACTATCACCTTTGTTATAAATTATAAAAGTTTCTGTATGCAAGTGTTTTGAGGTCATGGTGTAAGAAACATAGAAGTACAACACGACCACAGAATACCACCATAGCAAATAAAGTAAGATGGAACACTGAAACAAGACAGGCAATGACATGGAATCCTCAAGGAAATAGAAAACGAGGAAGACCTTACTTGGAGAAGAGAAAGTATGACAGTGCTCAGAGACAAGGGATACACATGGATGGAAGCAGAGAATAATTCCAAGAACAGGGATGACTGGAGAGCCTTTACCCATGGCTTATGCTCTTAAGGGAGTGAAAGATGATGATGATGAACACTGGAGCACAGTGGACACATTTACAGCACTTATAACCCATCACACCTCGTGATGCAAAATTAACGTTGGAACCGACTGATTGACAAGTCCTACTAGCTGAAAACTAGGCCATAGCTCCTGTGATTCCCTCTTTCTTGAACAACTAAAGTAATTTATTTCAGAGACTAGTAACATGCAAAATCAAGCTAACACAGATTAACACCAGACAAGTGGAAATCCTAGGATGTGTTAAGTACAATGGAACATCTAAACATGTTTTTAGCAGCGAAAGGGTTAATTTAAGATGTATATAAACTGTGCTTTTTTCTGTGTAGGTCCAACCAACTCAGAGACCCCCCCAGAAGATGGCAAGCTAAAGAGTGAAATGATTGTGAAAGATAATCGACGTTACTATCTGGATCTGAAGGAAAATCAACGGGGCAGATTCCTTAGGGTAATCATGTAGATTGTTTTTTTTTTTTTTAACATGCTGGTAGTGTGCTGCTCTGCTTACAGTCATTATTTTCTGTTACAAGGCTCAACATCAAGCTACGTGTTGGACCAGTGGGGCTCATGTAGAGCTGTGTCAAACAAGAGGAGCACAGCTGATAGTGAATTGTCTTTTCATGTGAAATTCAATCATTGAAGACCCACTACTGGAACTTTCTAGTTGACCTGACTAAAAGTTGGCCTGGCACTAGATTTGGGGGCAACTGTGGAAAAAAAATCTGGTGAATATCCGCCTATAGGATGATACATACCAGATTTCATGTAGATGCAGGTGTTGTGCAACATAAATTATCATCGTTGAAGGGAAAATATGACACAGGCAATGAGAAAAAAAATCAATCATTTTTGCAGATTCAGTTACACATAAAAGAAACAAATAAATGACATCATTGTTGGTTTGTAAATAATGCAACAGTGTCATAGGTTTTTTAGAAACAAGGTCTGGCTTTGGGTCAATGAAATGTCCATGATTATTATGAGTAAGCAGCGCTATTTAACATTTTTTTTCTTCTTTTACGTTCACCAACAAAAGGGTGTTGGTTGATTTGTGTGAGGACTGACATTTAGGCTGTGATATCGGCAAGTTTCAGTACAATACATCCAACTGCAGCATAATATAGTTTTAGGACCAGGTATGGTTTCTCGTTTCAATCCCTACCAATGTTTGTTATCAGGGATACCATGTGGGAGTAGAGCAGTATTTTGGTTCACTGTGGTTCAGTAATCCAGACAGTCAGATATGATTGATATTTGAAAATACAGAACTTGATGTTTCACAGGTTCCATATCACGTGGAGGAAAAAAAGGTATAGGTCTTGATACTTAACATTAGGAGAAAAATACGTGGTATTGAAATCCCTACAATACGCCAGTTTATACATTTGATTTTAATTGCACAGATTATTTGATTCTTAATTTCTGAGTATTATAACTTTATACTGTGTCGCTTCATTTTTCTAGATGTTGCAGTTTGTGTGTTAATGTGCAGCATTTGTAATTGTTCATTTTCATCAAAAACTTCCCTCACGTGTTTGCTGACCATTAGGTTTCTGAACAGGTGTCTCAGACCATTCCCCGAGGAGGGCCTCGCTCGCAGATAGCCATCCCAGCCCAGGGAATGATCGAGTTCAGGGATGCTTTGACGGAGCTTCTAGAAGAGTTTGGCACTGATGATCAAGGTGGGTCGGTTCTCAGAATAATGTGTATGCTCGGCTCTATTTTTGGCATAAATTTTCAGATTGAATATGTTTGCTCCAGTGGATGATTTAGTCATAGATCTTTTTTTTTTTTCATGCAATAAATTAACATTTTATGTTGATTAAAGTCTCCCCTCCTCTCCATATATTGACTGAAAATATACTAAGTATTGAAAACACAGAATTATTGTTTAAGTCGGTGCTTCTCAAACTTCTGGCAGCCACATTTTCACCAGTTGCTGCTCCATTTTCCCCTCATTGTGACTGCTCCCTACCCCACCCTTTTCCCCTCATTGTGACTGCTCCCTACCCCACCCTTTTCCCCTCATTGTGACTGCTCCCTACCCCACCCCCACCCCACTCTTTTCTCCTCATTGTGACTGCTTCCCACCCCCACCCCACTCTTTTCTCCTCATTGTGACCACTCTCTACCCCCACATCCACCCCCACCCCACTCTTTTCTCCTCATTGTGACCACTCCCTACCACCCACCCCACTCTTTTCTCCTCATTGTGACTGCTCCCTACCCCACACCCCCACCCCACTCTTTTCTCCTCCTTTTGACTGCTCCCTACCCCACCCTTTTCTCCTCATTGTGACTGATCTCTACCCCACACCCACCCCCACCTCACTCTTTTCTCCTCCTTTTGACCGCTCCCACCCCAACCCCACTCTTTTCTCCTTTTGACCGCTCCCTACCCCACAGCCACCCCACCCCACTCTTTTCTCCTCATTGTGACCGCTCCCTACCCCACACCCCCACCCTACTCTTTTCTCCTCATTGTGACTGCTCCCTACCCCACACCCACCCCCACCCCACTTTTTTCTCCTCATTATGACGCTCCCTGCCCCACACCCGCCCCACTCTTTTCTCCTCATTGTGACCACTCTCTACCCCACACCCACCCCACTCTTTTCTCCTCATTGTGACCGATCCCTACCCCACTCCCACCCCATTCTTTTCTCCTCATTGTGACTGCTCCCTACCCCACTCTTTTCTCCTCATTGTGACCGATCCCTACCCCACACACCCCTACCCCACTCTTTTCTCCTCATTGTGACCGCTCCCTACCCCACACACACCCCCACCCCACTTTTCTCCTCATTGTGACTGCTGCCTACCCCACATCCACCCCACTCTTTTCTCCTCATTGTGACCGCTCCCTACCCCACACCCACCCCCACCCTCACCCCACGCTTTTCTCCTCATTGTGACTGCTCCCTACCCCACACCCACCCCACTCTTTTCTCCTCATTGTGACTGCTCCCTACTCCACACTTACCCCCACCTCTTTTCTCCTCATTGTGACTGCTCCCTACCCCTCACCCACCCCCACCTCTTTTCTCCTCATTGTGACTGCTCCCTACCCCTCACTCACCCCCACCTCTTTTCTCCTCATTGTGACTGCTCCCTACCCCTCACCCACCCCCACCTCTTTTCTCCTCATTGTGACTGCCAGGTGTGACCTTGAGAGAGAGTCACTGAGGAGAAACTCTGGGGTTTCTACAAAGACCTCCTGCTGACAGCAGGATTCGGAAGCGGCCTGACTTCCTGTGTAGAAAACTGAGTATACAAAACTGAATGAAGAATTTGTGGAGAAAAGATGGTCATGTGGTAGACCAGAACTGAGGTACAAAGATGTTTGTAAATCATCAGTACAAGATTTTTCTGTCGGCCGTGAGATCTGGGAAAAACTTACAGAAGACCAAGTCAGGTGCAGAGCAGATGTACACAAGGATGAAGCATCATTAGAGGGGGAAATTAGGGCTAAACTTGAAGTTAGCCAATCACAAGGAAACATTGCTTGCCATCGCTGTGACCAGTTATGCAGCTCCAGCATTGCTTTCTGTTGCTGTGACCAGTTACGCAGCTCCAGCACGACTTACTATCGCTGTGACCAGTTACGCAGTTCCAACACGACTTACTATTGCTGTGACCAGTTACGCAGCTCCAACACTGCTTACTATCGCTGTGACCAGTTATGCAGCTCCAACACTGCTTACTATCGCTGTGACCAGTTACGCAGCTCCAACACTGCTTACTATCGCTGTGACCAGTTACGCAGCTCCAACACAGCTGACTATTGCTGTGACTAGTTAAGCAGCTCCAACACTGCTTACTATTGCTGTGACTAGTTATGCAGCACCAACATTGGTAGAGTTAGCCAAGAGAGGAACTGATCAGCAAGGTGATGCTTGGCAGAAACTCACAACACCCACAGCAGTTGATAATCTACTTGTCTTTGGAGATGAAAATTGTTAATGCATAAGAAAACTAGATTGTCTTAGTTTCATCTTATCTTATTCAATAGATAAAGAATGAGTGGAGTGATTTTTTTTTTTGTTTGTTTAATATTCACCCACTATGAATTCTTTTCCATTTACATTGAACTGATTGTTATGTGAACATTAGAAATTCCTTAATGCACTGAGAGCTGTGTATAGTGAACACAGATGTGAATACTTTGGAGGCAGGTTTTCTGTTTGCAGAGACTGCTTTCAGATCTCTGGTCTGGTTTTGAGGAGAAGGAGTGTCCAGAAAACAAGTCTCTCGATCCCAGACTTCTGGCAGAATTTGAACTGAGAATTCTGCATTGTCGTTGCTCAATACTTTGTTTCACAAAACTAGCTAGAGAACCGTCTCCACATGGTTGTGATTCTTGTTGGATGTTTCATTATGGGCTTTACTTTTGTAACAGAATAACATTCTGTACAGATTGTTTTGTGTGTTAACTCTGTGGTTGTGGTCTGGTAGACCACAACTCATCACTGTATGCCAAGCATGGAGAAAATATCTCGTGTTTCGAGAGAATTCTGAGTCACATGGTTTAGGTTAGGCGGGAGGTGTGAATGAGTTGAGAGGAGAGTGTTTGGTCAGAATGTTGTAGCGAGAGGTTGTGTGTTTGATTCTGGGAAAGGATAGAGATTCTGTAGTTAAATTGTTGTAGTTGATGGATTGCTTTTCTTAAGACAAATTGTTGTAGTAGTCATGTAGATTTGTGTGTCGATTTGTCCACGTTTTTTGGACAAAGGTTGAATGTCTGACCTAGTCCCATGGCGATGTTAGTCGCCTGGACTTATGTTTCTTTTGGATGATCATTTGTAATTGTATCCATCAAGTTTTACACTCTACATCATTACAACACTCATCGTATAAATGGGATCTCATCATTAAACATATAAAGTGTGTCTGCAGAATCCTGTGATTATTGGATTCATGTTAAGTGTTAATAGTGGTGCACGGACTCTGTTTTAGTAGTACTGTGTTATGGCTTTAAGCAGTGCCGAGAAAGGAAAACTGCTTTATTTTGAAGGGATGCTTTTATTAAATATATACATGCATCTTTTTTTTTTCTTCATGATATCTTGTGCTTTCTTTCTCAACAACAGTTATTTGTGTTTTACTCATTTAATATTTAGGAATGAACAGAATACTCCTTTTGTGTTTTTTCATTTAGTAATATTTAGGGATGAACCAAATATTTGTTTTGTGTTTGTTATTTAATAATGTCTAGGTTTGAACTGAATATTCATTTATTTGTATTTGGCCAAATAAAATTTGAATAACTGTATGTGAAGGAAAAGTGTGAATGGCAAAATTTCCAGTACTTAAATATGTGTTTATCATGGGGTGCTGAAAGAAAAAAGTAAATGTAGTCGGGAAATGTCTAATAATATCTGGCTTGTCTTGGCTGACTGTGTATTAATATAGTTGCCACAATCCAAGAATTGCTAGATGTTACTTCCTTATACAACGGAGAAATTAGAATTGAAGTTTAAACTATTAAACCTATTGTTGAGTTCTATAGACAAGGAATGTTTTTAATTTTGGCTGAACATGAGACAACCAACAAAAAAAAAAGGACAGGGATATGTTTTTCTTAAGCTGTTTTCTGGCCAGATGAGATTAGAGAAAAATCACGCAGTTATTTAGTTCAAATAATTCTATTTATGGCAGAGACTGAGCAAATGTTCCAATATCAACAAAAATCAGTTCAAATCAGTCTTAGGCTTTGTGGAAAACTGAGATGAGGGGAAAAATTTGAGGATCTGTGAAGCTTTAGATTTAGTGCAGTTTTAAAGCTTTCTTTTTTGGGGCTTACATGAGGATAAAGAAGAATGGCATTTCCCTTCCCACCTTCCACTGCTTGTCCTTGTAACCAGGTGAACAGAACTGTTTTTATACTTAGTCCCAGCTCTTCTTGTATTCTTACTGCTGTTTCAGCAGTACAGGCCCAGCTCTTCTTGTATTCTTACTGCTGTTTCAGCAGTACAGGCCCAGCTCTTCTTGTATTCTTACTGCTGTTTCAGCAGTACAGGCCCAGCTCTTCTTGTATTCTTACTGCTGTTTCAGCAGTACAGGCCCAGCTCTTCTTGTATTCTTACTGCTGTTTCAGCAGTACAGACCCAGCTCTTCTTGTATTCTTACTGCTGTTTCAGTAGTACAGGCCCAGCTCTTCTTGTATTCTTACTGCTGTTTCAGCAGTACAGATTACTACAATTGGAACTAGTCCACTTGATTTATAGCAAGTGAACTCTGGATCAAGTGCTGATGTAGAGATATTTAAACTATGTTTTATTTTTTTTTTTTACTATGTTGGACAAGCCTTGACACCTTTGTCCATGTGCTAGTTTAGGTTTTAAATGTGTATCTTGCTGCTTGTGCTTGAGTAGAAAATGTTTCCAAGTACAAATGTAATACCTTTATTTCCAACATGTAATCGTGTTTGGCCATCTGAAAATTTGAATATATTTGTTTGGCCAAACACTAAAATTTATATTCAGTACATCTTTCATAGTAATCCAAAAACAAGCTATTAAGTGGAACACAACAGGCTGAAGAAAAAGAGGCAGACCACATGAAATTCTAAAGAGGGCATTGTTAAGAGCAGACAAATTAATAGGCATAAAATCCCTTGATGAGGTTGAAAAGCTCGCCGAAAACAGGAAAAATTGGCGAACTTTATTGCGAGCCCTATGTGATGTTTAAGGGTACGGGAAGAGTATAAGATATAAGAAGATAAGAGATCCTTCATAGTTTGTTCTTATTGCACTCATGTAATATTCTCATAGCACCCATGTAATATTCTCATAACACTCATGTAATATTCTCATAACACTCATGTAATATTCTTATAGCATTAATGTAATATTCTCATTGCATTCATGTAATATTCTCATATCCCTCATGTAATATTCTCATTGCACTCATGTAATAAAAGGTAAACAAGATGTTTGCCAGACTATTATTGAACTTCGATGAACTTTTCTACTATCCATTCCTGTATTCAGAACCACAAAACGAGCTGCCAGAAAGCCGGTCCATGAGGGCAGAGAATAAAATGTTCTATTTTGATGTGGGCTCCAACAGAAGAGGTGTCTACCTTCGTGTCTCGGAGGTGAGTGTGAGTATTACATTTTTTTGATCCATTGGTTCAGAATAGTGCAAGTTCACATTGGTTAACATGGCATTTCTGTTACTGATCATTACTCTTTTGACAGCCAATCAGTATCAAGATGTCTTGATGCCGAGCTAGAAAATCTGCTTCTGGGAGTGTGGTGTTTATGTGATGCCAAGCTAGGATATCTGCTTCTGGGAGTGTGGTGTTTATGTGAGTCCAAGCTAGGATATCTGCTTCTGGGAGTGTGGTGTTTAAGTGTTGTCTTGTTGTCAAGCTAGGATATCTGCTTCTGGGAGTGTGGTGTTTAAGTGTTGTCTTGTTGTTAAGCTAGGATATCTGCTTCTGGGAGTGTGGTGTTTAAGTGTTGTCTTGTTGTCAAGCTAGGATATCTGCTTCTGGGAGTGTGGTGTTTATGTGAGTCCAAGCTAGGATATCTGCTTCTGGGAGTGTGGTGTTTATGTGAGTCCAAGCTAGGATATCTGCTTCTGGGAGTGTGGTGTTTATGTGAGTCCAAGCTAGGATATCTGCTTCTGGGAGTGTGGTGTTTAAGTGTTGTCTTGTTGTCAAGCTAGGATACCTGCTTCTGGGAGTGTGGGTCTAAGTGATGTTGGTATCTTTGATAGGCCCTTTTTCATCTGCCAGGAGACATACCTATATCAAGTGTTCCATTTGGCCATTGTGTAATTTGATATGACCAAAGAAAGATAGAGCTGAAGAACAAGCTTTCTTCTACATTCAGTTCTTCTAAAATGCTTTTGTTGCTATTCTTGTCCTTCCAAGATACTCTCAGGGCTCTTCTGCAACATCTTATCACAGTGGTCCTCTCTTCTAATATCTGGGGCATTGTCTGCTATCTGTCTACCCATATTTAGCACTGGGAAGATGCAGGATGTCAGAAATTTTAGTTTTATCTGGTTGCTGATGCTTTGCCATGTTCTTCCTGATAGCAGTCTTTCGGAACCTCTCCTTTCAAACTATTTCTGTGCATCACCTTTGTTAATTAAGGTGGCTGTTAAGGGACTCCAGTTTATCACCTTTGTTAATTAAGGTGGCTGTTAAAGGACTCCAGTTTATCACCTTTGTTAATTAAGGTGGCTGTTAAGGGACTCCAGTTTGTCACCTTTGTTAATTAAGGTGGCTGTTAAGGGACTCCAGTTTGTCACCTTTGTTAATTAAGGTGGCTGTTAAAGGACTCCAGTTTATCACCTTTGTTAATTAAGGTGGCTGTTAAGGGACTCTAGTTTGTCACCTTTGCAGATTATGTCTAGTGTTTTTTTTTTTTCGTTTCATTTTATTGGCAGGCACATGATCTCAGATGTCTTCTCACACAGGATCACTATGAGGGTAACATTAGGCATGGTTATTTTAATCCATCTTTAAGTGAATGAATTCCTGAACAAAATGTGATTTTATACCAAAGATATCTGGTTATGGTGATATTATTTTATCAGACTTTGTCTTTGTTCTTTTGGTATTGTTATATTAAATTATATGCATGAGGGAGAGTCAAAAAGTAACAGTGAATGTAACCGTTGAAACATGATATATTAAAAGACTCAAAGATTTTATTTCCCATTATTTTTTTTTTTACCTTCCCCTCATATGTCGATATACAACAGGGTTTTTTTTTTTTAAATATACGGTCCATACAGATGGCCCTGCCGTCCCCTTACCTTTCAGACTGCTGCATCCATAGTGCTCTCAAAAAAGTGATTTGCTCAGTTTGTGTTGGATGTGCCCTGCTTCTGCCTTTTTCCTGTCTCTGTCTTACGCGTGCGCGCGCACACACTGACTGACTGCCTAGTTTAGAAACTGTAACTTTACATACTTGCTTCTATCTTATAGAATATGTGAGTGCTTGGTTGTTTTCATTGTATACTTCAAGTGTTTACGTACAGTTTTTTCTTTCTTTGTATTTGTAATTTGCATTTTTTTTTTTTTTTTAATGTAAAAATTGTTGAAATTTGTGCTCTAGTAAAGGTAAAAGTAAAGGTAATCCTGTCATGCCTTACAGGCACACAGGGATATGGACGGTACACTTGTGCCTGTTTTCTTGTTTGCTTACTCTCAATTTTTTTTCCTCTGTTTGTTTCTGTTTCTTTTTATTTTTATGGGTTTTTGTGTTTTATTGTGCTCTTTTATAGCATGTTTTTTTAATTTATATGCTTCTGGTAATTTGTGTTCTGTACCATACTTGTGGTAATGTGTAATCAGTGTAATTGTTTTAGTGTATACTTGTGGTGATGTGTAATTGTTTTAATGTATACTTGTGGTAATGTGTAATCAGTGTAATTGTTTAGTGTGTACTTGTGGTAGTCTTTATTTTTTTTTTTTCTAAACTGATAGTAATTTATGTATGATTATTATGTACTGCTGATAATTTATATATCAGATTTTTTGTATGCTTCTGACAATTTGTATTTGCTTCAATGTTTTCTTGTATTAGTTTATAAATTGTTATTTACAGTCATGCTTTTCCTTTTATGTAATCTTCTTCTTCTTCGTTCGCACTGTCTGTCTATATCTGCAGTCCTGTCTCTTGGATAAATTTCACTGTTTTTTGTAACTCATGTATGGAACCGTAGAGCTCTTCTTCTTTAGTGGTTTCACTGGGCCAGTAATTATTTCTCAGTGTCTCGTAGTTGATGCAGTTCTGGAGGATATGTTCCACAGTTTGGGGCACCTGGGCACATGTACATAGATTAGTAGTACCAACCTTAAACTTTGTGTACATATGACTTCGGAGTCGGCTGTGTCCTGTTCGGAGACGGAAGATGGTGACTTGTTCCTTTCTGTTTAGCATGTTACAGTCATCATGTGGTGGTGTTTGTGGCTTCCTGTAGGTTTTTATCATGCTTTTCTTCTGATTATAAGTGATTGGTATGTCTTGTTGCTCCATTTCAGTGCCCTCTTTGGCCAGGTGGTCAGCTTTCTCATTGCCTGGTATCCCACAGTGGGAGGGAATCCATTGCAAAGTGACTCCATGTTGTAAGCCAATTTTTGACAAGGCATCCTTAAGGTCTGGTAGTTTGTTGCACTGAAGAGCCTCCAGTACTGATCTTGCATCTGTGAGAATTACTACAGGACATGTATCAATTCTGGAGTCTGATAGTTTTTCAACTGCAGCAATAATTGCCCTAACTTCTGCATCAAAGTTGTTGCAGTATTTACCAGTGGGTATGGAAATCTTGTCAATGGTGTTGTTTGGATATTCAGTATATGCTCCTGCCCCTCCATTCTTTATGGCATTATGTGCAGATCCATCTGTATACACATGTATCCAGGTGTCACATGGATATCTGTCATCTAGAACACTAAGTGTGGCTGTTGATCTTACAAGACTGCTCTGCATCTCACCATTCTGCACACCTTTCACTTCAGTCTGAATAGCTATTTGTGTATAATCTGCTCCTTTCCATGGTGTATGCTCTGGTACAGATGATAATGGAGCGACTACAGTTGGAAGGTCAGGTATCAGCTTACGCATACGCTTGGCCTGATGAATGAAGCTGCTTCTTTTAAGCCGTCCTAATGCCAAGTTATTGAATCTCTCCTTCAGGGGATGGCTTACAGAGCTAAGGAATTTTTCTCCCATAGTCATGACCTTTGTGTCTCTACGTTCCTTTAGCGGTTGAACACCAACTATTTTCTGCATTTCTACTATTGGTGTGGACCTCATGGCACCTGTGATAATCCGTAGTGACTGATTTTGAACCTTGTCTAGATTATGCAGCGTAGTGTTTGATGCTGTGCACCAAGATGTTGAGCCATATTCTAAATGTGGTAGAATACTTTGCTGATATATATTCTTGAGGATTCTTTCACTAGCTCCCCATGTGGTTCCACTCAGTTTTCTTAATATGGCTAGTTTTCTTCTGGCTTTTGCTTCTGCACTGTTGATGTGTTGCTTCCACGTCAGTTTTGAGTCAAGAGTCACTCCTAAGTAAGTGGGTTGGTTGTCCATCCTTAAGGGTATTTCATTTACAAAGATCTTACCTGCTTTCTGTTTAGATGAGAGGGTGAACAGAGTGGTACTTGATTTCTCTGTGTTGATACTTACACACCATTTGTTTGTCCATGATGTCAAGATGTCTGCTGCTCTTTGGAGTCTCTGTGTAGCAACTGTCGCATATTCATCTGTACACCACATGACCAGATCATCTGCATACAGTGCCGCTTTGATTCCATAGGGAAGTTCCTTGACCAGGTCATTAATGAATACAAGGAATAGTGTAGGCGAAAGGACTCCTCCTTGTGGTACACCGTGTCGCAGAAGTACTTTCTGGCTTTTGTGTCCATCCATTACTACTCTTGCTCTTCTATTGTGTAAATAGGACTTTATCCAGTTGTACAGTCTTCCATTCACATTGCAGTTTCTTAGTTTCCACAGCAGACCTTTTTTCCATACTTTATCAAAGGCTTTCTTCAGGTCTATCCACGCTGCTAGTACAAGGTTTTTCTCTTGGAATGCATCCTCAATCTCTTGAGAGAGATAGGTCACTTGATCTTCCGTACTGTAGTACTACCTAAATCCTGCTTGTTGTGGAACAAGAAGGTTTTCACTTTCTAGGTACCATTTTAGCCTCAGGTCAATGATGCGTTCCATCGTTTTGCATAGGCAGCTAGTGAGACTGATTGGCCTGTAGCTGGAGGCAGTATCAGTGTTTTTCCCTGGTTTTAGCAGTGGTACCATGCTTGCTTCCTTCCAGATTTGAGGTAACTTACCTGTGCTCCAGCATATATTGGAAAATATCCAACAGCTTTCTCATTGCTGCCATTCCCAGGTTCTTGATCATTTCATTGGACACTCCATCTGGTCCTGGTGATTTCCTTGGTTTCAGTTTACTAACTGCTAGGTCTAACTCACTGCATGTGATTGGTGCATCCATGACCTCCACTTTTCTGACTTGTTCCTCCTCTTTCTGTGGCTCGATGCGCACTGTACGCTCCTTCTCTGGATGGATATCAATGTTGCAGTCCTGTGCAAACATGCGAGCAAAGTGATCTGCTACCTGCTTACCTGTAAGAGTTTTCCCATCCTCTATTAGTGTAACCTTTGTACTTCTTCCAGTACTCTCATCATTTAACTGTTTGATTAGTTTCCACAGTTTCCTTCCATCCTTTTCAAAGTTTAGGGACTCTGTTTTCTCTCTCCAACTTTCCCGTCTGGCTTGCAGCTTTGCTCTCTGAAATTTGGCCTTAGAATGCTGGTAATTATTGTGGTGTTCTTGGCATGGTCTATTTTCTGCTTGCTTTCGAGCTGCTTCCACGTCATCATGGAGTTTTCCCAGCTCACTAGACCAGTATGGTTTATAGTCCCTGCGAGCTCCTCTGGGAATGGTTTCACGAGCAGCCTGAAGGATACAAGCATTGAATTCCTTCACTATGCTGTTAATATCCTTACCTTCTATGGACAGCTGTCCCACCAGGATACCTGTATGATGTCTGTACATTGTCCAGTTTGCTTTTTTATAGTTCCATCTGGGGAGAGGGTTACTGGTGTTAAGGAGTTCATTTTCTATTGTCAGGAAGACTGGTCGATGGTTGCTACCTCCAAGTTGTTTTCCAGCTTCACGTGTAATGTTCCACTTCAGATCTGGAGAGTGGAATGCCAGATCTGGTGGTGATTTTGTATGCCACGCCCTTGAGTAAAATGTTGGGGCATCCGTTGGCTGCTTGATCAGGAGAAGTCCATTATCATCCTGCCAGCTCTCAACTTCCTCTCCTCTCTTGTCTATGTGATCATAGCCCCAGCTCTGGGAATGACTGTTAAAATCACCACAGACCATCAGTCTCTCTTTGTGTGGGATTGTTCCTAAAGCAAGTGGGCGGTCATTAGGACAGTAATAGTTAAGGAGGTGGAAATCTGTATTACTACTTTTTAGATGGATCATCTGGTATTCGGCTCCTTCCATGTACGCTCCCACCTGACATGCGCTGATGTTATTCTGAACAAGTGTGAGTACTCCTCCTTTTCTTCTGTCCTGTCAGTCTGATCTAAAACACTGGTAGCCTCTGATTTTAAAGGCAGCATCTTTGGTTAGGTGTGTCTCCTGTATGCAGCATATACTTACCTGCTTTGCAAAAAGTATGTTCTCTAGTTCAACCTTTTTGCTATAGCCATCTCTAACACTGCTGACACCCTCAGCATTCCACTGCATTATTTTAAGTTCTTGCTTTTTGGCTGTTTTCTTCCGTTGTATTTTTTGGCCAGTAGCTCTACTCTCATGTCTCCTGACTCCACAAGGCGAACTGAGAGGACCTCCAGTAGCATTGGGTGGACCCTTTCGAGGCAGGGGGCCCGGCACTGCACCTGCCTGGTTAGTCTTCACAGGGCGAGCACCATGTTTGAAAACTGCAGATAGAGACATTTCATTAGCGATAATGTGTGTTACCCTGATTTTTGCGATGCGCCTTTTGGCTGGGTAACTCCGACTTCAGCACCTTTCCTTGCTAGGGCAGACTGGTCTTGCTCGGACTGCCATGAAGACAGTGTGGCTGGCCTGGCCAAAACTTTGTTTTCCAGCCTCTGTGGCTGTACTTAAGCCCCTTCTCCATGTCAGATGGTTTGGAGACAGTTCCACAAAGACACTCTGACTTTGAGATGAGGAATCTGATGAGTGCTTCAGCGATATCCATTCCCCGCCACCCATAGTCTACTGGCTGTTTTGTTTACATCATTCTGATAGCCATTGTTGTAAAGACCCATAATCTTGTCACGTCCTGGATTCATTGGTTTCACACCAGACATCCCTCATCCCCGCCAGAGATCTCCATGTCCCCATCTGTCCACCAACCTGACATTTTGCAAAAATAACAATTACAATTAGTGTTGATTGCTACAAGTTTCTGGGCTACAGAGGTAGGTCAGAGTTTTTAAGCAAACAGATCTATGTTCCCTGTCTCACAAACACTATGTTGAGATAAGTGTGCTCTTAACACAGTTGTTCCCAGGGGACTTTTATGTAATGAAAATGATCCAAGAAATGTTACTAAAAAATTAGTTGCTCATAAGTTTCATTTAAAGCTGTTCTTTTACATCTATAGGTCAGAAACAATTTCCGTACGGCAGTCACCATTCCAGAGCGATCATGGGAGCGTTTCCGAGACATCATCTCGGAGTTCGTGGACAAGGCAGGTACAAAGACAGAATCGGAATAATGTAGCAGCTCCTTCAGGTCATGCCCATGATACCTCAGGCCAGCTAGCTACTGGCGTCCCGCAGAGGAAATGTGCTTTGTGACTGGATGGCTTATTTTGTTTGTGTGTGTGGCTGTGGTGGTTCATTGTGACAACTTTGCCTGAACTGCCTGGCCAGTAATCAGTATAGTGCCCTGTTCCTTGTTGAGACTGTGTTTGATGTTTGTGTTTCACTAGGATGATCTTAGAGAACAAACACATGCACGCACAAGTTTTTTTGTCTTTTTTTTTTTTTTAAAGGAAATTTTAGAGACAGGGCAAGAGTAACTTTAAATTCAATGATGTCATTGTAACCGTTTATATTGTTGTAGCATGTGCACAGAATGTCAGTGTAACTACGTATGCTGGTATAACATGTTCACAGGATGTCTATGTAACTATGTATGGTGGTGTAACATGTTCACAAGATGTCTGTGTAACTTTGTGTGGTGGTGTAACATGTTCACAGGATGTCTATGTAACTATGTGTGGTGGTGTAACATGTTCACAGGATGTCGGTGTAACATGTTCACAGGATGTCTATGTATATTAGTGTAACATGTTCACAGGATGTCTGTAACTATGTGTGGTGGTGTAACATGTTCACGGGATGTCTGTGTAGCTATGTATGGTGATGTAACATATTTACATGATGTCATTGTAACTAATTATTGATGATGTACCCTGTTCACAAGATGTCAATGTAACTATGTATGGTGGTGTAACATGTTTACAAGAAGGAGTGACATATGTAAGGCAGATATAGTGTATGTGTTTATACTTCCATTCTCCCAGCCAGAGTCTCACACTAACAGTATCTGACTATGATGACATGAATATGTAGAATTGCTGTTGCTACATATCAGGATTTTTTCACCCATTTTTTTTATTTTTTTATTTTGTGTGTGTGTGTGTGTGTTTTCGCCCTGATGTCCAACTCTGGCGTTACAATGTGAAATTTTGCCTCTGCTTTGTAGCCATATGATAGAATGATGATGACATTCTGTAACATTTTTGTTTCGATTGTAACTCAGTACTATAAATCGGACATTTTTTTCTTTCTTTTTTTTTTTTTTAAAACAAATACTGTATTAGGCTTGCATATGTTTTAAAAAAAAGTTGCTTTACAAATTTTTTATGAGTGCTTCTGTAGGATAAATATATAATTATATAAATCACAGCCACCAGTAGTAGTTATAATATGCTCAGACTACAGTTCAGAGTGTTTTTGTGATTTAAGTCTAGATGGCTTTAAGTTCCCAAGTTATGTGGTCACCTTTGTTTTCTTTTTAATCAGAATCTTCAAAGTTTGAGTCTACGCTTTTTTTTTAAGTAGTGCAATCCAAAAACTGAGATTCCCATCTTCAGCCACCTTCAGTATGACATCATCATTTGCCATTATATTCTTTGAGCATGAATGTGCTTGTGAGGGCTGACACTAGGAAGAAAGCAGATTGGCTTATATTTTTTGCTACAATTAATTTGTTTTGTCAAAAAATCTGACCAGTGTGCTTTATATTTCAGTATGCTAGCGCCTATGCTTGAAAGTAGGTAGTAACATCCATTTTTAAGTAGTGATAATGAAACTGTTGTTTTACTTCATAGAATGTAGATTATTCATAATTCACACTCATTCTGTCATTCAAACATACAGACTTCTCTGTCTCTCCTATTATGTGCATACATAGACATGTAAGATCTTGTATAAACTGATTATGTTCTGTTTGCCAGTTTGACTGCACATTTTCTTGATGGAGCTACAAGAGCTTTTTGACACACTGGTGGTATAGAAAACCGCTCACCTGAACCGTTATAGAAATTATGGAAAGATTTTTGAATTACAAAAAGATAAACAATCCAGTGGCTCAAAATGTGATATTTGATAAGTGGATTCATAAAAATTTGTTTCAAAACAGATGGGAAATTCTTGGCAACATTAGATATACTTATAAAAAAAAAAAAAACAGGCGAAGTTTTGCTTGAACAGTCATGAAAGTGAGAATTATTTCTAGTTTCGGGTTTTTTTTTGGAGGGGAAAAAAAGGAGAGATGAACCCAAATTAAGGCACTTGGAGGGTGTGTGTTACGCAGTACCTGTACTGGTCACATTTTTCTGCATTTGTAGCTGTTCATTTTATGTGATGTTATGGCCAGATTGTCATATCACTGTAAACACTATGTCATACTGTACATTATGTAATGTTTGTGTTTGTGAAGTAAAAGTGTTTGACTGAATTCAGCATGTGTGAGAAATTATCATGGTTTTATATTTTATACTTGTCAAGTTGACACTACCATATTACTCCATTTTTATGTAATTAAAAAACAAAAGCAGACCAGCATCATTGAATACCATTGTCATTTTTAGCAGCTGTTAACGTTGTCATGTACAAATTACAAATGGCAGTCATTTTGTATGCTAATCTGACATCATCAGTTTTATTTTGTATTTCACTTCAAAATCCTCAGCCCTTGGTTTTAAATACTCATCGTGCTAACAGAGCACCCCGGGTTTTGTCTTGGTTTGTTTGTTTTGTCTGTGGTTAACGTTGAGATAGTGCTTCCTTGAGCGTGAAGAATTCTGGGAAATATTCAACATTAGAGGCAGAAGTCATATTTCTCTGGGAACATTGTGCCTTCTCCCTGGAAGTTGCAGATTTTTGTTGTAAAGTTTTCAGCCATTGTTTACAAGTCTAGATTTTCATATCACGTTTTCAGTCAGTTCTTGATATAAGGCAGCATTTTCTTCTAATTTGATACACAAAATGTTTTCGTTGTTTAATGGTTCGTTCAGACTTTTACAAATTGAAAAGCAGCTTCACAGAATAATCTTATGTTCGTAGACCAGAGGGAAAAATACATTTTGTGTAATTAATTCAAGATTGTTTTTACGTAAATTGTGCGAAGAGAACTGAAAGCACCTACAAATGTATAGGCCTTTTTTTTTAAAATTAGTTTCTCAGATTGGACCAGTCGGTTAAAGGTCATTTCTGTAATCTGTATATCATTATTTACTTTGCCAGTTGTGATTCAGTATAAGAAAATTTTGATATGCATTCATTGTTTCATCTGGCCAGCAAAGGGTAAAAATAACAGTCAAATAGAGAGCCCAGTTGAAGGCAGCTTGGTGCAGATGTATACAAAACTATTCTTTAAAAGTTCTGGCCGGAGGTTTGTGATAACTGGCGCTGCTTTTTTTTTTTTTTCTCTCCCTCACACATTTCACATTGTGATATTTGCAGATATTTTCTACAAATTAGTTTGGTGAATTTGCCATTCTTTCTTCTGCTTTAAAAAAAAATAACAAATTTTTTGTATAAATCAAAGTGTAGTAGTTATGCAACTTATAAATTGTAGTGTTTATACAAGTTTTAAGTTGCTACTGATTAGGAGTTCTATTTGCTGACATGTTGCTGCCAGAATGAGTGCAGACTTTTTTAAAAAGTAGAGATTGATCTGTATTTCATTCATGAAGAAATCTTTTTTTTTTTTTAAATATTACAATTTGACATGTGAAGAAAGGGTGTCATCTCATTATTTTAAAAGTTGAAATCTGAAATTATCTTGTATTTTAGAAGTTGTTATGTAAATTTATCTTGTATTTTAGAGGTTGATATGTAAAATTATCTTGTTTTTTAGAGGTTGATAGGAGAAATTATCTTGTAGTTTAGAAGTTGAAATCAGAAATTATCTTGTATTTTAGAAGTTATGTAAATTTATCTTGTATTTTAGAGGTTGATATGTAAAATTATCTTGTTTTTTAGAGGTTGATAGGAGAAATTATCTTGTAGTTTAGAAGTTGAAGTCAGAAATTATCTTGTATTTTAGAAGTTGATATGTAAAGTTATCTTGTATTTTAGAGGTTGATATGTGAAAACATAGATTCTCTTGTTAAGTTTTTTATGTGACCATTGTTGTTTTGGAAGCTGATATGTGAATAGTCTAGATATTTAGACATTGATACATGGGAGCATATATAGACATTAATACTGGATGAGAACATTGTGTTGTTTTAGACATCGGTATTTGGGTGAAACAGTGTTTTAGAAGTTGGTCTGTGGGTGAGAAAATGTTTTAGAAGATCTATGAAAGAGAAATGTTTTAGAAGGTGGTCTGTGAGTAAGAAAATGTTTTTAAAGTTAATATTGGAAAGAAAAACTGTTTTAGAAGTTGGTCTGTGGGTGAGAAAATGTTTTAGAAGTTGGTCTGTGAGTGAGAAAGTTTTTAAAGTTAATATTGGAAAGAAAAACTGTTTTAGAAGTTTGGTCTGTGAGCGTACATCTAAGACTAAAGCACATTTCCCCTATATGTGACATACAAAGATTTGAAACACAGAAAGAGATGAAAGTAAACTTTGTTGATGTTTTTGTTCATGTGTCTTAAAACAGTCTCCCATGTGTAGCTGTTGATGGGAGATTAAGGGAAGCAAATGTAGGCAAAACTCCCACATGACAAGATCGGATTTACAGCAGTGTCATGTGCAAATACAAGATGGAAGGAAGTCTATCCAATTGTCATAGAAAGTGATTTCATTGAACGAAACTAACCTTCACCTGTCTAAAATCATTAGCACCCAAGTCACTTTATAAACTAACAGTGGCATTCAGTCATTAGCAGCCACGTCACCTTATAAACTAACAATGGCATTCAGTCATTGGCAAAGTCACTTTATAAACCAACAATGGCATTCAGTCATTGGCAGCCAAGTCACTATATAAACTAACGATGGCATTCAGTCAGTAGCAGCCACGTCACCTTATAAACTAACAATGGCATTCAGTCATTGGCAAAGTCACTTTATAAACCAACAATGGCATTCAGTCATTGGTAGCCAAGTCACTTTATAAACTTATAAACTTCAGTCACTTTATAAACTTATAAACTTGTCACTTTATAAACTTATATCTCATGGCTTGCTTTTTGGTTTTTTTTTTCTAGCCATATTCATGGACAGATTAATGAACACATTTCTCTTACAGATGTGAAAGTTTCCTGTAAGAAGCAGTACAGAGCAAACCTAAATTTTAGTATTAATTATCTGTGGATTAGAGATCAAGCATTAAGTCATCCTTTATATTTCATTCAGCAATCATAATACAAAGAGAGTGAGACAATAATCTTGAAATTATCCGAAACATTCAGTTGAAAGCTACAAAAAATAAGCTGCATTCTACACAAGGTTTTCAATTTTATGGAGAATTCAGTGAAGAAAACCATGTTTTTGTTCACGTATCGAGATTGCCTGCATTTGTCTTCCCTAGTCATAACCGTTTTAGAACAGAGAAATCATAAAACAAGACCCCAAAAAATGTGTAACATTTTGTTTCCTTTCTCTGATTGTTGATACATATTTTCTGTACATTGTCGACACCAGTGACAGGGGAGGTAATAGCTGGTGGTGTTGAGGTTAATGTCCTTTGTGCTGTCCACATAAAAAAAAAAAAGAAACAAAAAACTTTGTTTTCCTTGTCGCTGACTTGCGTGTTTTCATCACTACTAGATTTTTCTTGTATCCACGCCTGACCTATAGGTGACTTTTTTTTATCTCACTTTTAGAAAGTTTTCAGTTGGGGAGAAGTAACAGGGATTTTTTAAATGTACTAAGAGCGCCCGGGTGTATTTTTTCAAGGGATATAAATGGGTGAAAAAAATATCTTTGAAGGGACATAATCGAATGAAAATGTTTTACAAGGGACATTAATTCAGCTAGCATTGTGTTTTCAAGGAATGTAATTTAACAAAGGTATGTTCTCAAGGGACATAGTTGAGATATACAAAATTTCACGAGTGGCGAGTGTCACATGTAGCTGTTCATGTTTGATAATCTTAGAAACTTTTAACTCTTTCCATGCCTCAGGAAGAAATGCAGATGTTCAGTTGGCTGCCGGATTAAAAGCGTGGGTCTTGGTATGTAAGGAGGTATAGTTGTAAAATTGAATGAAACACAGTATTTCCATATAATGTTTCAAAATATAACTAAATGTATGAAGATTTCATAAATGCAGAGTTTTTTAGGAAAAAAAGTAATGTCATGTTTTTAGACAATAATTGTGTCCAACATTGGAAAGGTCTAGAGATACAATATGTATCATCTGAGATGGGTAGATCTACCTGTTGATGTCGTATTGTGATTCAGTGTTGCATTATCGGCAGAAGAATGTCTGAAATAACCTTCTAACTCCAGTCGTCTAATCTGTCTAGATCTACTTGGGATACATTCAAGAACAGTGCTCTGGTCACTAGGCATGTCCATATCCCTATCTACATCACCAAAATTAAGCGCTCTTCAGCCATTTTGAAAAAGGTCATGGGGCATGCGCATAAAATGTTTACAGTCTAAATGTTATACCAGGTTTTTAGTGAAACAAACCAAACGTCGCTAGAGCGACTAAAGGCAGCACGTGAGAAACTGTAACCTCTGTCTAGGTGATGAAAGGCATGGGAAGAGTTAAACAAGGGAAAAGAAATGGTTGAGGCAGGTTTATGAAGACTAATATCTGATCATACTCTCTGAGGCTTGTTTAAAAACTGACATTAGTATCATGATGGCTACCATGATTCTGTAATAACAATTAAGAAGACGTTACAAAGTGATTACTTTGGTTTAAGGTTTCATATCTTAAAATCAGATGTATTAGTTAACATTGATAGATGGTTGTATTCCAAACAGAAATGCACTGCGAATGACACCTTGAAGTTAGGATATTTGTATTAAGTAAAGAGATATATTGAAACGAGTTGACTCTTTTATATGTGTGATGTTATGTTTTGTGAATTTGTGGACTAGTCATTTGTTGATGGTACAGAACATTCAGTATCAGTTTGGTAGCTGGAATGTTTTGTCATGAAGAGTCAGACAATGATGGCAGCAACTGCCAACTCTGATTGGTTCTTTGGTGTGCCACGGTAGCAGTTGGAATAGAGAATGTGTGAGAAAATATCTGAAGAAGTGGCCTGAAATGGGGGTGGGGGGGTTTCTGAATGTGGATGAAGGTGAACGAGGTTTGAGAAATACAGAGTAACACTTGGGATGTAGTGTTGCTTAGTTGATGGAAAGTTTGTGGAATCTTTGAGAATAAAGATGGGCAGGGGACAGGAAAAGTTTATGGAATCTTTGAGAATAAAGATGGACAGGGCACGGGAAAAGTTTATGGAATCTTTGAGAATAAAGATGGACAAGGCATGGGGAAAAGTTTATGGAATCTTTGAGAATAAAGATGGACAGGGCACGGGAAAAGTTTATGGAATCTTTGAGAATAAAGATGGACAGGGCATGGGAAAAGTTTAAGTGAGTGCCCATGTCTGACCTGTCATCCTGATCCAGGAGTGTAGTTCTCTGTATCTTCTCAACTACACGAACCTCCAGCCGTTGCTAGCAGAGCAGGGGATTTATTGACTCCGCATTCTCAGAGCAAAGCGGGAATAATAAGAAGGGGATATATACACAACCATTTGATGAATCGTGCCTTAGACATGGGACAGCCCAAAGCCTGACCCACAACTATGCTGACCAGAGGACTCTTGGGGGGGGGGGGGGTTCTAAACACTAAGTAGTCCGACAGGAGAGCCCTGTCTGCAGGTCGTTAAAGATAATACAAACTTTGTTGATGCATCTTACATCCTTCCTGTGCCTTTAGTGCCCAGGGCACATGGGACTTCCGCAAGGGTTTTCCACAAATGCCTGTCCTTCACCTTTTTTTTCTGCTCTTGCCCAGGTGAGCCCTCTATTGCTCACCATCTTTTCTGTTGTTCTTCTCCATGTCTCTTTTGGTCTACCCGTACTTCTGTTCCCCTGTGGTGTCCATCTTAGTGCTATTTTTGGTAGTGAGTTGTCAGTCATTCGGAGCACATGTTCCAACCATCGCCAGCGTCTTTCCTCAATAATTGCTGTCAGTGGCTTCATCTGCATTTCTGCCAACAAGATGTTATTTCTTATGGTGTTTGGCCAAAATATTTTTCTAATTCTTTGTAAACATTTAGTCTGGAAAGAATTCAACTTGTTTTCTATTGTTTTGGTGATTTTCCAGCATTCACTTCCATAGAGTAGTACACTTAGAACATTACTCTTAAATATCCTGATTTTCATCTTCACTCTTAGTTTTTTTTTATTTCCATATAGTCTGTAGCATAGCAAAAGCCTGGTTTGCTCTAGTAAGTCTGCTGTTGATGTCCTCTGTGCTGTCTCCATTTTCTACTACTCTGCTGCCAAGTATACAAATTCATTGACCTCCTCCACTAACTTGTTATCTACTCTGAGTACATTTCTGTTGTTCATATTTTGCTTCATTAACTTTGTCTTTCCTACATTGATCTTTAGTCCTATGTTGTTTGCATTTCTGAGTTAGCTTGTTTATTTCATCTTGCATTATCTTTGTGGCTGCTTGACAGTAGACAAATGTTGTCTGCAAAGTCAAGGCCCTCCAGCACTGTGTCAAGGGTCCATTGTAATCCTCTGGTTTGTCTGATGTTGCCTCATTCATTAACCAGTCTACTGCTTAGATAAATAATGTTTTTGATAGTACACATCCTTGCTTCACTCCTGTTTGTACCCTAAAGCTGCTGGAGGTATGTTCTCCACAAATAACTTTGCACTGAAAACCCTCGTATAGGGCTTTGATTACATTAACTATTTTATGGGGAAGGCCATGCCATCTTAGGATTTTCCACAGTGCATCTCTGTTGACACTGTCAAAGGCTTTCTCAAAATCTATGAATAATGCATATGTTGTGCTATGCCACTCATTAGCCTGTTCTAATATTTGTCTAAGTACAAATATGTGGTCTATGCATGATCTTTCTTTCCTAAATCCTGCCTGCTCTTTCCGAAGTTTTCCCTCAAGTGCTGGTACAATTCTGTTGATGATTATTCTGCAAAATACTTTACTGGTGAGTGGCAGTAGGGTAATGCCTCTCCAGTTCCCACAATCTCTGAGGTCACCCTTCTTTGGTAGTTTTACTATAAGCCCAGTTTTCCACTCTGGGGCTTTTTCTAGATCCCAGATTTGTTGTAGTATCCAGCAGAGTTGCTTTGGTATTTCTATTTCTTATGCTTTCAGCATCTCAGCAGTCACTTCATCTTCACCTGGTGCCCTGTCTGATTTTAGCTTCTTTATTGCCTCCTTTACTTCACTTATTGTTATTGGTCCTGTATTGATGTTTAGTTCCATTTTTGCTTCAGGTATGTCTATTGTTTGTGCTGCTTGTGTTCTGTTTAGTAGGGTGTTAAAGTGTTCCCTCCATCTTTCAATTTTTTCTCTTTTTCCACTGACCAGTTGTCCCTTATGTGTCCTTACTGCACTTTCACATCTTGTGTTGAAGTTCCCTGTCATCTGCTTTGTGATTTTATATATGGTTTTCATGTCATTTGTATATGCTGCTTCTGCTAAGTTGTCATAGTATTGACGTTTATCTTGACGGCATGATTCCTTCACTTCTTTGTCTTTTTGTGCATAATTATTTAAAACTTGTTCTTTTAGCCTTTGTGATTTGGTGTTCAGTAATTTTTCCTTCATTTCCTTTCTTTGCTCTATCTGTTCTCATGTGGTCTTGCTTATCCATTCCTCTTTTCTCCATTTCCGATATCCCAGCACCTCTTTTGCTATTTCCTGTAGTGTTTTATTAACTCTAGTATGGACATTTCTGTTTCGTCTTGTAGGACACTGAAGCGGTTCTTAAGTACTATTGAGAATTCATTTCTTGTTTGCTGGTCTTTCAGTTTTCTTGTATCAAAACGTATCTTTCTGTGTTTTCCAATTTTGGCTTTCCTTAATTTTAGTTTTATTTTTGCTACCAGAAGGTTGTGATCACTTCCTATATCTGCTCCTTTCCTTGCTCGCACATCTTGTAGTGACCGTTTCCACTTGTTGTTTATTAGTATGTGATCTATTTGGTTTTCTGTGGTTTTATCTGGGGACCTCCAAGTCACTTTATGGATGTTTTTGTGTTGGAAAATTGTCCCTTCTATGGTAATCATGTTTTCTTCACAGAAGCTGCAGTCTTTCTCCATTTTAATTTATTTCTCCGATTCCTTCTCTTCCCATGATTCTTCTTCTAGTAACCGATTCCTTCTCTTCCCATGATTCTTCTAGTAACCGATTCCTTCTCTTCCCATGATTCTTCTTCTATCTCCATTTCCCTCGCCTACTTTTGCATTCACCAACTGAACTGATGGCCTGCATGAAGGATCGGGTACTCTGGAGAAGCATAATAGCCAACGCGACGGCACTTGATGATGATGATGACTTTTGCATTGAAATCGCCTAAGATGAGTAACATATCATGCTTGGATATTGCTTCTACTGTGGCTTGGAAGCTGTTGTAAAAGTCTTTTAATTCCTCTTCAGCTGCTTCTGTTGGTGCATAACAAACTATAATAGACAGTTTCGTGAATCTTGAGTTGGAGCGTGCATATTATAATCTCTCATTTATTGGGGTCCATTTCAGCAATGCTCTTGATGCTTCTTTTGTTATAATTAATGCTACTCCTCCTTCATGAAGATCTTCTTTACCTGACCATATTATTGTATCTTCTGTGTGCTTTTTTTTTAAATAAAGTTTATTTGTCTGATAGTTACGAACCATGTGCAAATGACGTGAGGTGAGGATGATTGCCCGTGAAGTGAAATAATGAAATGGTGGGCTTTAACAAAGCATGAGATGATAGTGATTTGGATGATATGGACACCTGAGTGCATAGTGATATACAAACGGGCTTATATAATAACCAATGTTTTGAAACTAAAACTGCGTCGTTGTCAAAACACACATACACACACAAAAACCGAAAAGGACTTCAGTATTCCATATAGGTGTTAACAACTAGCAGAAAGCCTAAACACTAGCACTTGCCTAAACCCATTATGTATTTTGGCCCCGCTGCCTTGTCCGAACTCTGTAATTATGTCTAGAATATTCTTAATAGAGGATATATTGGAGGGGAAGAAGATTGTGTCGTCAGCTTAGGCCAGCGATTTTCTCTCTCCCATTCCAGGAATAAAGATTCCTTTGACTAGTGTCTCCTGTCAGATTTTCTCCAGGAGTGGCTCTAGAGTTAGCACATACAACAGGGGTGAGAGTGGGCAGCCCTGACGTACAGATCTGGTTAACCGGAATGGTTCACTTAGGGTGTGGTTTATTAAAAGTCTGCTTTCTGGTTTGTTGTATAGGATTTTGATCCAGTCTGTGATGTAATCCCCAAGATTACATTTGGACAAGGTTTTCTGGAGGAAAGAATGGGAAACTCTGTCGAAAGCCTTCTCCTGGTCCAGCGATAAGATTGCTGCCTGGCTATTCTTATCGTGAGAGTATTGGATAACATCTCTTAGGAAATGTAAATGCGTATTTATGTTTCTGTCGGTGACACTGCATTGCTGGTCCTCATTTATAAGTGTGCATGACGGGTTTGAGTTTCATAGTTAGGGATTTTGCTAGGATTTTGTAGTCTACGTTGAGTAATGAGATAGGTCTGTAGTTCTTTACTTGGGTTGTGTCTGCGTTGTTTTTCGTGATGAGTGTTATGTATGACTGATTGAGGCTTTTTTTTTAAATGAAGTTTATTTGTCTGATAGTTACAAATACAAATCGTGTGCAAATAACGTGAGGTGAGGGTGATTGCCCGTGAAGTGAAATAATGAAATGGTGGGCTTTAACAAAACATGAGATGATAGTGATTTGGATGATAGGTACACCTGAGTGCATAGTTATATACAAACAGGGTTGTAGAATAATCAATGTTGTGAAACTAAAACTGCGTCGTTGTCAAAACACACATACACACACAAAAACAAAAAAGTACTTCCGTATTCCATATAGGTGTTAACAACTAGCAGAAAGCCGTAACAATTTGTTTTGGAAGATAGACAGAAAAATGTCTGGCGTAAAAACTTTGTTATCAAACATGGCCTTATTCCGACATGACCAGATAAAAGATCTGAATTCCGCTAGGATTATGATGGACTGTTTATGGCTGTCTGCTACTGTTCGAGGGATGGTGTTCAACATGATTGCTCTATACATGTCTACTGTCTGCGTTGTTCTTGTTGTTATCTCGTGAGTCAAAAGTTTTAAGGCTAAAGAAGCAGTTTTGCACTCAAAGAAGATGTGCTCTTCTGTTTCCTGTGTCTTTGTTCTACATAGTCTACATCTGATCAATCTATTGGATCTGCGGGCGACTCCTTGTGTGGTCGGTGTTATGCTGAACAATAGTCTGTATGTTATCTCTCGTGCACTTGGCGTGATTCCTTTCTTGTGTAGGTTTTGAAATGATTGTGTGTAGTCAGTAATGAAGTATTTGTATCCTCTCTTTATTCTGTCTTGTAATGGTGGCTCCTGTTTCCTGACCAGATATTTGTAGATGCCTGATGTTTTCATGTATATTAAATGTTCATGTCCAGTGACACTTTGTATGCATTGTCTGTAGAAGAGCGGTATAGTGCCAAAGTGATGGGGATATGCATTGTTGAATTTACAAAGTTTGATTAGCCTCAGCCCTACGTAGTAGTGGGCTAGTGTATGTTTGTGTGGCTGTTGGATGATTTGTCCCACATATTTAATTCTGAGTGCCTGGATCTTTGTTGATATGTCTTGTAGGGAGATGCCTCCTCTGTTCTTATCCACCTTTTTTTTTTTTTTTAAGACAACGAAAACAACAGGCCGTGACCCGGTGGTACTGCAAACCGGGTCCACCCGTAACGAGATGTGGACCATACCCCCGGCATTCAATGTGCAGGGCAGGCCTCGGGCATCTCGTTTAGTTAAAAAATAACGACGCTTTTGTTTAACCAAAGGGCATGTTGATCAGGGTACCTGCTAAGAGGACACTTTGACCTCAGCCACTTTGATCTTAGCCAAAAGGCCTACAAGGACTGATTGAGGCTGTGTTGTTAATTTCCTTCTGCCTTGTCCTGTCCATCTTGCTTCTTGTATTCTTAGTATGTCTAGTTTGTATCTGTGCATTTCCTTGATGGTTTGTGCTAGTTTTCCAGTCTGGTTAAGTGTTCTTACATTCTAGCTGCCTATTTGCATCTTGTGTTTAGGTTCCAGGAGGTCTGCAGTCGGGCTGGGGACTTCCAGTGGCAGGCTTTCATCCACAACCTTCATGGGCTCAGTTTCCTGATTAGGATTTCTCCTTCCACCTGCATTTGTTATTTCCCTTGCTTCCGTTTCTGTAGCAGTCTGATAGTTTTTTTTACCAGATAGGGTTGCTGGCCCTATGCCTACATATGTCCTTTTTTTCTGATCACCAGTGAAACAAATTGTTTGCTCATCTGTCTTATCTCTTGTTCTTGAATTCGTTCCACTTGATGCTGAGTATTTTCCTTGGGCATTTGTTTTCAACAGATTATTTGTTTACAACTTTTTTGGATTATTTCTCAGCATAGTCTCCTTGCAAGTTTATGCATTTAGTCCAGCAATCCTGGAGCATACGGATCCCTTCTTTGTAAAAATCAGCATCTTGTGCCAGTAGAAAGTGATCTACAGCATGATTGACGTCATCATCTTAAGCAAATTTGCGACCACTGAGCTCCTTTTTTTTTGAGTTTGGTAAACAGGTAATAAAGGGGCCAAATCTGGGAAATAAGGAGGATGTTCAAGAAGCTAGAAGCCGCATTCATGAATGACAGCCATTGCCACCACCGACTTGTGAACTGGAGCATTGTCTTGATGAAAGATGACTCCTCTCGTCAATTTCCCTCCACGCTTTTCCTTCAGTTTGACCTGCAGTTGCTTCACAAGATTAGCGTAATAGGCCCAGGTGACCGTTCTGCCCTTTTGAAGATAGTCTACCAACAGCACACCTTCTGAATCCCAAAAGATGGAAGCCATCACTTTGCCTGCAGACAAAACCACCCTTGCTTTCTTTGGAGGTGGGGATCCATGATGTTTCCATTGCTTTGACTGTTCTTTGGTTTCTGGTTGAAAATAATGAACCCAAGTCTCATCCATAGTCATAAATTTCTGAAGAAACTTTTCAGATCTGCAGAAAAAGGCCAAGACTGTCTCTTGATATGTTGAGACGCTGTCATTTGTGATCGGCTCCAAGAAGTTTCGGGATCCATAGAGCAGAGACGTTTGTCATTTGAAGATCATTGTGAATAATGCCATGAACACGTTCCTGGGAGATGTCCAACTCAGTACCAATGTACCACTCGGTTAGTCATCGATCCTCCATTATCATGTCATTGATTCTGCCGTTGGTTTCATTGGTGGTTACCGTTCTTGGTCTTCCTGGACGGGGATCATCTTCCAGACTCTCCCTTCCATGTTTGAATTGAGATGCCCATTTATTCACTGTGGTGTAAGAAGGGGCACTCCCCTAGAGTCTCTACCATATCCTCATGGATCTCCTTCGGTGATAAGCCCTTGATGCAGAGGTAGCGAATGACTGCTCGATGAGAAATTTTATCCATTTTCTCAATTTCTGCCACCCCTTATCACTTCGATAACCTGTTAAAAAAAATTGGCTGCAGTTAATTTCTTGAAACTTGGTGTTTAAATCTTACATTAACCTGATCTACAAATGCACCTAATATCAACTGTGCGTTTCAAGTATCTGTACTTTAGACCGCGAATTTATCAGTCAACCCCCGTAGCTACCAAGGTATGTACATTGGTTTACTTCATCAACAGCTATTCCTTCTACGTATATTTTTTCTTCTTGATCAATGAGAAGTTTAATTATTTTTGTTTTGTTAACTTCAAGGCCTATTTTACTAGCCAAGGAAGACAGTGTATCTGTTTTTTCCTGCATCGATTTCACATTGTCACTGATAAGAGTTATGTCATCTGCAAAATCAAGATCTTCTATTTGGGTCCCATGTACCCAATCAATGCCGGTTTTACCTGTACAACATCTTTTCATTATAAAGTCTACGGCAATTCCAAAAAAAAAAACAACCAACAATGCAGATAATATACATCCTTGTTTCACGCCTGTTTCAATCTGAGACCATTTGCTCACTCCTCCTTCTGTTTTGACTGCACAAACATATCCATTGTCAATGATGTTGACAGTTTTAGATGGTATTCCATATAGTCTTAAAATTCCCCACAATGGATCTCTGTGTATGCTATCAAATGCCTTTTTTAAAGCAGAAACGCAAGCTAAATATAACGTCCGAGTCTCGAACCACGAACTCCAGAAGATCACCCAATACCACAGAACGCAGAAAGGGATGGTGGCTCGACAAGAATTTTTGCACTGTCTTATAGAATTCTTGAGGCATTGTATGAAACACGAATGGATATCGTACCTTCTGTCTATCTCACATGAATAAAGCAATGCATATCTTTGGTCGTTCCTATTAAAAAATTGAATTAATGACAACTACATTTAGTCATAGTGTAAACGAACATTGAACAAATATGTTGGCAGAATTTTATTTTAATGAACTACTCGATAGTTTCTCTGGCATGCATGTTAAGTTTCATTATCTGCAACTTTACAAACTGTCAAGCGTACAGAAACGCTTGTACGTTTTCAAAAACATAATTCAGCCATACACGAAACAAACATCGGGCAATGCAATTCTCTTGTTACAAAACAAATATTCTGCTTTATGCTCAGGGCTGTATGGAGAACAATAAGAGATATTAACCTAAATTTTATTCTGTGAAATGTCAAACATTTATATTTACTTATGTCTCCATCTATGAAGAAGAAAAAAATCTTATTAACATAAGCGAAGTGCTGTCGTCAGTACTTGTTTATCTGCCCATGGGTTTTTTTTTAACACAGGTATTGAATGGGTACATGGGACCCAACTAGAAGATCTTGATTTTGCTGAAGACATAATTCTTATCAGTAATAATGTGAATTCCATGCAAGAAAAAAACAGACATCCTGTCTTCATTGGCTAGCAAAATAGGTCTTGAAATTAACTAGGACGAAACAAAAATAATGAAACTTCCTATTAACCAAAATGGAAAAATTTACATAGAAGGGACAGATATTGAAGAAGTCAATCAATTTGCATACCTTGGCAGCTACATAGACCAGGATGGTGACACTAGAAAGGAAGTTAGAATTAGAATTGCAAAAGCAGGATCGATCTTCAAGAACCTTGAGAACATATGGAATTCAAAAGTTATAAGCACAAAAACCAAGTTAAGACTATTCAATTCGAATGTAATATCCACCTTCATGTATGCATGCGAAAGCTGGAAAACAACTAAAGAAATAGACAAGAAATTAGACTCTTTTGAAAACAAATGCCCAAGGAAAATACTCGTCATCAAGTGGAACGAATTCAAGAACAATGCAGAGATAAGACAGATGACTGAACAACAACCAGTCTCATGGGTGACCAGGAAAAGAAGATGGATATATGTTGGTCACGTGATGACAAGAAATGATCAGAGAATCCCAAAACAAGCTATCAAGTGGAACACAACAGGCCAAAGAAAAAGAAGCAGACGTTGTGAAACTCTGAAGAGGACATTGTTAATAGAGGCCAAATTAGTAGACATAAAATCCCTTGATGAGGTTGAAAAGCTCACAGAGGTCAGGAAAACTGGGCGAACTACTTTGCGAGCCCTATATGACTATATAACGTTTAATGGCAAGGGAAGGATGTAAGTAAGATGTAAGGTGTTTTATGGCTATTTCTAGTCTCCCTTATGTCATATTCTTGTTTTAGAGCCAATGTCAATGAGATGACGCCTGTGACCAATCGATCTGGTCAAGACCCAATCTCAGAAGCCCTCGATGCTGCAGGAAAGCATGCTGCCGTTTTACTTTAATCTGATCAGTGAAGATGGAAATGAGTAGGTCACATACACGCATGAAAAAAAGGACACCATATACCGCCTTGAATTGGACACCTCAAGGGAAAAGAAAGAGGGCCAGGCCATTGGGAACGTGGAGACCACAATAAAGGAAGCGGGGAAGACATGGTTTGAGGTATCCCGACTTGCTCAAGAGAGGATTGGCTGGAGAACCTTTGTTGATGACTTATTCTCACTACGAGACCAGAGGAATGATGATGATGATGATGATGAGAACAGATATATCCACTTGGAGGTGAGACTTACTCTTTGCGTCGACTTTGGCGATTTAAAGCTTGGAAAACATTAAACAAAATAATATACGCCAAGAACTAAGTTCTCATCGCCAAGAACTAAGTTCTCATCGCCAAGAACATCACAAAGCAACCATTATGATACACTTGTTTCATCTGGTTCTGATATAAATGACATTTCTCATCATGAGAAATGAAGACATGACATTATAGATATTAGACATGTGGATGGCACGAACCTTCTTTCTGAAGTCCAGAAGGTCTAGAAATAAAATCACGGCCGTCAAAAAGTTACGGCAAAGCCAGGAATTGTATGTGAATGCAAAGAAAACTAAGATCACGACAAATGGCTAAACTAAACAAATACCAGACATTAACTATCAACAACGATAAACTGAAGTACTTTAACAATTTTGAATATCTGGGCTACTTATAAATAACAAAGGTGCCTGCTCAGAAAAAAAGGTTAAAAGAAAAGTATTAAAGACGTGTTAGAGACCATCAAGGACATCAAGGACATCACGGACACTCTAAAAACAACACTTACAAGAGCAAGCATACAGGGTCGATAGCTCCGCATCTTCAGATTGGCTATCAACAGAGCAATGCTCATTAATGGCTATCAGTAGAGCAACGCTCAGTAATGGCTATCAGTAGAGCAACGCTCAGTAATGGCTATCAGTAGAGCAACGCTCAGTAATGGCTATCAGTAGAGCAACGCTCAGTAATGGATACGCCACTCCAACCGCCACAGATATGTCCTCTCCCAAATACATTCATTTTCTTTCCATGGAATACACCAGCACCAGCACCACCACCATCATCATCATCGTCGTCATCATCATAGCTAAGAGCCATCTTCACGAAGAGAGCTAACTGTAAATGAATGTCCAGTGGATCATGTTTTAAGGGCTATAAAATGGCAGCTGTATAAATCAATTCACACTAGGTATTGATGTCTACTACCAGTTAACAGAGAAGAATAGATCATCTCCTAAGGCTATGTGTTGGGCACAACAGACTTAGATGCCGTCTGTACACCAAATTCAAGATAGGATCGGCTGACGAATGTGCGTTTGGCATAAAGAAAATGACAGCAGAACACAAAATGCAGGATTGCCCAATATGTGAACAACAGAGAAGACAAATATGACCAATCCCTGCAGCAGTATAAAACAAACTGTATGAGGATATCCACCCCTCCAGATGACCACCGACTACCTCAGAAGTATACAAGTCGACGTCTGAAAGTGTTCGAAGAATAAGACACTAGATATCGTAGCTTGAGAGAATAACACTTCTTGTGCTGTCAAGGCATCACAATAAGGAAAACGGTGAGTGACCTCAAGAATGTTCAGAAAGAAAGGAAATGAGAGAAAACGTAAACAACGTTTACACTTGGCCTAAACCCCAATCCTTTCCCTCTTTATTTTCACACTCAAGTTCCTGTAATCTTGGCTGGTTGTCATGGCAACTTCTTCAAACAATTGTCCTCAAATATGTCTTGTCAAATGTTGCAGCTATCTTCCTCTCCAATTTCCTCGATGTTTGCACTTTAGTTACTTTTAATTAAGCATCTTGCTTTAGTCATTTGATCCCAGCATGTAATCATTGTTTGTGTTTGTATGTTTGTATATTTGATTGGCGAGGGTGGGTTCTAAACAACTTTGTGGTAATCTGTAACATTAATCGCTTAAGGAAAAACAAAACAAAACATCCGAGTCCCCATGGACAATGGCGGCGCGCCTATGCCGATAAGAAAACACACAAGCAATATAGGGTCGCTAAGGAAAACAAAAACCATCTTGATTTTGACACGCCCATTTGAAGTGACAGCTGCTGCTGATTGGTCGAAAATAAGGTCTATCTAATAATCGGAATTGTCTTTAATAAACGGAGAGAATATCTGTACCACTCCCAAGATAACAGGATTGAGGACAGTCTTTTTTTTCTGCACTTGTTAAGATATAGAACAATAGGTTCACCTTGAAAATTGTTCTAGCTTAATCTTGTTTACCCAAACGAATACATGCACACGTGTGTGTGTGAGTGTGTGTGTGTGTGTGTGGTGTATACAAGGTCTGACAATTAAGTAATGAGACAAATTCCATTAAAAAAATAAAATAAGCAACAGTTGAAGATATAACCTGTGTTTTATTCAAAGTAAGCCCCTTGTGCATCGATACAGCGAGTGGCACGATCTAACAAACACTGGAACGACCTCTGCAGTTCTTCTGTTGGTATGGCCCTTAAACTCGACGTTACGGCCCTTTGAGTGTCATCAGTATCGCCAAAGAAGCGTCCTTTCAGTGGTAACTTTAATTTTGAGAATAGAAAATAATTGCAATGGGGACAAATCTGGGGAATAGGGTGGATGGTTGAGAACACACACTTGTTTTGGGAACAAAAATTCCTGTACAACTACCGCTTGATGAGCTGGAGTATTATCATGAAGAAGAAAACAACTGCCAGGTGTTGAATACTCGGGTCGGACTGGGAGAATCCTTTTCAATAGGCGTTTTAAAATACGCGTACTTAAATAAACTTTGGCAGTGACAGATGCCATCAAACATATGAAGAAAGGAAAAGCGACTGGGCCTGATAATATAACAATAGAAGAAATAGAGGCACTAGAGGAGACAGGAATAAAAATAATAACCAAGTTACATTTACAACAGTGGTTATATTCCCAGTGACCTGATTAAATCCACGTTTATAGCATTACCAAAGAAACCAGGTGCAAAGGAATGTGACGACCTCCGGACTATCAGCCTCTCATGTCACATAACGAAGCTACTTCTGAGAATAATTATGAGAAGAACAAGGAAAAAGATAAAAATGGAAATAGCAGATGAACAGTTTGGATTTGTTGAAGGAAAGGGAACACACAATGCCATTTATGCTTTACGAACACTAACAGAAAGAGCTTTAGAAGTACAGAAAGATCTCTACTTATGCTTCATTGATTACACCAAGGCATTTGACAAGGTGAAACATAATGAAATTATTAAAATGCTTGAAGACTGCAAAGACCTGAGGATTGTAAAACATATATACTGGCAGCAAGAAGCAGCAGTTCGAGTTGAAAATAGAATTGGAAAATATCAACCTATAAAACAAGGGGTGCGACAAGGATGTGTACTATCTCCAGACCTTTTTTCTCTGTATAGCGAGAATATTCTAAGAACAATCATCACAGAACCAGGTATAAAAATTGGAGGATACAATATTAACAACCTTCAGTATGCTGACGACACAGTACTGATAGCTGAGAACCAACAAGACCTGCAAAATCTCTTGGATAAAGTCGCCAAAGAAAGTGAACAGAAAGGCCTTACTTTGAACATCAAAAAGACAGAGACTATGGTTATATCTAAGAAACAGAATCCACCAGCATGCAGTATTAAATTAAACGGAACTATTATAAAGCAAGTGCAGAAATTCAAATACCTTGGAGCAGTAATAACTTCAGATGGGAAATGCAGAATAGAAATTAGGAACAGAATAGGCCAAGCAAAGACTGCATTTCAGAGAATGAGAAACATATTGACCAACACATCCTTATCAATGAATGTTAGAAAACGAGTCCTAAAATGCTATATTGAACCTATCTTGTTATATGGAAGTGAATCATGGACAACGGGCAAGTCTACACAAAAAACATTGGAAGCAGCAGAAATGTAGTTTATTAGAAGAATGTTGCGAATCCCCTGGACAGCAAAAATAACTAATGAAGAATGTATGAGAAGAGCTGGAGAGACAAAAAACCTTGTCAAAAAATCTTGTTAAAAAGATAAGAGAGAGACAATGTACTTTCATAGGACATGCAATGAGAAGAGGGGGCATTGAAAATATTATAACAACAGGAAAAATAGAAGAAAGAAGATCAAGAGGAAGACCAAGAGAAATGATACTGGACAGTCTGACGGGATGTTGTGAGAGGAGATCACCAACTGAACTGATGGCCTGCATGAAGGATCGGGTACTCTGGAGAAGCATAATAGCCAACGCCAGTCGGCACGGCACATGATGATGATGAGTGACAGTCTGTCCCTCTGGAATAAATTCTTTCTGAATAACTCCTTTGCTGTCGTAGGAGCACACCAATATTGTCTTCACTTTCGACTTTTGAAGACGAATTTTTTTTTTTTTTGGCCTTTTGGTGGTGATGATGACTTCCACTGAGCACTTTGGTATTTAGTTATGGGATCATAGCGGAAAACCCATGTTTCATCCTCTGCAACAATCAAATTTAAGAAATGTTTATTTCTGCGACACGTTTTGATGATGGCTTTTGTGTACTCAACACGCTGATGTTTTTGGTCATCAGACGACAAATGTGGTACAAACCGGCAAGCAACTTTTTTCTTGCCTAAATCTTCCACTAAAATTTTACGAATGGTCTTTCGGTTAGCACCAAATTCACATGCCATCATCCTCACAGTCAAACAACGATCTTCTTGTATCCATTCTCTGACTTTTTGCAATGAGGTCCTTATTACGAACAAAAGTTGGGCGTCCATGTCTAGTTGCATTTGTAATCGTGTCCACGCAACTTTTGAATAGTGAATACCACCTGAATATCTGTGCACGAGATAAACAATTATCTACACAAACTTGTCGGACCTTGTATGAGAGAGAGAGAAAGTGTGTGTATGTATGAGAGAAAGAGAGAAAGAGAGAGAGAGAGAGAGAGAGAGAGAGAGAGAGTTTCATAAATATCTTTTAAAAAGTTTCCTTAGTGTACTGAGAGAAAAAAAACCCTGCGTACTTATATGTTATTCATGAGACTGTCTGATGTAGAGAATACAAAGTTAATTGTTTACAGATTGTGTTATCATACATTCATGAGATTGTCTGACGTAGAAACTACAAAGTTTGTTTACAGATTGTGTTATCATACATTCATGATACTGTCCCAGGAAAAGAGAGGAAAAACATGGTAGAGTAGCCGAAAAACCTAAGTCCCTCTCTTTCACAACATCATGTACATTATTCTGCTTGATCACTGTCCATGCTATATAGAGAATCAAATATTGCATACTTGGCCACTGTTCATGCTATATAGGGAATCAAGTATTACACACTTGGCCACTGTCTATGCCATGTAGAGAATCAAGTATTACATACTTGGCTACTGTTCATGCTATACAGAGTACCAAGTACTACATAACTTACCAAGTATTACATACTTGGCCACTGTCTATGCCATGTAGAGAATGAGAGAGTAGATAGAGGTGTGTATTTAAGTTTAAAAAAAAATAAAATAGAAAGAGTGAGGAAAGTGGGCAGAAAGCAAGATGAGCAGTGAAGACTTTACAACTTTCCAATATTTTGGCAAAAGCCTTTTACTCAATGATAACATACATAAACAATAAAACAGATAAAAACACGAAAAAAAGATTACAGATATAGACTTAGCTTCTTTGTCCATCTAGTGACAAAGACGGGCACAAAATGCACCCATATAGACGTCGTAGAGCATGAAGTGGAAGCCAGGGATTGGCTAAGAAATAATGTAAAGAGATGACCACAAAGAGTAACATAGTAAACAACATGGCGTTATGCCCCAGATAGTCCCAGCTTGCCCCTGTCGGATATCTATGGCCCAAACAAAGGCTGCCCAGATGGGGCAGATAATAAAAAAGAGTGAGATGGCTGTATGGGGAAGGGTAGATGGAGGAAGATTTAGAAAAAGCAGAGAACTCTTAGAGGACAAGATTCATGCTTAGGACGCCTAGACAAGGGAGCTAACAAAACTTAAGATGCCTAGACAAGGGAGCTAACAAAGCTTAGGATGCATAGACAAGGGAGCTAACAAAGCTTACGATGCATAAACAAGGGAGCTAACAAAGCTTTGATGCCTAGACAAGGGAGCTAACAAAGCTTACGATGCCTAAACAAGGGAGCTAACAAAGCTTACGATGCCTAGACAAGGGAGCTAACAAAGCTTAGGATGCATAGACAAGGGAGCTAACAAAGCTTATGATGCATAGAGAAGGGAGCTAACAAAGCTTAGGATGCCCAGACAAGGGAGCTAACAAAGCTAGGATGCCTAGACAAGGGAGCTAACAAAGTTTAGGACGCCTAGACAAGGGAGCTAACCAAACTTAGGATGCCTAAACAAGGGAGCTAACAAAGCTTACGATGCCTAGACAAGGGAGCTAACAAAACTTACGATGCCTAAACAAGGGAACTAACAAAGCTTACGATGCCTAGACAAAGGAGCTAACAAAACTTACGATGCCTAAACAAGGGAGCTAACAAAGCTTACGATGCCTAAACAAGGGAGCTAACAGAGCTTTGATGCCTAGACAAGGGAGCTAACAAAGCTTACGATGCCTAAACAAGGGAGCTAACAAAGCTTACGATGCCTAGACAAGGGAGCTAACAAAGCTCAGGATGCCTAGACAAGGGAGCTAACAAAGCTTACGATGCTTAAACAAGGGAGCTAACAAAGCTTAGGATGCCTAGACAAGGAAGCTAACAAAGCTTACGATGCCTAAACAAGGGAACTAACAAAGCTTAGGATGCCTAGACAAGGGAGCTAAAAAGCTTAGAATGCATAGACAAGGGAGCTAACAAAGCTTAGGATGCCCAGACAAGGGAGCTAACAAAGCTTAGGATGCTTAGACAAGGGAGCTAACAAAGCTTAGGATGCCTAGACAAGGGAGCTAACAAAGCTTACGATGCCTAAATAAGGGAGCTAACAAAACTTAGGATGCCTAGACAAGGGACCTAACAAAGCCTACTGGGGCTACAGAAGAAGGATAGATGGGGGTAGAAAATACAATTTAAATCGGCTCCGGCAAACATGAGGAGATGCAGCAAAGTGTGTGGGATTAAGACAAGAAAGTTGGGCATGAGTAGGAGAAACAGAAATAGGTAGCAGCTCGTAGGTGGAAATGCAAAGTACTTTGAAGAAAGCTGAATTTATCCTTGATTCAAGGTGGGTTGGGATAGCTGGTCTGGAAAATAAGGCCCTATTCCAAAGCTTTCCGTGATCGTTCATCAGAAAACAGAAACGGAGTGCAAGTTACAGAAATGTCTCTTTGTCCGTGATGGTCTCCCTGGCAGAAGCTCCCGGCGACAGGTGTCAGTGAACTCTTGGATATGTCGTTCAGATTCTGGCGAAACCTATCCCCTAAGCGTAAGCCAGTCTCCTCTACATACTTCATATCACAACGCCTACATGTAACTGTAATCAGAGACTGGCATTCCCCAACTCCAAGCATTCCCATACCTGCTCCGCCTTCCGTTCCAGCACCCACTGAAGTGTGCGTCTGCTGATGGAGCCAGCTACACACTTTCCCTCTAAAGGAAAAAAAGTCGACTTCCTTCTTTCCCCAATTCGATCATCCCCCTGATGTGATTGTTGTCTTTCAACCCGAGGTCACCCTCATACGAAGCCTATCCCAGGTGATTTATGCAGGGGATGAGTGCTGATGCCGACCACGGTGAGATAAGCCTTGACCTGTGTAACGTTAAATCTGATCCCAGTGCCAGGCTGGCCCAGAAGATAACGCATGGCCACAGTCGGAGTATCTGTCACCTAACCCAGGACAGGAAATATAAACGTGCTCACACTAAACATAAACATTTCAACTTCAGTCTTCAATATCCTTCCCGTGCCGTTAAATGTCACATGGGGTCGCATGGTAGCTTGCCAAGTTTTCCTGTTTTCGGCGAGCTTTTCAACCTCATCAAGGGATTTTATGCCTATTAATTTGGCCTCTTTTAACAATGTCCTCTTCAGAGTTTCATGTGGTCTGCCTCTTTTTCTTTAGCCTGTTGTGTTCCACTTGATAGCTTGTTTTGGGATTCTCTGATCGTTTCTTTTCATCACATGACCAACATATGTCCATCTTCTTTTCCTGATCACCCATGAGACTGGTTGTTGTTCAGTCATCTGTCTTATCTCTGCATTGTTCTTGAATTCATTCCACTTGATGGCGAATATTTTCCTTAGGCATTTGTTTTCAAAAGAGTCTAATTTCTTGTCTATTTCTGTAGTTGTTTTCCAGCTTTCGCATGCATAAATGAGGGTGGATATTACATTTGAATTGAATAGTCTTAACTTGGTTTTTGTGCTTATAACTTTTGAATGCCATATGTTCTCAAGATTTTTGATGGTCAGTGGTGCTTTTGCAATTCTAATTCTAACTTCCTTTCTGGTGTCACCATCCTGGTCTGTGTAGTTGCAGAGGTATGCAAAATGGTTTACTTCTTCAACAGCTGTTCCTTCTAAGTATATTTTTCATTTGTAAAATAAGCAAACAAAAAACTTAAACTTTAAACTAAATCTAAATAAACTGGACACTAAGCATAAATTTTTGCTTTAAACATTAAGTGAGTTGAATATTTATTAAACTAAGCACACAACCGAAGAAAAGTTTGCAAATTAAACTTTAGACTTACATTAAACTGAGTTAACATTATGGCAGAAACCCAACATATAACAACTTTACTTCATTCATTCTCTTAGACTTCAAAAGATCCAGGACCTCTGCATATCATGCCATCGACTTCTAACTTCCCGCCATCTGTACAGTTCGTTTTCTGAACATATTCGCTCTATTATTCTTCAGATTACTTCACTAAACGATATTTAACCAACACTTTCACGACTAAAGAAATGATTTGTCATTGGTCAAATATCACCCAGGGTGGAATCGATTATTAATCTTTATTAAATACAGACAGAATGTTTATACGGGCGCTGAGCAAAGACTAGGCCCAGCATAATTAAAACTGTACGTGCCAAAAACTCGCTTAAAAAATGGCCAGAAGAGTTCTTAGGTCACAGTAAACATTTCCGTCCATCATTTTAATACTTTCTGGTTTCTGTAGTCTACACACACGCGTGTAACATCTCCTTCGGTCTTCTCGCCACACAAAATATCCTTTTCTATTCAGTCAGTCAGTCATTTGCATGTTCCTTGCAGAACTTTGCCTCCCTAACAGCTCTCCTGTAGGCCTCTCGGTTATAAGCAAGATGGCCTACTGCTGATGCATCCATTTGCAGATTACCAACGATGTCTTGTAGCATCTTCGCCTTGGTCTTCTCTCTTTCTTTTTCCCATTATGTACCCTTCCAAGAAGGTCTTCTCTAAATTCTCAAGACGTTTAGTGTGTCCAAAATATTTAAGTTTTCTCTGTTTAATCCTCTTCAATAGCGAGCCTTCTTCAATATTAAGTTCTTATAGTATAGATATATTTGTTCTTTTTTTTGTCCATGATATTTGAAGAACTCTTCTGTAGCATTTACATTCAAAGGCATTTATGTGTTTCTCAGCTATTTTGTTAAGTGTCCAGGTCTCACAGGCATATGTTGCGATGGGAAATATGCGTGCCATTAAAAATCTTATTTTTGTAGTTCTCTCTGTTCCTCTCCACAGCTTCTTTAGTTGTTTTACTTTCTGAAGAGCGAGAGATCTTTTTAAATTGTTTTTTTTTTAAAATATGATGTTCAGGAAATTTTCAACATCTCGCCACGTCATCACAATGTTATCTCTAATTTTCTCTGTTTTGTCTAATAATCTCCCACTACTTCGCACGTTATTCATCGTATATTGACATTCTTTTTGTGCAAGAAGACAGTTTAGAAGCTTTTGTGGATTTTTTCCCAGAACATTCTGACTAGCGGCTGAGTTTACCGAAGTTTTGCTGTTCTTCTAAGAAAAAAATCATTTATATTCTGTTTTCCCGAGATTTGTAATCACACATCAGTTCCGTGCCACGTGACCATGTCCGTTATGTTTGTTTTGTTCATGCAGTTACTGGTATCTCAGATCTGTTGTACTTCTTGTTTCTTGTAATCTATCTATCTATCTATCTATCTATCTATCTATCTATCTATCTATCTATCTATCTATCTATCTATCTATCTATCTATCTATCTATCTATCTATCTGTCTGTCTGTCTGTCTGTCTGTCTATCTGTCTGTCCTTCCGTCCGTCCGTCTCTCTTTCCGTCCGTCCGTCCGTCCCTCTGTCTGTCTGTCTGTCTGTCTGTCTACCTACCTACCTAGTCTGTCTGTCTGTCCTTCTGTCTATCTGTCCGTCTGTCCGTCCGTCCGTTCTCTTTTTGTCCTTTCCTTTAGCTTTCCAGTGATTGTCAAGTATGTTAAGATCAAGATTCTCTCCCCTGACATATTACCAAAGTCTGAAAAATGACGAATCGAAGCAATTTTTTTACTTTCCAAAGTTCACAAAATTTTGTAGGAAAAGATGGAATAAACTAAGAAGGTGAAGGTAGCCCTGTCATGTCATAAAGAAACTATGGGACACTATGTTAGTGCCCATATTTTCCTTGATCTGTCAGCATACAATACACTCATATGGCCAATAACATCATCCGGGTCGCATTTCACTTCCTCTGTTTTTGGAAAGGTCAGGTACCCGTTTCTACAGCTGGTTGACTGGGACGCTTCTGGCTGGACTTAAACCATCGACCTCCGCATGAAGGATTAATGTACTAACCACTTCGCTACATGTAGCAGTATATTAGAATAAGTACAAAGTGATCGGGAAAACCCGATCATTTGGTTGTCACCTGGATAGAAAAAAGCACCGTGCAACACTTGAACTAGCAGACGACAAGGAGTAGCAGACGAGATTACAAACAGTTAGGACCGGCAGGAGTGAGAAATGTTTGAATAGAAGGAACTAGTTGGGTTAGCTTTCGAGTGAGAAAGTCGCAGTTCTTGTCTTGGCTACATGGTAAACTATCTTCTGGAAACATACCAAGAAACCCAAACAGCAATCATGGAAAGTCAAATAGGAAAAAGATCTGGTGGTGAGTCCCCCAGGTCAGATAGATCTAATTTTAACACTGGGGAAGAGTGTGAGGCAGAGGTCAGTACTAGTAATTGTGATGACGGACAAAATCCTGACAGTGTTACCAAGGAAAACCCCTGCATCAAACTAAAAAGAAAAATAAGAGTAGGAACATGGAATGTAAGAAGTATGTATGAGGGAAAATATCAAGTACGGTATAGAAGTGAAGAACCGTTTCGAAATCCTGATGGCTGTACAGGAGGAGATGACACCAGATGAATTGGCTACGCAGGCCAAAGATATCTTAATAACAACAGCTAAAGATATGGTTCCAGTAAAGAAAACACAAAAGAATGGATGGATTACAGCAGGTACACTAGAACTGATAAAACAACGTAGAGAAATGAAGACGCAATGGAAGTGATAAACAACAACAAAGAGAAATATAAAACTTTAACAAAAGAAGTACGAAGAAACATAAGAAAAGACAAAAAACAATACATTCAAGATTGTTGTGAAAGAATAGAAGAACATCAGAAGTGTGGAAGAGATAGTGAAATGTTTAAAGAAATGAAGACATTGACGAGAAATGTCACACCTAAGCTAAATGTAATTTGTAATCAGATGGGGAATACCTTGATAAAGACAGAGGAAAATCTAGAAAGATGGAAGGAATATTGCAAAGGAATGTATGAAACAACCGACTATGGAAACAGAAATCAACAGTGTGAATTATTATTGGAGGAGAAAGAACCCGAACCGACAATAGAAGAAGTTTTATGGGCAACAAAGAATCTGAAAAATGGTAAATCACCAGGATGTGATGAGATAACAGCTGAATTTATTAAAGCAGGAGGAAAGGAATGTACAACAATCTATCATGCACTGTGCAAAAAGATATGGCATTCAGGTATTTGGCCAAAAGAATGGAAAAGAACTGTATTCATACCACTGTCAAAAAAAGGGTAACCTGAAACTATGCACCAACTACAGAACTGTTGCCCTGATTAGTCATGCCAGTAAAATTCTGTTAAAAATCATAATGGGTAGACTTCAACAGAAAATAGAAGAAGAAGTCAATCTGGTCCAAGCTGGTTTCAGGCAAGGAAGAGGATCAAGAGATCATATATTCAATCTAAGATTAATAATAGAGAAAAGCAGAGAGTTTAATGTGAATCTATATTTATCCTTTATAGACTACTCAAAGAGCTTAATATTGAAGAAGGCTGGCTAGTAAAGAGGATTAAAGAGAGAAAACTTAAATATTTTGGACACATTAAACGTCATGATAATGAGAAGACCATATTGGAAGGATACATAATAGGAAAAAGAAAAAAAAGGAAGACCAAAACGAAGAAGGCTGCAAGAAATCGTTGACGATCTGCAAATGGACGCAGCAGCAGCAGGCCATCTTGCTCACAACCGAGAGGCCTACAGGAGTGCTGTTTGGGAGGCAAAGTTCCTCAAGGGACATGCAAATGAATGAATGAATGAGACTACTCAAAGGCATTTGATTGTGCACAACACCAGAAACTTTGGGAAATAATGGAAAAAATGGGATTTCCAACACATGTGACAGAATTAACATCACTGCTGTATCTAGACCAACAAGCAGCAGTAAGAATAAATGGTGAAACAACAACTTGGTTTGACATAAAACAAGGGGTCTGTCAGGAGTGCATATTGTCGCCTTAATTATTTAACTTGTATACTGAAAATATAATGAGGAATGTTGGAGAAGATGTAGACAAAGAATATTACAATGCCATAACAACTGTAGGTTATGAAATACCAGAGATTAGATATGCTGATGACACAGTATTACTGTCCACAACACAAAGAGGAATGGAAAAACTAATTATGTCAGTCCGTAAGAACAGCGAAGAGCAGAACCTCTGTCTTAATGCAAAGAAAACTAAATTGATGACAACTGACAAAACAACCAAGGCAGCTGAAATATGTATCAATGAGGAAAAATTGGAAGAAGTGGAGAGTTTTGAATATCTTGGATCACTGCTAACTAATACCCCTGCTGGCGAGATTCTTCAGCTGCCGTGCGTGGAGCGGTGCTCCTCCCGGCCAATGAAGAAAGATGCAAATGGGGTTGCCGCGGAGCACCACTGCGGAAAAGATGGTAAAAAGGATAAAGCGAAGCAAACAGTCAAATCACGGCATCTTTGGTCTGGAGGTCGGCCACGTCCTGAGTGCAGTCATATCGGGTGAAATGCATGAACCGGCTTATCCCAGAGGTTAAGACACTGGCGAGACTCTTCGAATGCCGCGCGTGGAGTGAAGCTCCTTCCGGTCAAGGAAGAAACTGCGGAAAAGAAATAAAGGTTGCTGTGCGGCGCCGATGTCAAAAGGTGAAGGAAAGGATAAAGTGAAGTTTAATCGGTATGTCCAGTATTATCGCTACGAGAGCTACACATACCACGGCACCTGTGCTCTAGAGGCCGGCCGCGTCCGAAATACACCTACACTGGTGAATTATGCCTAAACCGGCACACACCAGGGGTGAATCTTGAAGGCTATGTATGTCACAGTACCTTTGCTCTAGAGGTCGGTCACGTCCCAAACACGCCCATACTGGGATAATATGCCTAAACCGGCTCAACCCAGGGGTGGAAGTCACTAGTGGCGAGGATTCGTCCTCCTGGACAAAAGCTCTATCCTGTTCACAACTAGGAAGGGTAGCGGCCACGACCACAAAATGCTGAAGTCGAAGACACTGGACCAGGGCAGTCTAGATAGGCAACCACCTCTCACCCGGCGGGGATGTTTGCGTATCCTAATCATGCTGAGGTTTTCCGGTGAGAAAGTCTAACTCTGGACTGGACGGGCAACCACCTCTCACCTGGCGGTGATACATGGGTATCTCAAAACACGTCGAAGTTTTCCGGTGAGAAGGTCCAACTCTGGCCTGGGTGGGCTACCACCTCTCACCCAGCGGGGATGCACTGATATCCTAAACACGTCGAGGTCTTCCGGTGAGAAAGTCCAACTCTAGACTAAACTGGTGCAACGAAAACCACGGTGCCACGCAATCCGCTTCCGAGACCCACCAAGAATACAGGCTAAAGCCCTGGGATACTCTGAACCTCTTTTGGTCCTCTCGGGGAGACCACGTGACCTAACGAGGACCACAGGCGTAAATTCAGTAGGATCACAGTGCGGTCTTGGTGGTAGAAGCGAACGAAGAAGAAGAATACTACTAACTAATAATGGGGATACAATGAGGGAAATTAAAAGGAGGACATCTATCGCTCTTCAGAAAGTAAAACAAATAAAGAATCTGTGGAGAGGAACAGACAGAACTACAAAAATAAGATTTTTAAGGGCATGCATCTTTCCCATCGTAACATATGCCTGTGAGACCTGGATACTTAATAAAACAGCTGAGAAACACATAAATGCCTTTGAATGTAAATGCTACAGGAGAGCTGTTTGGGAGGCAAAGTTCGCAAGGGACATGCAAATGAATGAATGAACATGAGTAGTAGTATTGTCAGCATGTTTGTATGATGGGCTAGATATATTTGTAACATGTTGTCCCCTGGGATAAAGTTTTGCGTAGTTGATGTATACCAGAGCTATAAGTTTTGAATTGTTGTATCATGATTCTGTGTAATGTCCTTCCTAATTGAATTCTATAAATTGTGAGTATGGACATTTTGCATATTATCTTTGTAAGTTTTTTTTTCCCTTCCAACGGCAAACCGGTTCTTGCCGGAAGTCTGTTTATGTTATCTTGTCACCTGCCGTATGGCAGCAGTCTTGCTTATCACCATCTACACATCCGCATCTTCTCACCAATAAAGTTTATGTGAATTTGTCAATCGTCAGTTGTCTGTTGACCACTATAATCGCCAGTTGTCTGTTGACCACTATAATCGCCAGTTGTCTGTTGACCACTATAATCGCCAGTTGTCTGTTGGCCACTATAATCGCCAGTTGTCTGTTGACCGCTATAATCGCCAGTTGTCTGTTGACCGCTATAATCGCCAGTTGTCTGTTGACCGCTATAATCGCCAGTTGTCTGTTGACCGCTATAATCGCCAGTTGTCTGTTGACCGCTATAATCGCCAGTTGTCTGTTGACCGCTATAATCGCCAGTTGTCTGTTGACCGCTATAATCGTCAGCAGTTTTGTCTGAGAGAATCTGACGTCCCAGTTGTTGATATTGTTTGGTGTCGGATTGCCTGGGTTGCGTGTTTAATCAGCGCTTAACTAAAACGCAAAAAGTAAAGTTCCAAAGAAATAAGTACTCTATGTGACACTAAACAAAATTAAAAATTCTTCAGTGGTTCTCAACCACAGTTCATCTAGGCAGCCACTCTCTCTTATTCTAGAAGATGTTCAGATACAGATATACGGCTTCACTGATGCCATGTTGGCCCACTAGTAATATGTCACATTAAAGAATTCTATTGCATACACCAACTAAGAACGGGTACGACATTTTTAATCTGCTGCAGATTGCAAATATCCGACGTCGCAACAGATGACCAGAAAATCGATTTTTGTAGGCATTCTCTGTAAAAACCAAGACTTATAGAAAATATCGAGTTCTCTTGAAATTTTGAAAACAAACAGTAAAATGCAGCAAACAAGTAGTTAAAGAAATAATTTCAGCATGCAGATCACGCCTGTACCTGGCCAGTGTGAAATGATTGGTTGAAAGTTCACGTAGCACTGCAGGTTAGATTTGTGCACACAAGTGGGTATGTACATACATGGGCACATAGACATGCGACAGGCAGCATATAAACTGGTATATAGACATGCACGATAGGTCTGAACACCTTCACTACATCGGCACGATAGGTCTGAACACCTACACTACATCGGCACGATGTTAAAGCTCTTTGGTACCTTCACTCTATCGCGACGACAGGTCCGAACACCTTCACTCTATCGACACGACAGGTCTGAACACCTTCATTAAATCGGCACAACAGGTCTGAATACCTTCATTACATCGGTACGACATTATTGAACACCTTCACTACATCGGCACGACAGGTCTGAAACCTTCACTACATCGGCTGCAAAGAACATCTTCTCGGAGTTGTAATACAACAATCATTCCTCCCCCCCCCCACACCCCCCGTCGCCTCTCTCTTGCTCTCTCTCTCTCTCTCTCTCTCTCTCTCTCTCTCTTTCTCACACACATACACACATACAAACATTATCCTTAGAGCACACAAGAAAGCAAAAATACAAATATTCGTCTTATATCAATTCTTATTCTTATCTATAATTCCCTCGGTGTGTAATCATCATCATCATCATCATCTTCTTCTTCATCATCATCATCTTTCCTTTCATTGACCTGCATTTTTCCTTGCTACAAAACGCTCGCAGACTGATCAGTCAAATTACCATCTTACACACAGATTGTGGCCAGAAACAGGCGTCCTATAAAAATGGTCACCTGATACAGTGGTGCTGAGAAGAATATGGGCGGGGCATACACGACAACTTTCAACAACTGAAACGAAACGTGAAACCCACAAACAAGGGATTTCTATCACGAGTACGTAATCCGAGTGGATAATACAATCAAGGAGGAGGGGCTTAGGGCTTGAATAATATAATAACAATAACAGGATGAGAATAATACAGTGAAGAGAATACTGTCTTCTCAGGCGAAGTCTTTTGGGTTGCAGACAGGCTACCGACATCTTTCAGTGTTCCTTGTTCTGTTGACGCGCTGTGACATATTTCATGGAACTAACTCATGGGTAGTAGCTTATTTCTTCATCTACTGACAGCTTGTGTGATCTGTGGTGTCCTTCGTCTCGCCGTGGAAGTATATCACTTTGCATATCTGGATACATTTCTTTTCTCAGGCCAAGACGTTGGGTTTCCATTCAAATACCGATTCAAGAGATGCTTCATGATGTAGCATTATGAGATTTTTCTTTGTTGTTTCCCTTGCTTCTCAGAATTGTGTTACTATTGAGCCGATTTCTTTTGACTCTCGAAGCTTGCTGAAAGAAAGGTGACTCTTACACGAGAGCAAGAAACACAAAAATGAATACATGAAACACAGAAATAAACACATAAACAAGCATATGAAACTAAACAAAAGTATGAAACACAGAAATGAAAAAAGTATGAAAAACTCTAACAAATTTTAAAACTGAGAACCGCGAAAAAAAATTGTTGACAAATTTATCTTTGAACACTTTGTATCTTCTCACCTTCGTGACCCGTGATCTACAATAAGTTGTGTTCAAACAGTTACCAAACTTTCTTCACCTGTCCGTCCAAATAGCAACTAACACAAACAAATAAGAGGAAAAAAAAATTATCCGGTTATCTAGCGATTGAGAAAGGAGGCGTGGCCAGTACTGGTTTGTAATTTCGATCATTTTCTCCCATTGTAGTGATACACAGCTATTGTGAATGTTAACTTTGTGAACATTTCTGCACTGGATAGTCCTGGAATGTAAGTCCGCGGGCACAAACGGAAGAGAAATGTTACATCTATTTTCAAGGTCAGAAGATTTTAATTTTGTATTTCAAGCTTTCGTTTTATGGAGCTCAAGACAAGCCAAAAAGCTTGAAGCAATGACCTACAGAGAGTTTTATGTTCTTGTTTTTCCCTTCTTTATTATAGCTGAGAGTGAACGGAAGATCCACTGGTATCTTAGTGGCTTTGCCTCCTCCTCGTTTATATTATGCATTCATTATTTTTTAACATTCGTAGGCAGAACAAAATCTATCTGGGTAGAGTGCTAACTTTCTAGCCAGAGCGCCATCTTTCTGGGTAGCGTGTTAACTTTCCAGTCAGAGAGCCATCTTTCTGGGTAGAGTGCTAACTCTCTGGTCAGAGCGACATTTTACTGGATAGAGTGTTAACTTTCTGGTCAGAGCTTCATCTTTCTGGGTAGAGTGTTAACTTTCTGGTCAGAGCTTCATCTTTCTGGGTAGAGTGTTAACTTTCTAGTCAGAGCTTCATCTTTCTGGGTAGAGTGTTAACTTTCTAGTCAGAGCTTCATCTTTCTGAGTAGAGCGCTAACTTTCTAGTCAGACAGCCATCTTTCTGGGTAGAGTGCCAACTTTCTGGTCAGAGCTTCATCTTTCTGGGTAGAGTGTTAACTTTATAGTCAGAGCGTCATCTGTCTAGGTAGAGTGTTAACTTTCTAGTCAGAGCTTCATCTTTTTTGTGTAGCATCTTTCTGGGTAGGCAGTCATTTTCGTCACCTTTCCGAGGAGAGCACTAATTCTGGAAAAATTGTTTATGACAAACGCCTGCTCTCCCATCCAACATCCATTGCTGCATTTATAACAGAAAATGATGACACAAAACATTCAGGAATTGGTCATAATCATTATTATGGCAATTTCATTCCTTTGCATGTCCCTTGCGGAACTTTGCCTCCCAAACAGCACTCCTGTAGGCCTCTCGGTTGTGAGCAAGATGGCCTGCTGCTGCTGCATCCATTTCCAGATCATCAACGATGTCTTGCAGCCATCTTCGTTTCGGTCTTCCTCTTTTTCTTTTTCCCATTATGTATCCTTCCAATACGGTCTTCTCTAAATGGCAATAAACGATCAAAATAAAATTCTCGCTTACAACAGCAGGAAATCCGGAACTACATCTTCTTTGTTGAGGCCCCCCTCCCCTCTTTTCACAGCAGAAAACAGGAGCATTTATGGTCTTTTCTCACGCATTATGCTGTTTACCCTTTAACCTCTCACGTGTTATGAAGTTTACCCTTTAACCTCTCACATATTATGATGTTTATCCTTTAACCTCTCACATATTATGATGTTTACCCTTTCACCTTTTAATATTTTATTTTGTTTCCCGCACTGAAGATTCCTCCCAAGATTCTCAGAAATTCTAGAAATGCACTTAGGACAGATCCTTAGGACCTCCGATGAAAGTATCTCCTTCAGCGTGCAGTAACTGATGACACAAGTTCTTTGTTGGTTGACCATCAGTCTTTAACTCTGGATGAATCATTCTTTTTTCGGCGTCCCAAGATTGACATGAGACAGCCGAGTCTACCAACTGGTCTGCTCTTTCAGTTCCCCCAACACCTGCATGGCCTGACACCAAAAATAAAGCTCAGTTGATGGATCTGTGACATTCGAACCGCTGTTCTCTTAGATAGCCAGCCTGAGTTTATATCACTCAAGGTACATGTCTGTCTGTAGTCTTGGGACTTGAGCCAGCTCAGAGCTTTGGCATGTTCATCAACTCACTCAAGGTACATGTCTGTCTGTAGTCTTGGGACTTGAGCCAGCTCAGAGCTTCTGTCACAGCCATGGTTTCTATTGTGAGCCTGCTTGTTGTTGCAGTAAAAGCGCCCCTGGCTTCTTTAGCTGTTCTGACATTTGAGTTGACTGTAACGACCCAGGAAAACCTCGTGTCCTGAACCATTAATCCATCTGTGTAAACAGCAGCGTCGCCATCTCTGATGTTTTCATTAATTAGTGTTTGGTCCCGTAAGTCTCTAGCGAGTGGGGACTCCAAGGTTGTGGATGGATGGATGTTACGCTAGGCAGCTGTGACAAATCTTCGTCTTATCTTGCCTCCTTCCTCATATCCCTCTCAGTGTTGATGGGACAAACAGACGTCTAAATAGAACTGGGCAGTTTGACTTCATCTTATCTTATATCTTATATCCTTCCCGTGCCGTTAGACGTCACATAGGGCTCGCAAAGTAGTTCGCCAATTTTTCCTGTCTTCGGCGAGTCTTTCAACCTCATCAAAGGATTTTATGCCTGTTAACTTGGCCTCTCTTAATAATGTCCTCTTCAGAGTTTCACGCGGTCTGCCCCTTTTTCTTCGGCCTGTTGTGTTCCACTTGATAGCTTGTTTTGGGATTCTCTGATCATTTCTTCTCATCAAGTGACCAACATATGTCCATCTCCTTTTCCTGATCACCCGTGAGACTGGTTGTTGTTCAGTCATCTGTCTTATCTCTGCATTGTTCTTGAATTCGTTCTACTTGATGCCGAGTATTTTCCTTAGGCATTTGTTTTCAAAAGAGTCTAATTTCTTTTCTATTTCTTTAGTTGTTTTCCAGCTTTCGCATGCATAAATGAGGGTGGATATTACATTTGAATTGAATAGTCTTAACTTGGTTTTTGTGCTTATAACTTTTGAATTCCATATGTTCTCAAGATTCTTGAAGATTGATGCTGCTTTTGCAATTCTGATCCTAACTTCCTTTCTAGTGTCACCATCCTGGTCTATGTAGCTGCCAAGGTATGCAAATTGATTGACTTCTTCAATATCTGTCCCTTCTATGTGTATTTTTCCATTTTGATTGATGGGAATTTTCATTATTTTTGTTTTGTCCTTGTTAATTTCAAGTCCTATTTTGCTAGCCAGTGAAGATAGGCTATCTGTTTTTTCTTGCATGGAATTCACATTATTACTGATAAGAGTTATGTCATCAGCAAAATCAAGATCTTCTAGTTGGGTCCCATGCACTTCATATATGACTTCATATAACAGGATATTTTGGTTTTCCCGCCATCTCTTCCGTGGCTGGCCTCCCCATCTTTTCCCTACAAATCTTAGCTTGAATGTTGTCTGTGATATACTGTCTGGTGGCAACCGTGTAACATGGCCCAACCATTTGACTTGCTGTTTCTGGATATAGTGCACTACTGATGTTACTCCAGCCTTTGTCCTGATGGTGTCAGTTTTAATTTTGTCTCTTCTTGTTATATTTTGTATCCTCCTTAAAAACTCATTTTTGCCGTCACGATTTTCCTCCATGAGCTGTAGTTTACTAGAATTAGTTTCTTTGTTTCTGAGTTGATTTTCTTCCATGAGCTGTAGTTTACTAGAATTAATTTCTTTGTTTCTGAGTTGATTTTCTTCCATGAGCTGTAGTTTACTAGAATTAATTTCTTTGTTTCTGAGTTGATTTTCTTCCATGAGCTGTAGTTTACTAGAATTAGTTTCTTTGTTTCTGAGTTGATTTTCCTCCATGAGCTGTAGTTTACTAGAATTAATTTCTTTGTTTCTGAGTTGATTGCCAGATAAACAGATGTTACCAGATACAGAGAAACAGATGTTACCAAATACAGAGAAACAGATGTTACCAGATACAGAGAAACAGATATTGCCAGATACAGAGAAACAGATGTTCCCAGATACAGAGAAACATATGTTCCCAGATACAGAGAAACAGATGTTCCCAGATACAGAGTTCGCAATGAAGGCTAATAGAACTGAGTCTAAGAAATCTGAACTTAGCTATTACAAATAAACTGGATATTGTGTCACACTCATTGTAACGTGTTAAATACTGTGTCACACTGATCAAGGCACAATAAATATTATATAAACTAAACATTACAATACATATTATATGACACTAGCATTACAATACATATTGCATGACACTAAACATTACAATACATATTACATGACACTTTATTCATGACACTAAACATTTCAAGACACTAATCATTACAATAAATTTTACATGACACTAACCATTACAATACATATTACATGACACTAAACATTGCATTATTCTTTTAAATTAATTATGACAGATTAAATATTCTACCAAACTGACTACAGACCATTAAACTTTTCAGCACTTAAGCAATCTCAGAAAGATATACAACCTTCCTACTGATCTCACAAAGCTGTGGAGCTCTCTTTCTGATCTCACAAAGATATATAGCTCTCCTATTGATCTCACAAAGATATATAGCTCTCCTATTGATCTCACAAAGATATAGAGCTCTCCTATTGATCTCACAAAGTTATGTAGCTCTCCTATTGATCTCACAAAGATATAGAGCTCTCCTATTGATCTCTCAAAGTTATAGAGCTCTCTTTCTGATCTCAAAAAGATATATAGCTCTCCTATTGATCTCACAAAATTATGTAGCTCTCCTATTGATCTCACACAGCTATGGAGCTTTCCTATTGATCTCACAAAGGCATTAAGCTCTCTTTCTGATCTCACAATGGTATAGAGCTCTCCTATTGGTCTCACAAAGATATGTAGCTCTCCTATTAATCTCACAAAGATATGGAGCTATTCTATTGATCTGACAAAGATATGTAGCTTTCTTTTTGATCTCACAAAGGTATATAGCTCTCCTATTGATCTCACAAATGTATGTTGATCTCTTTTTGATCTGACAAAAATATGTAACTCCCCTCCCCAACTGACCTTACAAAGAGTGATTTTTCTCTTGTCACATCTAAAAAGACATATAACTGTCCCGTCAGTTTCCGAAGGCGTGATTTTCTGCTATCACATATCACAAAGATGTATAACTTATCTGTCACATTTCATAAAGATACGTAACTCTTCTATCACACTTTGCAGACATGTTACTCTAGAAACAGTCTCAGAAAAACCTGACTCTCACCAATGGATTTCGTAAAGACCTGTAACTCGCCTATCACATCTCACAAAGACCTGTCACTCGTCTATTACATCTCACAAAGACCTGTAACTCGTCTATTACATCTCACAAAGACCTGTCATTCGCCTATCACATCTCACAAATACCTGTCACTCGCCTATCACATCTCACAAAGACCTGTCACTCGCCTATCGCATCTCACAAAGACCTGTCACTCGCCTATCGCATCTCACAAAGACCTGTCACTCGTCTATCACATCTCACAAAGACCTGTAATTCGTCTGTCACATCTCATAAAGACCTGTAATTCGTCTATCACGTCTCACAAAGACCTGTTTATAATCTTGCACTGCCGTTGCTCTCCAGACGTGCGACTCTCTCTGTTCCGTACATCTTGGTCGTGCTGATCGTGTCAGGGGCGTGGAGCCTTTCAAACTTCTTTGTAAAATACAAGAATGCATATTCCAACTCGGGTTATGGCCGGTACTGCTTCGATCTCAGCCAATACAAGCCGACCTGTGGGTGGAAACTGTACGTGTATACGCCGGTACCCTTCAACAGACTAGATGTAAGCTCATTGTTTGTACTAGAGTTTGTAGTGAATGTTAGTTTGCTTGTCTTATAGACTGTCGGTGAAGTTAGGCTAGAACATGTGATATACATCTATACAGGGTAAGACGTACACTACGACTAGGATGTGTTAGTCTAAGGTCCAGATGTGTTAGTCTAAGGTCAAGATGTGTTAGTCTAAGGTCCAGATGTGTTAGTCTAAGGTCCAGATGTGTTAGTCTAAGGTCCAGATGTGTTAGTATAAGGTCCAGATGTGTTAGTCTAAGGTCCAGATGTGTTAGTCTAAGGTCCAGATGTGTTAGTCTGGTGTCTTGATGTATTAGTCTGAGGTGTTGTTGTATTAGTCTGATGTCTTGATGTGTTAGTCTGAGGTATTAATGTGTTAGTCTGGGTTGCTGATGTTTTAGTCTGAGGTCTTGATGTGTTAGTCTGGGGTGTTGGTGTGTTAGTCTGGGGTCTTGATGTATTAGTCTTGGGTGTTGGTGTGTTAGTCTGGGGTCTTGATGTATTAGTCTTGGGTGTTGGTGTGTTAATCTGGGGTCTTGATGTGTTATTCTGGGGTGTTGATGTGTTAGTCTGGGGTCTTGATGTATTAGTCTTGGGTGTTGGTGTGTTAGTCTGGGGTCTTGATGTATTAGTCTTGGGTGTTGGTGTGTTAATCTGGGGTCTTGATGTGTTATTCTGGGGTGTTGATGTGTTAGTCTTGGGTGTTGATGTGTTAGTCTGGACATGTAAGACGAAAAAGAGATAAGCGTGAGAACGTCACAGAGTGATGATAACGAAGTGAATAATATTAAGTAAACTTAACACACTGTCGATAACAGCCAAATATATGACAATGATTATAGCAGATAGATTGTACTTGTACTGTCTCTCTGTAACTTCGAGCTGGTGTTCTTTGCAGCCGATGTAATGAAGGTGTTGAGGTACAGCATCGTATCTGCGTGGGAGCGGGTTATGGCAGCTATTTGTCCAGAACCGGAGTACAGCTAAGAAAAGCAGGGGGTGTACAATGCTTCTTTAGCAGACTCCACCACCATGTTGAACTTTGGCCATCCCTGCCCCGTTAGCCAAGCTAAGCCTGTTCCTATGACTACCAACGGAGAGGTGGGATAGGGTCTTGGTCAGCTGTGGCTCGCTGATTGCCTCATCGGACAGCGTCTTCCTAGTAGCTAGATAAATCACATTAATTAACAGCAGAAGCTGAACAATTCACAGACATGGAAGAAACCTGAACATATCACACTGGTGCTAGAACGTGACACGCATGTAACACAAACAAGTGCAGACAACCTTACCGAAACTTGCATCACTGATAATGACAGCATGACTCTGAAGTGCGAGAAAGGAGTAAAAAGAAAAGATGAATATAGACATGTTTACCAGTCAGTCAGTCAGTCATTTGCATGTCCCTGGCGGAACTTTGCCTCCCTAACAGCTCTCCTGTAGGCCTCTCGGTTGTAAGCAAGATGGCTTGCTGCTGATGCATCCATTCGCAGATTATCAACGATGTCTTGCTCCCATCTTCGACTTGGTCTTCCTCTCTTTCTTTTTCCAAGTATGTATCCTTCCATTTTTATCATTAATTGAAAATACAACTGGATACAAACTAGCCCGGTATTTGGGGGTGAAGTCATCACAAAATGTGAATCAGTAACATATCACATGGAGAAATGTACTGTAACAACTTTTAAGTGATACACAAAAATGTGCATACACTTCTATCTATCTATCTATCTATCTATCTATCTATCTATCTATCTATCTATCTATCTATCTATCTATCTATCTATCTATCTATCTATCTATCTGCCTGCCTGCCTGCCTACCTGCCTGCCTGCTTGCCTGCCTGCCTTTTTGTCTCGTCCCATCGGTGCCCAAGACACATGGGGCTGCTAGTAACAAAGAGTTCTCCATTTCTGTCAGTACTTTTCTATCTTCTTGGTTGTTTCCCAAGTCAGTACTTCGCTACCTTCTTGGTTGTCTCCCATGTCAGTACTTTGTTCACCAGCCTTTTCTCTAATGTACATCTCCACGTCTCTTTGTGTCGTCCCATGCTTACCTTGTGGAGTCCATAACAAAGCTGTTCGTAGCAAGGATTTCTGTTTCTGACACAATCATCTCAAGCTCATAGAAGAAAGTGCTACAAATGAAGATTTTTAAAAAATTACTTCATCTCAAGACTGTATGACGATGATATGTCATCTCAAGAACATATGACGGATGATAGGTCATCTCAAGAACATATGACGGATGATAGGTCATCTCAAGAACACATGACGGATGGTAGGTCATCTCAAGAACATATGACGGATGATAGGTCATCTCAAGAACATATGACGGATGGTAGGTCGTCTCAAGAACATATGACGGATGGTAGGTCATCTCAAGAACACATGACGGATGATAGGTCACTAACATTTTTCAGGTGTTTGACTGCACGTACAACACTTCGGACAACTACACCTTCATCTTGCCCCGTTAGCCAAGCTAAGCCTGTTCCTATGACTACCAACGGAGAGGTGGGATAGGGTCTTGGTCAGCTATGGCTCGCTGATTGCCTCGTTGGACAGCGTCTTCCTAGTAGCTAGATAAATCACATTAATTAATTAATTCACAGACATGGAAGAAAGCTGAACATATCACACTGATGCTAGAATGTGACATGCATGTAACACAAACAAGTGCAGACAACCTTACCGAAACTTGCATCACTGATAATGACAGCATGACTCTGAAGTGCGAGAAAGGAGTAAAAAGAAAAGATGAATATAGACATGTTTACCAGTCAGTCAGTCAGTCAGTCATTTGCATGTCCCTGGCGGAACTTTGCCTCCCTAACAGCACCCCTGTAGGCCTCTCGGTTGTAAGCAAGATGGCTTGCTGCTGATGCATCCATTCGCAGATTATCAACGATGTCTTGCTCCCATCTTCGACTTGGTCTTCCTCTCTTTCTTTTTCCAAGTATGTATCCTTCCATTTTTATCATTAATTGAAAATACAGCTGGATACAAACTAGCCCGGTATTTGGGGGTGAAGTCATCACAAAATGTGAATCAGTAACATATCACATGGAGAAATGTACTGTAACAACTTTTAAGTGATACACAAAAATGTACATACACTTCTATCTATCTATCTATCTATCTATCTATCTATCTATCTATCTATCTATCTATCTATCTATCTATCTATCTATCTATCTATCTATCTATCTATCTGCCTGCCTGCCTGCCTACCTGCCTGCCTGCCTGCTTGCCTGCCTGCCTGTTTGTCTCGTCCCATCGGTGCCCAAGACACATGGGGCTGCTAGTAACAAGAGTTCTCCATTTCTGTCAGTACTTTTCTATCTTCTTGGTTGTTTCCCAAGTCAGTACTTCGCTACCTTCTTGGTTGTCTCCCATGTCAGTGCTTTATTCACCAGCCTTTTCTCTAATGTACATCTCCACGTCTCTTTGTGTCGTCCCATGCTTACCTTGTGGAGTCCATAACAAAGCTGTTCGTAGCAAGGATTTCTGTTTCTGACACAATCATCTCAAGCTCATAGAAGAAAGTGCTACAAATGAAGATTTTAAAAAAATTACTTCATCTCAAGACTGTATGACGATGATAGGTCATCTCAAGAACATATGACGGATGGTAGGTCATCTCAAGAACACATGACGGATGGTAGGTCATCTCAAGAACATATGACGGATGATAGGTCATCTCAAGAACACATGACGGATGGTAGGTCATCTCAAGAACATATGACGAATGGTAGGTCATCTCAAGAACATATGACGGATGATAGGTCATCTCAAGAACACATGACGGATGGTAGGTCATCTCAAGAACATATGACGGATGATAGGTCATCTCAAGAACATATGACGGATGGTAGGTCGTCTCAAGAACATATGACGGATGGTAGGTCATCTCAAGAACACATGACGGATGATAGGTCACTAACATTTTTCAGGTGTTTGACTGCACGTACAACACTTCGGACAACTACACCTTCATCTTGACCAGCAAGCCAAACGAGGGGGACTTTACCAGGGGGAAGAGCAACTGTACAAATATGAACTATTTTGGACCATTCGGGTAATTGTCTGTCTCTGTCTGTCTGTGCCTGTCTGTGTGTGTCTGTCTCTGTTTGTGTCTGTCTGTCTGTCTGTCTGCCTGCCTCCCTGTCTCTCTGAATAGCATCTCACAGTACAAGAAGAGTGCGTGGGCTGACACGTGGAGACATCTAGCGTTTGAGTTACATCAAAAAGTGAAGAGACAGATAGAGAGGCAGACAGACAGAGATAGAGAGACACAATCAGAGAGAGACAGTCAGAGACAGTCAGAGGGACAGAGAGAAACAGAGAGAGACAGAAACAGAAAGACAGTCAGAGAGAAAGAGAGAGTCGGAGAGAGACAATGAGAGAGACAGCCAGAGAGAGATAGAAAGAGTGTCAGAGAGAGACAGTCAGAGAGAGAGAGACAGTTAGAGAGAAAGACAATCAAAAAGAGAGACAGTCATAGAGACAAAGAGACAATCAGAGAGAGAGACATTCAGAAAGAGGCAGTCATAGAGAGACAGACAGAGAGACAGTCAGAGAGAGAGAGTCAGTGAGAGACAGACAGAGACAGTTAGAGTGACAGAGCGAGAGAGAGAACTCAGAGAAAGACAGTCAGTGAGAGACTACCAGTGAGAGACAGAGAGAGACAGTCAGAGAGTGATAGAGAAAGACAGCCAGAAAAAATCAGAGAGAGACAGACACAGAGAGACAGTCAGAGAGAGACACCAGAGAGAGATACAGAGAGAGACGGTGAGAGAGACAGACAGCCAGAAAAGGAGACAGAGAGAGTCAGAGAGAGATAGCCAGAGACAATCTGAGAGAGAGAGAGACAGAGAAAGACAATCAGAGATAGACAGTCAGAGAGAGACAGAAAGAAAGAGACAGAGAACGAACGAACGAACAAACATACTTTATTTTCAAAAGGGTTATGAATTGGGCACGCAGGCCCGTCTGACATTCTGCCCTTCATCATACAGCTTTCACTCAGTTACAATCATTCAGCATTTGTTAATGGGCATAATAATCATGAAGACACATTAAATGATTATATAAATAAATAATAAACTTGTCTCATATTACACTTACGCTATGATTTATGCAACAACAGAGAGACAGTCAGAGATCGACAGAGAGAGATAGTCAGAGAGATAGACAGATAGAGAGAGAGAGAGTCAGAGATAGAGACAGAGAGAAAGTAAAAAAAAAGAGATAGGCAGAGAGAGACATTCAGAGAGAGAGAAAGAGAAAGTCAGAGATAGGCAGAGAGACAGTCAGTGACAGAGAGAGATAGAGAGAGAGTCAGACACAGAGACACTCAGAGAGAGACAGTCAGAGAAAGAGAGAGACAGTCAGAGAGAGACGGTCAGAATGAGATTCATTCAAAGGGAGAGATAGTTAGAGAGAGACAGTCAGAGAAAGAGACAATCAAAGAGAGACAGTCAGAGAGAGAGATAGAGAGAGAAAAAAGACAGTAAGAGAGATACTCAGAGACAGAGAGAGATAGTCAGAGAGAGACAGACAAAGACAGTCAGAGATGAATAGAGAGACAGTCAAAGTCAGACAGTCAGAGAGAGAGAGAGAGAGAATCTGATAGAGACATTCAGGGAGAGATAGACAGACATTTAGTGAGAGACAGATAGAGACAGTCAGATAGTGTTAGAGAGAGAGAGAGACAGTCAGAGAGAGACCGAGAACAGTCTGAAAAGGAAAGTCACAGAGATATAGTCAGAGAGAGACAGAGGGAGCAGTAAAAGAGTCACAGTCATACAGAGACTGTCAGTGAGAGACAGAGAGAGGCACTCGGAGACAGAGAAAGAGAGAGAACTGTCGGAAAGAGAAAGTCAGGGAGAGAAAGTCAGAAAGACAGTAAGAGAAAGACAGTCGGGGAGAGGAAGAGAGAAACTGTCAGAGAGAGACAGACTTTCAGAGAGAGATATAGAGAGACTGTCAGAGAGAGACAGAGAGAGAACAGTCGGAAACAGAAATTCAGACAGAGAGAGAGTCAAAGAGACAGCCAAAGACAGTAAGAGAGATACTCAGAGACAGAGAGAGATAGTCAGAGAGAGACAGACAAAGACAGTCAGAGATGGATAGAGAGACAGTCAAAGTCAGTCAGTCAGAGAGAGAGAGAGAGAATCTGATAGAGACATTCAGGGAGAGATAGACAGACATTTAGTGAGAGACAGATAGAGACAGTCAGATAGTGTTAGAGAGAGAGAGACAGTCAGAGAGAGACCGAGAACAGTCTGAAAAGGAAAGTCACAGAGATATAGTCAGAGAGAGACAGAGGGAGCAGTAAAAGAGTCACAGTCATACAGAGACTGTCAGTGAGAGACAGAGAGAGGCACTCGGAGACAGAGAAAGAGAGAGAACTGTCGGAAAGAGAAAGTCAGGGAGAGAAAGTCAGAAAGACAGTAAGAGAAAGACAGTCAGGGAGAGGAAGAGAGAAACTGTCAGAGAGAGAGAGAGACTTTCAGAGAGAGATATAGAGAGACTGTCAGAGAGAGACAGAGAGAGAACAGTCGGAAACAGAAATTCAGAGAGAGAGAGAGTCAAAGAGACAGCCAAAGAGAGAGGAAGAGAGACAATCAGAGAGAGAGACTAGAGAGAAAGTCAGAGAGAGACAGAAATAGACAGTGAAAAACGATCTGAAAGAATCAGTCAGAGAGTCAGGGAGAGAGACAATCAAAGAGAGATACAGAGAGAATGACAGAGAGACATTCAGAAAGAGACATTGAGAGACAAAGAGAGACAGATTGAGACAGTCATAGAGACATAGAGACATAGAGAGATAGTGAGATAGAGATAAAGAAAAATAGTTAGAAAGAGAGAGAGAGACAGTCAGAGAGAGACATAGAGAGGTAGTCAGACTGAGACAGAGAGAGGCATTCAGAGAGAAACAAAGAGAGACAGTCAGAGATAAACTGTTAGTAAGAGACATAGAGAGGCAGTCAGAGAGAGACAGTCAGAAAGATACAGTCAGAGAGAGACATAGTGAGACAATTAGAGAGAAACAGAGACAATCAGGGATAAACAGAGAGGGATATAGAGGGATAGTCAGAGAGAGAGACGTAAAGAGACTTGAAATACTGTCAGAGAGAGACAGTCAAAGACTGAGATTTTCAGAGAGATACAAAGAGAGACATTGAGAGGTTGTCAGATAGAGACAGGCGGAGAAAGCCAGCCAGAGAGAGAGAGAGAGAGAGAGAGAGACATTCGTAAAGAGAGACAGTCACAGAGAGTCAGAGTGAGACCGAGAGACAGACAGTGACATTCAGAGCGAGAGACAGTATGAGAGATAGAGAGAGAGATAGAGAGACAGTTAGATAGAGAAAGAGAGAAAAGTCAGTGAGAAAAAGTCAGAGAGAGACGGTCAGAGAGAGTCAGAGGGAGAAGACAGAGAGACAGTCATAGAGAGACAGAGAGAGACAGTCATAGAGAGACAGAGAGAGACAGTCATAGAGAGACAGAGAGAGACAGTCATAGAAGGACACAACAGTCAGAGAGAGGCAGTCATAGAGAAATGAGAGATACAGAAAAGACAGTCAGAGAAAGACAGAGAGATATTCAGAGAGAAATATTCGAATAGAGACAGTTAGAGAGTTATAGAGTCACAGAGCCACAGGGGGCAGATCGAGAGATAGATTCAGAGAGAGAGAGAGAGACAGACAGACAGACAGAAAGACAGAGGAAAACAGAGAGAAAGTCAGACAGAGGTAGAGACAGTCAGAGAGAGGTAATCAGAGAGAGACAGAGAGAGTCAGACAGAGACAGTCAGAGAGACAGCGAGAAACGGTCGGAGAGAGAGAGATACAGTCACAGAGAGAGAGACAGAATGACACAGTCAGAGAGTTAGAGACAGTCAGAGAGAGAGACATGCAAAGAGAAACTGAGAGACAATCAGAGAGAGAGACAGTCAGAGAGAGACAGAGCGTCAGTCAGAGTGGGACAGTCAGAGCCATTCAGTCAGAGAGGGATAGTCAGAGATAAACAGTGAGAGACCATCAGTGAGAGAAACAATCAGAGAGAGACATAAAGAGACAGTCCGAAAGAGATAGAGAGACAGTCAGAGAGATAATCCGAGAGAGACAGAGAGGTAGTCAGAGAGGGACATAAAGAGACAGTCACAGAGAGAGATATATACAGTCAGAGAGATAAAGTCAGAGGGGGAAAGAGAGAGACATAGAGAGACAGTCAGAGAGAGACAGTAATTGAGAGAGAGACGGTCACAGAAAGTCAGATAAAAACAGCCAGAGAGAGAGACAGTGAAACACAGAGAGACAGAGAGAGAGGCAGTATGACAGATTCAGGTAGAAGGAGTCAGAGAGAGAGAGACCCAGAGAGATATATATAGATACATTCAGAGAGAAACAAAGACAGAAATAGTCAGAGAGAGAGAGAGAGACAAAGAGCGACATAGAGAGATAATCGGAGACAGACATAAAGAGACAGACAGAGATAGAGACAGTCTGAGAGAGAGTTTGAGAGAAACAGAGAGTCACAGAAAGTCAGAGAGAGACAGTCAAAGAAAGACAATCAGAGAGAGACATTAATAAAGAGAGACGGTAACAGAGAGTCAGAGCGAGACAGAGAGAGACAGTCAGAGAGAGAGTGAGACGGTCAGAGAGAGACAGACATCCAGAGAGAGAACAGTCAATGAGAGAAAGACAGAGATTGTCAGAGAGACAGAGAGAGACAGAGAACGACAGAGAGAGACAGAGAACGACAGACAGATACAGTCAGAGAGTGACAGAGAGACAGAAAGACAGTGAGAGAGATACAGAGAGATACATTCAGAGAGAGACACTCAGGGAGAGAGACAGAGAGAGACAGTCAGAAACAGAGATAAACAGTCAGAGACAGAGTGACAGTCAGAGAGAGACAGAAAGTGACGGAGAGAGACTGTCAGAGAGAGAAGCCGGAGAGATATCATCAGAGACAGAGAGAAACAGGCAGAGAGACACAGTGAGACATTCAGAGAGAGACATCTAGAAAGATATAGTCAGATAGAGTCACATAGAAACAGTCAGAGACAGACATTCAGAGAGAGACATTCAGGCAGAGACAGAGAATTACAGAGAGAAACAGAGAGAGACAGTCAGTGAGAGAATCAGAGAGAGACAGAGAAAGACAGTCAGAGAGAGATAGTAGATGAGAGACAGAGAGACAATCAGAGAGAGACAGTAAGAGAGACAGAATGAGACATTCTGAGAAAGAGATTCAGAGAGAGACAGATAGACAGTCAGAGAGATACAGAGAAGCAATTATAGAGATATAGAGTGAAATAAGAGAAAGATAGTGACAGTCAGAGAGATAGTCAGAGAGAGACAAAGAGAGACAGACAGATAAAGACAGTCAGAGAGACAGTCAAGGAGAGGCAGACAGATACAGTCAGAGAGTGACAGAGAGACAGAAAGACAGTGAGAGAGATAATTATAGAGATATAGAGTGAAATAAGAGAAAGATAGTGACAGTCAGAGAGATAGTCAGAGAGAGACAATAAGAGAGAAATATACAGAGACAGAGAGAGACAGAGAGACAATTAAAGAGAGTCAGAGAGAATGAGAGGGATAAAGACCGTCAGAGAGACACAAAGAGACGGTCAGAGAGAAAGACAGTCACAGCGAGTACAGTCGGAGAGAGACAGAGAGAGAGACATAGAGACACCGTCAGAGAAAGAGTCAGAGACAGACAATCAGAGAGATACAATCATAAAGGGAGAGACAGTCAGACAGAGAGACGTTCGTAGAAAGAGACGGTAACATAGAGTCAGAGAGAGACAGTCATAGAGAGACAGGGATAGAACAGTCGAAAGGAGAAAGACAGAGAGAGAGACAGACAGACAGACAGACAGAGAGTCAGTCAGAGAGTTACATTTAGAGAGAGACACTCAACAGAGAATGTCAGACACAGAGAGAGATAGTCTGAGACAGAGTGAGACAATCAGAGAGAGAGACAGAGAGAGGCAGTCAGAGAGAGACATGGACAGTTAGAGAATGACAGAAAGAGACAGACAGAGAGAGACAGTCAGAGAGATTTAGAGAGAAACAGTGAGATGGAGAGACAGTCAGATTGAGACATAGAGGTACAGTCAGAAAGAGACAATGTGACATTCAGAAAGAGACAGAGAGACAGAGAAAGACAGTCAGAGAGAGATTCAGAGAGAGAGAGACCGTCAGAGAAAGACAGAGAGATAGACAGAGAGAGACAATCAGAGAAAGAGATAATCAGAGAGAGAGAGAGAGAGACAGTCAGAGAGAGACGGAATGACAAATTCAGAGAGAGAGACGGAGAGAGGCAGTAAGAGAAAGATAGAGACATTCAGAGAGAGGCATTCAGAGAGAGAGACAATCAGAGAAAGACAGGAAGAGACAGTCAGAGAGATGGACCGTCAGAGAGACACAGTTAAAGAGAGACCGTCATGGAGAGATTGTCAGAGAGAAACAGTCAGAAACAGACAGAGAGAGAGAGAGACAGGCAGAGATAAACAGGGAGATAGAATCAGTCAGACAGACAATCGGAAAGAGATAGAGAGAGATATTCACAGAGAGAAAGAGACACAGAGAGACAATCGGAGAGAGAGTCAGAGATAGAAAGTCAGAGAGAGAGACATAGAGTGACAATTGGAGAGAGACAGTCAGAGAAAGTCAAAGAGAGATAGAAAAACAGTCAGAGAGACACAGTCTGAGAGAGAGACAGTCCTTGAGAGTCAGTCAGAGAGAGACATAGAGTCAGAGAGAGACATAGAGTCAGAGAGAGAAACAGTCAGTGAATTAGACAGACCGAGAGGGAGACAGTCATAGAGGGACAGTCAGAGAGAGACAAAGTCAGAGAGAGACAGACAATGATGCTATAACTCAGTTAGGTTAATGATGCTATAACTAAGGTTAGTGATGTTATGAGTAAGCTTTGTTAAAGATGCTATGAGTAAATTAGGTTAATGATGCTATGAGTAAATTAGGTTAATGATGCTATGAGTAATGTAGGTTAGTGATGCTATTAGTAAGCTAGGTTAATGGTGCTATTAGTAAGCTAGGGGTTAATGATGATATGAGCACGCTAGATTAATGCTGCCATGAGTAAGCTGAATGTCTTAACCCAGCAAGCTTGTGTTGGAGAAATGTCCAGGTTCAAGAAAGGTATATCTCTTACAGGTTTCAGGTGGAGTGGAGGGCTATTCCAAACATGAGCCCAGAAATAGTTATCAGGTTTTACAAGACAGGCCAAGGGCCGGATAATAAAATATTATCTTCCATCTTCTAATTTCAGAAGCGTGGTGCCAGACATTTTTATCACATGGTACTGCATCTGTGACAGGAGTACAGGTGGAGAATGCATGGTAAGATGCACATTCATGGTTGAGCTGTGTTAGTCTGGGGTGTTGATGTGTTAGTCTGGGGTCTTGGTGTGTTAGTCTGGGGTGTTGATGTGTTAGTCTGGGGTCTTGGTGTGTTAGTCTGGGGTGTTGATGTATTAGTCTGGGGTGTTGATGTGTTAGTCTGGGGTGTTGATGTGTTAGTCTGGGGTGTTGATGTGTTAGTCAGGGGTCTTGCTGTGTTAGTCTGGGGTGTTGATGTATTAGTCTGGGGTGTTGATGTATTAGTCTGGGGTATTGATGTGTTAGTCAGGGGTCTTGATGTTTTAGTCTGGGGTGTTGTTGTATTAGTCTGGGGTGTTGATGTGTTAGTCTGAGGTCTTGATGTGTTAGTCTGGGGTGTTGATGTATTAGTCTGGGGTGTTGATGTGTTAGTCTGAGGTCTTGATGTGTTAGTCTGGGGTGTTGATGTGTTAGTCTGGGGTGTTGATGTGTTAGTCTGAGGTCTTGATGAAAAATCACTAGTTGGCTAAGTCGATAGTACGCTGTTCTCTCGTGGCTAGACGGCTGCTCGTCCTACCGGAGTCCGTGTTCGAATCCCAGGTAATTCTCTTGTGATTTTTCTTTCTCTCACGTCTCACTAAAGTGCTTTGTCTACGATTTTTTCGAGGTTTAATCCTACAATATTTGTTCTCTTACTTTACCGTCATTTACAGTGACCTTTTCTTTATCTACAATGGTCGTCATTTTTATCAGTCGTCGCCATTATCGTCAGTTTCTTCATCATTATCACCGACCATCGTACCCGTTGTCATGGTCTGTCTTGAAAAGTGTCAGTCATCATCATCATCATTGCTTAGAACATCAAAGGGCTCAGCCTCATCACTTTATTCTGATACTGCTTTTATTATTATTATTATTATTTTATTTTTCTGTGATTATTGTCTATAAAAATGTATTATCTATTACCGGAAGTGTTGACGATGTTGCAGTGGCTGCTTTCTTTACAGCGCAGCTAATGTTGTTGCTGAAGTTGTTGTACTATTTTGTTGATGTACCCACTGTTGTATTATTTTGTTCATGTACCCACTGTTGTATTATTTTGTTGATGTGCCCACTGCTGTTATGGAGCCGGGAAAGTTGCAAGTTTCTCCTTGTTGTTACAGTTAGTTTCCGAACCGACAACGACAACCCAATTACCTACACCACCACCCACACTGAGTCCTTTGCTTGGATCCTACAGTAAGTTGTATCTAACGTGTGAAATATCTCCATAAAGAAACATCGATATAATATCTACACGATCTACATACATGTGGGGGGGGGGGCGGGGCGGGTAGTGAAGCAGTGGAAAGTGAACTGTACTAGTGTGTGTGTGTGTGTTGTGTGTGTGTGTGTGTGAGGAGGAAGCTTGTTACTAGTGCACACGCACAGACACACAATAGAATCATGAGATAATCCATAACCATTGTTACAAAATTATGCGCTGAAAATAGAACATAAATGCTCTGATACGTTGCTATTATGTCTCTCTGGAACTCCGAGCAAGATGTTCTTTGTAGCTGGTACAGTGATGGTCGTGTCGAATGAGCAGCGACCCACGGCGGCTGCATCTACAGTTGTTTATATAATTGTTACCACTAAAGGTTTGAGGCAAGAGGTCAGTGTGTTAAAACGAGTGGTATTCTGGTCAGCTGACCACGGCCTGGCCAAGACCCTATGCCACCTCGCCGAGTGCTGCTCGTATTTCCTTCAGTTTTGAAAGTGAAGTGACCCTCCTTAGAGAAATTTGGTTTTTGGGATCCATTCCTTATCTTCAAGAAAGTCCTTAAATTCTCATTCAAACAACAATAACAACAAGAGCACGATCACTAACACCACCACCAACAACAACAAAAACAGCACCACCAACAACAAATACAACAACATCACAACCAACAACATCACCAACAACTACAACATCATCACAACCAGCAACAATATCACCAACAACTACAGCAACATCACAATCAACAACACTATCATCAACAATTACAACAACATCACCAACAACTACAATAACATCACCAACAACTACAATAACATCACCAACAACTACAACAACTCACAACCAACAACACAACCAACAACTACAACAACATCACAACCAACAACTACAACAACATCACAACCAACAACAATATCACCAACAGTTACAACAACATCATCACCACCAATAACTACAACATCATCATCACAAAAAAACTACAACATCATCACCAACAACAACTACAGCATCATCACCACCAACAACTACAATATCATCACCACTACCAGCTACAACATCATCACTACCACCAACAACAACCACCATATATTCTGTCATAATATGACAGTACAAACAAAATGGTGCAGAATATAAGAGACTGGAAACTTCTAGAATTGTTTTATCAGGTTAGCAAAAACTAGAATCACTAAACTTTCAGTTCACCTTTGCTACACGACATCATCTTCACAGAATCCTGGAACTCCTCCACTCAAACACGATCAGATGCCTGCTATGTAGGAAGCCAGTTTTCTTCTATGCCTGGGACACAGCACCTGGTAGACTGCGCCTCGACCTGCTCCAGCATGTCCCAGTGCACCGGCATCAACTACAGACACAGCACGAAGCAGTGTGACCTGGTTTACGATGACACGGATTCAAACCCTAGGCTGCTGGAAGCGGAGACCGGTTGCTTCTTCTGGAGAGTGTTTGCTAAGTCGTAGAACTTCATCAGCCTCACATACTCACTAGAACTTCATCAGTCTCACACACGCAATAGAACTTCATCAGTCTCACACACGCAATAGAACTTCATCAGTCTCACACACTCACTAGAACTTCATCAGTCTCACACACTCACTAGAACTTCATCAGTCTCACACACTCACTAGAACTTCATCAGTCTCACACACTCACTAGAACTTCATCAGTCTCACACACGCAATAGAACTTCATCAGTCTCACACACGCAATAGAACTTCATCAGTCTCACACACTCACTAGAACTTCATCAGTCTCACACACTCACTAGAACTTCATCAGTCTCACACACTCACTAGAACTTCATCAGTCTCACACACTCACTAGAACTTCATCAGTCTCACACACTCACTAGAATTTCTTCAGTCTCACACACTCACTAGAACTTCATCAGTCTCACACACTCACTAGAACTTCATCAGTCTCACACACTCACTAGAACTTCATCAGTCTCACACACTCACTAGAATTTCTTCAGTCTCACACACTCACTAGAACTTCATCAGTCTCACACACTCACTAGAACTTCATCAGTCTCACACACTCACTAGAACTTCATCAGTCTCACACACTCACTAGAACTTCATCAGTCTCACACACTCACTAGAACTTCATCAGTCTCACACACTCACTAGAACTTCATCAGTCTCACACACTCACTAGAACTTCATCAGCCTCCTACACTCACTAGAACTTCATCAATCTCACACACTCACTTGAACTTCATCACGCACTCACTAGAACTTCATCACACACTCACTAGAACTTCTTCAGCCTCACACACTCACTAGAACTTCATCACACACTCACTAGAACTTCTTCAGCCTCACACACTCACTAGAACTTCATCACACACTCATTAGAACTTCATCACACACTCACTAGAACTTCATCACACACTCATTAGAACTTCATCACAGGCTCACTAGAACTTCATCAGCTTCACACACTCACTAGACCTTCATCAGCCTCACACACTCACTAGAACTTCATCAATCTCACACACTCACTAGAACTTCATTACACACTCACTAGAACTTCATCAGTCTCACACACTTACTCATGTTTATACGTCATCACCATGAGCCGTGCCGGATCGTGCTCATCTACTGATCTCACACTTCATCAACTTGCTATCACGTCAAACTGTCAATGTCTTCATCTACACATTTCTTCGTTTTTGTCGTCTATGCATTTGTAACGTTTTTCATCCCAATTCATCTTGTTCATGATCTTGCTAGTATAGGTAAAAAAAAAAGGCAAGGTAATCCTGTTCATAGAGATATGGTGTTAGTGCCCATACCAAATCGATTAAAAATCAAATTTTTTCTCATGAACTTTTCTCATATTTGTTTTCTGTTTATCATATTAGTCTTTCATGGTATCTAAAACTTTTATATGAGTAAACACATTGTTCTCAGATTGTGGGTCTCCTACACAGTAACCTATGCTCCATACTTTCAAGCAGAAAAATAAGCTCTGTGTGGGACTCACTTCCAAGCAGAAAGATAAGCTCTGTGTGGGACTCACTTCCAAGCAGAAAGATAAGCTCTTTGTGGGACTCACTTCCAAGCAGAAAGATAAGTTCTATGTGGGACATACTTCCAAGCAGAAAGATAAGCTCTGTGTGGGACTCCCTTCCAAGCAGAAAGATAAGCTCTGTGTGGGACATACTTTCAAGCAGAAAGATAAGCTCTGTGTGGGACATACTTTCAAGCAGAAAAATAAGCTCTGTGTGGGACATACTTTCAAGCAGAAAGATAAGCTCTGTGTGGGACTCACTTCCAAGCAGAAAGATAAGTTCTATGTGGGACATACTTCCAAGCAGAAAGATAAGCTTCGTGTGGGACTCACTTCCAAGCAGAAAGATAAGCTCTGTGTGGGACATACTTTCAAGCAGAAAGATAAGCTCTGTGTGGGACATACTTTCAAGCAGAAAAATAAGCTCTGTGTGGGACTCACTTCCAAGCAGAAAGATAAGCTCTGTGTGGGACTCACTTCCAAGCAGAAAGATAAGCTCTGTGTGGGACTCACTTCCAAGCAGAAAGACATACTCCATGTTGGTCACTTCTCGCTTCTATATCATTCTTTGATAAACACAAGACACAAACTGGACTTCAGAATGCAGTCTTTCAAATCTTTAACAAAAAAAAAAAAGATCATTGTTCTCAAATTACTTTTCATCTTCTACATCTCAGTTTAAGTTAAAGATTATCAAAAGTATTTGCTTGGAAGTGTTGAAATTTTTTTAAACAAAGATTCATGCTTAAGATTACTGAGGCAGATTCATTATTTGTTTTTTTTAAAATAATGAAATTACATGTAATATGTTGATATTTTCATGATTTGTTTTAAAATATTGAAATTACACTTAATGTGTTGACAATTGAAAGATAAAGGCCGTGAAGTATTTGCTTTTTAAATGGGACTGTTTTAGCAGTAAATTTCCAGGTCTGACAATGGCCGGTTACAAATAAATCTGTTTTAATAGTTCAGGTTAACTGTGACAGTAACAATAAAAAAAATAACTAAGCTACATACCACGAAAGTGAAATAACAAATAACAGAATGTTTGTTCTGCATACCTCGAAAGTGAAATAACAAATAACAGAATGTTTGTTCTGCATACCTCGAAAGTGAAATAACAAATAACAGAATGTTTGTTCTGCATACCACGAAAGTGAAATAACAAATAACAGAATGTTTGTTCTGCATACCACGAAAGTGAAATAACAAATAACAGAATGTTTGTTCTGCATACCTCGAAAGTGAAATAACAAATAACAGAATGTTTGTTCTGCATACCTCGAAAGTGAAATAACAAATAACTAAATGAATGTTCTACATACTACGAAAGCGAAATAACATATAACAGAATGTTTGTTCTGAAACCACTAAACTGGATTAACAGATATCAGACTGTTCTACATACCATAAATGTGAAATAACAGATGTTAGATTGGTTTAAACATCATCAGAGTGAATTAACAAATTTTTTACATACCCCGAAGATAAATTAACAGATGGTTGACTATTTGATCTACTCACCATTAAAGTGAATTAACAGTTTGCAATGTAGAAGGTATATATTATAACAAACATTGCCATACAAGGTACATATTACAACAAATATTACCTTACAAGGTGCATATTATAACAAACACTACCTTACAAGGTGCATATTATAACAAACACTGCCATACAAGGTACATATTATAACAAACACTACCGTACAAGGTACATATTATAACAAACACTACCATACAAGGTACATATTATAACAAACACTACCATACAAGGTACATATTATAACAAACACTACCATACAAGGTACATATTATAACAAACACTACCATACAAGGTACATATTATAACAAACACTACCATACAAGGTACATATTATAACAGACACTGCCATACAAGGTACATATTATAACAGACACTGCCATACAAGGTACATATTATAACAGACACTGCCATACAAGGTACATATTATAACAGACACTGCCATACAAGGTACATATTATAACAGACACTGCCATACAAGGTACATATTATAACAGACACTGCCATACAAGGTACATATTATAACAGACACTACCATACGAGGTACATATTATAACAGACACTGCCATACGAGGTACATATTATAACAGACACTGCCATACAAGGTACATATTATAACAGACACTGCCATACAAGGTACATATTATAACAGACACTGCCATACAAGGTACATATTATAACAGACGCTGCCATACAAGGTACATATTATAACAAACGCTACCATACAAGGTACATATTATAACAAACACTGCCATACAAGGTACATACTATAACACGAATATAATATTTATGCTTTTAAAATCCACATAATAAAACAGATGAGCACATAAACATATATAAACATCCGAAAGATCTGGTGAAAACTTTGCATAGTTCAACAGTTTTATTAACAAAACTTTTACTAACGTCTTTATACAGTTTTCTCAGGTTTCTCATAGTATTCGACATAAAGGAACAGTTTCATCTGTGCATTAAATTTGTATAGCAGCACCACGCATGATTTTTCTGTCAAATCAATAACATAATCAAGAATATTGATTACTGTAAGGATTCGTCTTATCAAATAAAATAAAAAATAGAAGAATGTTCACAGACAAAAGACAACACAGTCACAGAGAATACAAAAATGGCGGGATTCAGAGATAGAGAAATAAATTTGGCAATTACGGTCCTGAAGAAGTGAATCTTTGAACTGTTCTCAGTTTTGACGTAAGATTGCTACATTTGTAGCTCACACATTTTTTTTTGTGATCGGTGAAAATAATAGAAATGAGAGAGAAAGAGAGAGACGGGGAGAAATATATAGAGATAGGAAGAGAGATGGGGAGACATAGAGAGATGGGGATATATAGAGAGAGAGACTGAGAGATGGAATTACGGAGAATCAGATACATAAATTGAGAGAGACAGACAGACAGAGAGGGATACAGAAAGAGAATCAGAGACAGAAGCACGAAGAGACACAGAGAGAGCGAAAGAAAGAGTGTGAGGGACTGAGAGACAGAGAAAGAACTAGAGAGAGAGACCAAGCGAGGGACATATGAAGAGGGAGACGGAGAAAAAGACAAGGAGATTATGAGAAAGAGAAACTTAGATGGAGAGAGAGAGAAAAAGACAGAGAGAGAAGGAAAAAGAGTCAGAAAGAGAGAGAGAAAGTGACAAAGAGAGAGACCGACAAAATATAAAAGGAGAGAAGAAATAGAGAAGGGGACCGAAAGAGAGATAGAGAGGGAGAGATGGAGAGAGAAAAAGAAACAGAGACGGAGAGAGAAAGAGAGAGATGGGGAGAAGAGACGAGAAATGTGGAGAGAGAGAGAAAGGCTTAGACAGTTTGTCTGTGGCAAAGTATAAGCCCTCATGTACTTGTTGACTGCAGCCATCTGTGGGTAACTGTAAAGAGGAATACAGAAAACTATATTCTGCCAAATCATATGTTCTTTACTACAGAATCTACGGGATAAAAGAAGATTAAGAGAAGAGAAAGCGTCACAAGCACACAAGCACACACACACACACTCACACGATAGTCAGCACACGTCAGGGACAGTAACTCACTTTCCCGTATTTGTGTAAAGCAGGTAACCCAGTTACACGTCTCTCACAAAACAACTTCTGTTATCAATTTTTTATGCAAAATAGAAATTTTAAATACGGTTGAATTACAGCCATGTTTTCTATTTATGTAAACAGTCTTATCACTGTGGAGATTCTGTTCTCCAGCGAGTCTGGAATAGAAAGCAAGACCACCATTGTATATTTAAACGAACAATGTATGTACAACCAAAGCACGTGTTACAAGCAGAACTTGAGCAGTTACGTCAAAGGCGTATATCTACTGTGCCCGTGCACTGACGTGACAACACGGAGCCGGCTAAACTGAGTGCCTATGCACTGAATAAAGATGTACTAACACCAGGTGAAGGCGTATCCTTCTACTCAACTTAAGACTTATTACTATCTAGTGGGGGGGGGGGGAGAATTTTATGTAGTTACTCTCAGGGTCAGCTTTACTAGATTGATCTATGAATCTTGTTTTGTTCCTTTAGTATGCCCTAAGAAGCACATAACGACCCAGGCTCTAGTTCCCACTGGACGGGCACAGAACAATTAGACTTCACTTCTCAGGCTTACCATTTACAAGCAATACAAGTCTTTAGTAACAGCCAAGAATGTGGGCTCAAATTCAAGACGTAGGTTTTTATTGTATGGGAAGATGAGCGTTGATATGGATGGAGGATGAGATGAAGTCACGAGGCTTGACAAGAATACAACATATGATTCCCGGCGTGATTACGACATGGGAAGAAACCTCTAGCAACATCAAATATCAAGTATCTTCATACTCACAGGTTCGACGAAAACTTCCCATAAATTAACGAATTCCAAAAAATACGCTGGAGAGACAAAAAACCTTGTAAAAAAGATAAGAGAGAGACAATGTACTTTCATAGGACATGCAATGAGAAGAGAGGGCATTGAAAATATTATAACAACAGGAAAAATAGAAGAAAGAAGATCAAGAGGAAGACCAAGAGAAATGATACTGGACAGTCTGACGGGATGGTGTGAGAGGAGATCACCAGCTGAGCTGATGGCCTGCATGAAGGATCGGATACTCTGGAGAAGCATAATAGCCAACGCCAGTCGGCACGGCACATGATGATGATGATTATGATGAAAAAATACGCATCACAGGCTATTCCTAATTAACAAACAAGAACTAACTGTCCTAAATAGAACAGTATTACACTGTAGACTACATTTCAAACTTCTGTTCCAAACTCGTTATAAAAAAAAAACATACTCTACACTCCAGAATCTATAACAGCACTAACTTGGCCAAATATTTCCCGGCTACATCTTTCCTTGAACTAAACCCACCCCCTCCCCCCCAAAAAAAAATCTACCCTAAATAGCAAGATCCCTCTTACTGCGAACCAAAGCTACCTTAACAAACGTCTCGTGAAACTGCCACTATGTGATTACAATTTGTCATGTGTTTACACAAACAGGCTACCGCAAATCACGGGAAAATTCTGTGAAATTTACAAGACGAAATATTTTATTATTACTTCAGATCTTAAAGGGCTAGATCATGAGTGGTCCTACTAATATAATTAATTACGTCCCTTAGATCACAAAAAATCGATCATAAATGATCTCATCTTACTCTGTTACAACGTGAGCACTGGTTAACGTAAAACTCAGTGTAGCAGGAAATCTCTGGACAACTGAAAGGCGTGGCCACAGTGGCAAGTACAACTTGGAAAACAATCAAACAAACAAACAAACACACAAAATGATGCCAGTGTGTGAAATGAATGAAGTAAAAACTTATCTTAAAAAATAATGAAATCATTTCAAGTAGATCTGTCAGTTTTTCAACCCGTTCAAGTAAATCTGTAGGTGTTTAAATCTTTCAGGTAGATTTGTCAGTGTTTTAAATCTTTCAAATAGATCTGTAAGCGTTTTAAATCTTTCAAATAGATCTGTCAGTGTTTCAACCTTTCAAATAGATCTGTCAGTGTTTCAACCTTTCAAATAGATCTGTCAGTGTTTCAACCTTTCAAATAGATATGTCAGTGATTCAATCCTTTCATGTAGATACGTCAGTGCTTCGCCTCTTTCAAGTAGATCTGTTAGTGTTTTAAACCTCTCATCAAATGGTAATGCGTTACCACACCAACAGACACCAAAACCTGACTGCAGACTCCTATTAAAATCATTTATTTATTACAGCGAGGGTAACTTAACAGAGAATGTATTATATTTGATGGGCTATTAGTGTCCCTTTTATACCTGATGGCTGGCTTCACTGCTGCGACATGAGGCCTCGGTGGCGCAGTAGGTAGAGCGTCAGTCTCATAATAATATTTAAAATAAACAACTGCGATCAACGGCACAGGACACATCTGTCATCTCTGAAGGTCTGGCAGGAGAGATATAATTTCTTTAAAAATTAAGCCCAGTGTTATTAGGCTATGCTGCAGCGCATGTGAAGGATGTACACAACTTTCTGAACTCCCAGACGTTTCTTCTACACATCACTTCTAAACATCATTTCTAAATAGCACTTCTTTTACAATTAAACAACATATTATCTCATTTATGATCGTCCAAGACGATGCAGAAGGAGCACCACTAATGAGGAAGGATGGACGTATTGTACTGATATTCAACAGAACTAAGAGGGTAACTGCCTTTTCTCGCTAGACCTTAACAAGCAGTCGAAGGAAATTTCTACTGCAGACAGTTAGATGGCTTGCTACACAAAAGAAAGAAAGAAAGAAAGAAAGAAAGAAAGAAAGAATAGTAGTAGTAGTAGTACTAGAAGAAGAAGAAGAAGAAGAAGAAGAAGAAGAAGAAGAAGAAGAAGACATAAAAAGAAACGTAATAAACAGACGAGTTACTGCTCGAACTGACGAAGCCAGAGACAGAAAAGAGAAAAGAGAAGAGAAGAGAAGAGAAGAGAAGAGAGAGAGAGAGAGAGAAAGAGAGAGAGAGAGAGAGAATGAGAGAATATACCAGAGCTTGTTATAAGTCTTCTTCGTCGTTCGTTCAGACATCGACCCCAATCTCTCTCACAGTGCAGCAGTTCGCCTCAGATCCTCGCTCTAGAGCCTCTGTTTAGAAAGGTCTTTTGCCTGAGTAGGTGGTGTAGCTGGCAACTCTGGACCATGTGATGTGATTGTCTGTTGCTCTTTGCCGCAGGCGCATGGGTCTGTTGTGCCAATTTTCAGCTTCTGGTATAGATGGTGTCTCAACTTCTTGTATAGATGGTGTCTCAACTTTTGGTATAGATGGTGTCTCAACTTCTGGTATAGATGGTGTCTCAACTTCTGATATAGATGGTGTCTCAACTTTTGGTATAGTTGCTGTATCCTCTGTGTGACTGTTGAATGTTGTGCTTGCTAGAGATAGGGCAGGTTGTCCAGGTCTCTAAACTTTTAGTGTTTCTGTGCTTGTTATAAGCGAGTGGCAGCCATTCAAAGAGTATTCGTTTCTTCGCTTCACGGAGTCTATGTGGTTTGTGTTACCACCAGATAATGTGGCTTACGTTACCGCCAGTTATTGTGGTTCCTCTGTCCACGTGCCGTCTCATCCTTCCTTATACTCTTAGAAAAAGCAGTTTTCTGCTCCACTGGTTCATTGTCTCCACATTACCTTCCAAAATATGCAGCCAATTCTTGCCTCTAAGAGGCTAAGGTTCGTATCCGTGTTTTCGTAGACCAGGTCGCATTTCTTAAGATCGTTTCTGTAGTTGACGCCGGTACATTCCAGGTGGTGAACACAGAGGGAGCCACAGTCGACAAGATGGCGCGGGCTGGGCACGACTGAATATTTCTGCCCAGTGTAACAAGCTCCTAGGTTCTTCAGCATGCCAGAATCTGTCAAATAAAAGGTTTTGATTGTGTTTTTATTTTAAACACTTTTATTTTAAATCGAAATATTTTAAATTTTAAGCAGAACGTTCTGAAAATGTGATTTATTTTTTTCTAGAACAGTTGTTTACCTGAAATAAAAAAAAAAACTGTTCACGTACTTGGAAGGTTCTTAAACGTGATACAACGGGACACCACGTTCTTAAACTTGGTACAACGGGACAATAAGTCTCTTAAACCTGATACAACGGGACAGTAAGTTCTTAAACTTGGTACAACGGGACAATAAGTCTCTTAAACTTGGTACAACGGGACAACACGTTCTTAAACTTGGTACAACAGGACAATAAGTCTCTTAAACCTGATACAACGGGACAACACGTTCTTAAACTTGGTACAACAGGACAATAAGTCTCTTAAACCTGATACAACGGGACAATAAGTTCTCAAACTTGGTACAACGGGACAGTAACACAGGAGGCCTATAAACAAGTAGATGGAGGTGTATGGTTCGGTTTTACAAGAAAAAGAAAAGATAGAAAGAGAGGAGAGTGGGCATAGACAAGAACTGCAGAAAGTAAAATGAGCACATGAAGGACATACATCAATCCAATATTTCGGCAAAAGCCTTTTTCACGGATCACGTACAAAATTAATACAACATATGAAAAATAAATGAAAAATCATAGACATGAAAAGTATATAAACACGTTTTTTTATGTTTTGTCTTCTATCTCCCTATAACAGCGAGCTGGTGTTCTTTGCAGGCGATGCTGTGTAGATGTTGACGCACACCACCGTACCGGATTGGGAGCGGGTTATTGCGGACATTTTTTCAATCCCTGAGCGCAGCAAAACGCAGAGGGGTGGGGGTTCAATTCTTCTTTAGCGGACTCCATCAGCACGGGGAATCTGGCGATCCCTGCCCCATTAGCCAGACCTGACCTGTTACTAGGGGTACCACGGAGAGGTGGGGGCAGGGTCTTGGCCAGCTGTGGTTCGCCAGTCCTGACGCCAGAATGTCAGCTATGGATCACTAATTTCGCCAAAAAAGGACAGGGCCCCCCCCCCCCGTGTATAGTTTTTTTAGAAACAGCTCGGTTTTATGAAACACATTTCTAGACCCGGCACAAAATGTTGGGAAAAGCGTGTTCTTGATTTTACGTTAAATAAGACAGTAAATCTGACATAAAAGACAAGTATGGTCACGTCTTTCATATATTTTTGTACAGGATATCTGACAGGTTTACGGGAAACATGTTTTTGGTTTCTGACTATAAAACATCTTTTGAATATAATCATTTATATCACAGAGAAGAACCACAGAGAGGATGTTGAGTACAGAGAGGGCTTACCTGGGCAAGAGCCCATGGAGAGGCGAAGGACAGGAGTTTGTGGGGAACCTTGCGAAATGTGCCTTTAGGGGAGGGGGGTCTTTCTGGTCGAGGGGAGAGAGGGAGGGAGAGAGGAGGGAGGGGAGATTAATTGAGGGATGGGGAGGGAGAGATGGTGAGAGAGGGAGGGAGGGACAGAAGGGGAGAGAGATGGAGAGGGAGGGAGGGAGAGAGCGAGAAGGAGGGAGAGAGCGAGAAGGAGGGAGAGAGCGAGAAGGAGGGAGAGAGTGAATCCTCCATACCATTTTCTGAGAATAATTTCTTTAAAATACTTCACGTACGATCACATATGCTTGTGTACTTACGATCACATATGGTTGTGTACTTACGATCATATATGCTTGTGTACTTACGATCATATATGGTTGTGTACTTACGATCACATATGGTTGTGTACTTACGATCACATATGCTTGTGTACTTACGATCACATATGCTTGTGTACTTACGATCATATATGGTTGTGTACTTACGATCACATATGGTTGTGTACTTACGATCATATATGGTTGTGTACTTACGATCACATATGCTTGTGTACTTACGATCATATATGGTTGTGTACTTACGATCACATATGGTTGTGTACTTACGATCACATATGGTTGTGTACTTACGATCATATATGGTTGTGTACTTACGATCACATATGCTTGTGTACTTACGATCATATATGGTTGTGTACTTACGATCACATATGCTTGTGTACTTACGATCACATATGCTAGTGTACTTACGATCACATATGCTAGTGTACTTACGAGCACATATGCTTGTGTACTCACAGTTAGGACTGGCTGTTGCGCTGATTTTTGAACTATAAACTGAAGATGTTGTGGTTGCTGCAGCCGATGTTGAGGCTTTGATAAACACGTCATTCGCAGCAAGGGTGGTGGTGATGGTGTTGGCGCTGGTGGGGGTACCAAAAGAAAATGTAGGAGACGAAGATGCGCTTGCTGACAGCCACGGTGCCACCGTGGAAGAAAGAAACATTGACACAAAGGCAGATACCGACTCTGGTATGACGCTGGCTGCTGATGATGATGCAGGATCGGATGTTATTGTCGCAAAAGGAAGGACCGAGTCATTGGTCGAACTTGATGTGTGTGGAGCTGGAAAAGCAGTCACTGGCGTAAACGATGTTAAAAATGCAGAATAAAATTTTGATGCATCACCTGCTGTAGAAATATCTGAGGCTGGTATTTTAGTGTGTAGGTCATATAGTGAAGTTTGTAGGTCATAGACTGAAGTTTCTAGGTTATAGATTGAAGTTTCTAAGTCAAGAGTGGCAGCTTCTGGACCAGCAGTAATTCCTGAAATGTGCGTTGTAGCAGGTGTACTACTTTCTGACATGTGAGTTGTATCAGCTGTACTACTTTCTGACATGTGAGTTGTAGCAGTACTACTTTCTGACATGTGAGTTATAGCAGCTGTACTAATTTCTGACATGTGAGTTGTAGCCGCTGTACTGCTTTCTGACATGTAAGTTGTAGCCGCTGTACTGCTTTCTGACATGTGAGTTGTAGCCGCTGTACTGCTTTCTGACATGTAAGTTGTAGCCGCTGTACTGCTTTCTGACATGTGAGTTGTAGCAGTACTACTTTCTGACATGTGAGTTGTAGCAGTACTACTTTCTGATATGTGAGTTGTAGCAGCTGTACTACTTTCTGACATGTGAGTTGTAGCAGCTGTACTTCTTTCTGACATGTGAGTTGTAGCAGGCATACTACTTTCAGACATGTGAGTTGTAGCAGGTGCATTACTTTCTGACATGACAGTTTCAGCAAATTCTCCTAGAAGATTGCTAGATGTAATCATTTGAGTCGTTTGTGAAAGATTATTATTGGTTGTTTTCACAGCTGTAGTCAATTCTGACGTTGTTTCTGGAACGTTATTAGGTGTAGTAATGTTAGTAGTAATGTGTGGAATATTACTTGTTGTAGTAATTTCAGTAGTAAGTGAAACTTCTGCTGCTGTTTTTGAAACGTTGCTACTTGTAATAATTCCTGTTTCGGTTTGTTGACTACTAGTTGCAGTAATTCCTGTTTCCGTTTCTTGACTACTAGTTGTAGTAATTCCTGTTTCAGTTTCTTGACTACTAGTTGTAGTAATTCCTGTTTCAGTTTCATGACTATTAGTCGAAGTAATTCCTGCTCCAGTTTCTTGACTAATAGTTGTACTAAATGTTGCTTCTCCTGAGCTACTAGATGTATTAATTGTTGTTTCTAGATTATTTGTTGTAGTAATTTTGGTTGTTCTCTCTGGAGTAAATGTTGCTGTTTCTGGACTGCTACTAGTAGAATTAATTCCTGCTGTTGTTTCTGGACTACTACTAGTAGAAATAATCCCTGCTGTTGTTTCTGGACTACTACTAGTAGAAGTAATTCCTGCTGTTGTTTCTGGACTACTACTAGTAGAAGTAATTCCTGCTGTTGTTTCTGGACTACTACTAGTAGAAGAAATTCCTCCTGTTGTTTCTGGACTACTACTAGTAGAAGTAATTCCTGCTGTTGTTTCTGGACTACTACTAGTAGAAGTAATTCTTCCTGTTGTTTCTGGACTACTACTAGTAGAAGAAATTCCTGCTGTTGTTTCTGAACTACTACTAGTAGAAGTAATTCCTGCTGATGTTTCTGGACTACTACTAGTAGAAGAAATTCCTCCTGTTGTTTCTGGACTACTACTAGTAGAAGAAATTCTTCCTGTTGTTTCTGGACTACTACTAGTAGAAGAAATTCTTCCTGTTGTTTCTGGACTACTACTAGTAGAAGAAATTCCTGCTGTTGTTTCTGGACTACTACTAATAGAAGAAATTCCTCCTGTTGTTTCTGGACTACTACTAATAGAAGAAATTCTTCCTGTTGTTTCTGGACTACTACTAGTAGAAGAAATTCTTCCTGTTGTTTCTGGACTACTACTAGTAGAAGAAATTCTTCCTGTTGTTTCTGGACTACTACTAGTAGAAGAAATTCTTCCTGTTGTTTCTGGACTACTACTAGTAGAAGAAATTCCTGCTGTTGTTTCTGGACTACTACTAGTAGAAGAAATTCCTGCTGTTGTTTCTGGACTACTACTAATAGAAGAAATTCTTCCTGTTGTTTCTGGACTACTACTTGTAGAAGAAATTCCTCCTGTTGTTTCTGGACTACTACTAGGAGAAGAAATTCTTCCTGTTGTTTCTGTACTACTACTAGTAGAAGAAATTCCTGCTGTTGTTTCTGTACTACTACTAGTAGAAGAAATTCTTCCTGTTGTTTCTGTACTACTACTAGTAGAAGAAATTCTTCCTGTTGTTTCTGTACTACTACTAGTAGAAGAAATTCCTGCTGTTGTTTCTGTACTACTACTAGTAGAAGAAATTCTTCCTGTTGTTTCTGGACTACTACTAGTAGAAGAAATTCCTGCTGTTGTTTCTGTACTACTACTAGTAGAAGAAATTCCTGCTGTTGTTTCTGTACTACTACTAGTAGAAGAAATTCCTGCTGTTGTTTCTGGACTACTACTAGTAGAAGTAATTCCTCCTGTTGTTTCTGTACTACTACTAGTAGAAGAAATTCCTCCTGTTGTTTCTGTACTACTACTAGTAGAAGTAATTCCTCCTGTTGTTTCTGGACTACTACTAGTAGAAGAAATTCCTGCTGATGTTTCTGGACTACTACTAGGAGAAGAAATTCCTGCTGTTGTTTCTGTACTACTACTAGTAGAAGAAATTCCTGCTGTTGTTTCTGGACTACTACTAGTAGAAGAAATTCCTGCTGTTGTTTCTGGACTACTACTAGTAGAAGTAATTCCTGCTGTTTCCAGACTATTGGTTTTAGTAATTTCTGTACTACTTTCAAGCACAGTTGATGTAGTAATTTCTGAAGTTTGTGGATCACTTACAGCTGGTGTGGTAGGTGGGAAATACACGACCTGAAATGGGAAACAATTGTGGAAAACATGTTTGAATTTTTCCATTGTTCTGAAGTATAATACAAGGTCTTGCAATTAAGTAATGAGACTGATTTTATTATGGCCAAGACAAAAATACTATCTATGAAGCAAAGCATGGAATCCAAAGAGACCGCCTTCGTCTATAATCTGGCAACTTTTCATCGTCGCCAAATAAGCAGACGACAAACAAGCCGTCATTTTGTTGACCTAGTCATTGGTGCATTGTTACTCATGGAGCGAAAAGCTAACATTAAATTCTGTTTAAAACTCAGAAAAAGTGCCATTGAGACAGATTAATTGATGCGACAAGTTTATGGGGATAATTATTTATCTCGTGCACATATATTCAGGTGTATTCACGATTCAAAAATGGTGTGGAAACGATTACAAATGCAATTAGACATGGACGTCCAATTTCTGTTCGTAATGAAGAATTCATTGCAAAAGTCATAGAAAAAAAATACACGAAGGTTGTTGTTTGACTGTGAGGATGACGGCAGATGAATTTAGTGTTAACCAAGAGATCATTCATAAAATTTTTATGGAAGATTTGGGCAAGAAAAAAGTTGCTTGCCGGTTTGTACCACATTCGTTGTCCGATGACCACATCAGTGTATTGAGTACGCAAAAGACATCATCAAAACGTGTCGCAGAAATAAACATTTCTTAAATTTGATTGTTGCAGAAGATGAAACATGGATTTTCCACTATGATCCAACAACCGACTACCAACGTGTTTAGTGGAAGTCATCATCACCACCAAAAGGCAACAAAATTCGTCATCAGAAGTTGAAATTGAAAACAATGTTGGCGTGCTTCTACGACAGCAAAGGAGTTATTCACAAAGAATTTATTCCAGAGGGACAGACTGTCACTGCCAAAATTTATTTAAGTATTTTGAATCGCCTATTGAAAATTACCTCCGAGTCCGACCCGAGTATTCAACACCTGGCAGTTTTTTGCCTTCTTCATGATAATGTACCGGATCACCGGGCGGTAGTTGTGCAGGAATGTATGGCCCAAATAACAAATGTGAGTTCTCAACCATCCACCCGATTCCCCAGATTTGTCTCCCTGCGACTATTTTCTATTCCCAAAATTAAAGTTACCACTGAAAGGACGCTTCTTTGACGATACTGATGATATCCAAAGGGCGTAAAGTTTAAGGGCCATACCAACAGAAGAACTGCAGAGGTCGTTCTAGTGTTTTTGTGTGATCGTGCCACTCGCTGTATCAATGCACAAGGGGCTTACTTTGAATAAAATACAGGTTATATCTTCAACTGTTGTTTATTTTATTTTTTATGTAATTAGTCCCATTACTTAATTATCGGACCTTGTACGAAACAGCATCAATCAATTTTAGATCACTTATAATAATCATAATTATAATCATCATAATTATCGTCCTCATCTTTATCATTGCTCTGTTTCCTTTCACAGTCTGGGATCGGCATTTCAATAATGTGATTTTAAGAAAGAAGAGCCGAGATGTAACAAAGTGAAAGTAAGGATAGTTTGTTAACATAAGTTCTTCGATTGTTAACATGAATTCTTGGTTTATTACCAAGGGTTCTTAGTTATTAGCTGAGATTCTTGGCTTGTTAACAGGGGTCTTTTGTGTGTTAATAGGGGTTCGTAGTATGTTATTAGGGGTTCTTGGTTTGTTAATAGGGGTTTTTGTTTTGTTAACAGGGGTTCTTGGTTTTTTAACATGGGTTCTTGATTTGTTAACTCAGGTTTTTGATTTGCTAACAATGGTTTTTGGTTTGTTAAGACGGGTTCTTGGTTTGCTAACAAGGGTTTTTGTTTTGTTAACACTGGTTAACACTTGTGTTAACAAGGGTTACTGGTTTATTAACGGAGGTTCTTGGTTATTAGTTTGTTAACAGATATTCATGTTTTGTTAACATATATTCTTGTTTTATTAACTGAGGTTCTTGGTTTGTAACAAGGTTCTTGTTTTGTTGATAGGTTTTGTTTTCGAAATCAGAAGTAAACATACAGGACAAATCGAACAGACTTTGTGGACTATTCTCTTTTGCCTGTCTGTTTGTCTATCTGTCTGTCGTTCTGTCTGTCATCCTGTCCATACTTCTGCCTGCATATTTAACTTTCATCGAGTCTGTTCGTTTATTTGTGTTTATCCGTCTGACTGCCAGACTACCTGTAACAGATAAAGAAGCACGGAAATATACACACGCTTTGCTTGTTCTCCAATGCATAGTTTTTTCAAACGGTGTGCCGGCGGCACATTGGTGTGCCACGAGAGAGTTAGAGATGTGCCGACGAAAGTTTTAGAGTATAAATATTTTTGACGAAATTACATTTGACATTTTTTGCTGGTTTACGTGATAAGGGAAATTAGTTATCTGTTCCAGTTTAGGGCACGAGCTGAAAAGTTTAGGACGCTAGCTGAAAAATTTAGGGCACGAGCTTGAAGGGTTTAGGGCACGTATAGCAGTATTCTCTTGGCTATGGGACATAAGCAGGATTGGTACTCAGGAAACAATTAATAGAGTGAGTACCCTTGTTTGAAAGATAGGTTGGTTGAGACCATTAAGCGGGGGTCTTGAGATAACCGTGCAGCATGGAGAAAACTGAGTGGGTAGGGATAGTATAAATACCACTCACGATTAGCCTAAAGAGAGCCTTACTTGTTTTTGTGGCAGAAAAGAACCTTACTTGTTTGATGTAGAGGGAGTCTCGGTTAGGTAGAGTTTTTAGTAGTGAAAGTTTTTGGTAGTTGAGATGGAGGCTTTAGTTTTTCTTGTGATGGCTGAGGTTGTTCGGGTGGAAACGTTGTAAGTATGGGTTTTTTTTATTGTATAAGTACATTGTAAGGTTTTCTCCCATATGGCGTAGAGTTTTCTCACGCCGGGAATTGTCATTGTAACTTCTTTCCAGCCTGATGGGCTACGTTTTCATCCTCATAGTTTCACCCCTCATTTTTCCCATCAATAAACTTGTGTTGTCCGAACATAAAAAACCACACCACTGGCTTTGTTGGAACTCTCACAGTTTGACAAGTTTTGTTATTCTGGGAGACTGCCAAGTTCAGTTAAGTTGTTGTATCTGTATTATTTTGTGGAGTTGAAAGCCTGGGAGTCTTGTTGGATTTTCTTAGTGTGTAACAGAGAAAATTAGGTTGTCTTATAGCACCAACAACAAGACGTAGTTTCTAAGATGAAAACTGTACTCTACAAGAAGATTAATCACACAGTAGAATACGGATTCAGCTGAGTTCAGCAATTATAAGATGCCCATTCACGGGAAAATACCACTTTACACGAGCTGGAAAAGTTTAGGGGACGGGCTTGAAAAGTTTAGGGCACGAGGCGAAAAGCTTTGGATACGAGCTTGAAAAGTTCAGGGCATGAGCTTGAAAAGTTTAGGCCACGAGCTTGAAAAGTCTAGGGCACTAGCTGATAAGTCTAAGGCACGAGCCTGAAAAGTTTAGGCACCGTGCCTCCAAGCAGGCTCACATTTTACGTATTTTACATTGAAAAGACGACACAAGAGCTCAACATTAAGAACACAGGTGGTGTGCCTGAACAGAAAATTGTGTCACCAAGTGTGCTGCAGTCTGACAAAGTTTGGGAACCACTGCCCTAAAGTTAGTTCACAAACCAGTTTCACTAGAAACATATCATCTGTTTTTAGAAATAAGTAAACCCTAAACTTGATGTATCATTCATTGACTGACTTAACTCCCACATATTTTGATGTCCACAAGATTTGGTCTAATGTGCAAAAGCCGGGGGCCTGGATATAAATCAACATATCCTAGACCACGGTTTTATTTGTTAAGAAATATCCTGATAAAACATCTCACATTTGCCGGATTAAAAGAAAAAAAAGATTAATGTTACCTGGCACTGATTGGCTGTGTTGGTGTTACAGACACAGTACCACGTGATATAAAGGGGCGGGGCTGAATCACTGCGGAAAGAAAGAGAATATGTCATTACTGAAATCTCAAGTTTATCCTTACTCGTTTAATACCATAATTTCCTAAGTCTGTTTGTCGGAGCACAACCTATATATATATATGTTTTTAAAAAACATGCCACAAGATTATCCGTAGTAACAAAATCACTAAACTGCAGCGGCTTTTACAAAAAAATTGGTGCCTTTTTTTTGAAGGTGGTAAAGTGGTAAAATTCCACCATAAAAAGTAACCATTTAAAAAGAAAGATATATTTTCATTTCTTTTCCCAGTTTTTGTCCTCACTGGCCACATCTTGTTCTACATCCTGCTTATACAAAACATAACGACATACTGGCACGATGCCTTCGGACCAGAAGAGAGCGCTTGATAGACAGAATTCATGATTTAGAGAAAAAGAAAATGAGATGTGGGAACAAAATTATGACTGATCAAAGTCAGACAAGAAAGCTCAAACTCTGTCATAAGGCTCAGCCATGATGGATTACCTGTCTGGGTGTTACGGTGTTAAAAGATTACATTGTGTTGAGCAAACTGATCTTCTTCTTCTTCTTTCTCCTCTTCCTTCTCTTCCTCCTCCTCCTCCTCCTCTTCTTCTTCTTCTTCTTCTTCTTCTCTTCTTCTTCTTCTTTTTAAATCTCCTTGAAACTGCGAGCTGGTTTTCTTTGCAGGCGATGTTGTGGAAATGTTGAGGCACAGCATTGTGTCGGATGGGGAGAAGGTAACATCAGTTTCCAGAAAAACCACTGGGAGGTAGAATAGGGTTTTGGGCCAGCTATAGTTCACCAACTCTGACGCAAGCAAATCAGCTACGGGTTACTGACTCATTCAGTCTGAGTACTGCGTCTATGACTCCCCAACCCCAGATTTAGTATACTTCTTACCTCCCTTGTATTCAGAAATTATTCATATATTCCTTCCGTATGTATGCATGTATGTATGTATGTATGTATGTATGTATGTATGTATGTATGTATATATGTATATGTATGTATATGTGTGTATATGTATATATATAAGGTTAAAGGTCATATATCTTCACTTAACCACTGGTTTATTTCCTTAAAATCTTAGTCTTACCCAAAGGGCCCGAAAAAGTTGAAACTGCTGCAGGAATTTGGATTTCGATATGTCAGGTCTTTGTTCCAGTCCATGTTTTTTGTGATGAAGGTACAGTTGTCAGTCTTATTGGTCGTTTGGTCAGACATCTGGAATATGGCCGAAATATTATGTTATTTTATTGTTATGTTATGTTATATTATATATGTAGCATGGCCTTGTAAGTAATGATTATAGTTATTATTATTATTAATGAATATGATTATAAAAATATACTGTAAACAAAATAGTAACATGGAAGAATGACAGAGAAAAGTAGGTAGGAAAAAAGGAAGAGAAAGGTATACAACTTCCATGACACTAGAACAAGACGCGGACAAAAGTAAACAGTGGAAACAGTGAACAGAAAAAGATGAGACTCAGTGATACTGAGATATAGGTAATA